>BMAV01010897.1:109292-136262 GCA_019973955.1 Trichonephila inaurata madagascariensis
AATCCTGCGCGGAAGCTAAATTTTTTTTTTTTTTTTGCGAAAAATGAAGTTAAAAATAAGAACGAAATAGGGTTTTGCTTAAGTTTCACTTCTTATTTCTCAATAACTTCGGAAGTGTTTACAGTATAAACACAATTCTGGTACCAAAATGCTTCGAATTATTAAGGCTGTAACACATATTTTTTTTTTCAAAAAAAATGAAAAATTTGCAATTTAAGAGTCCTGTGAGGCCTTAATGGTAGGATTTTGAGCCTTCAGAGATTTAACATGCACCAACCTCTTTACATGACGGATATTGTTGTAAATTAAATATAAAATAAATAGATGACACTGAAAGTCATCTGAGAGTTATACTTTTTTTAGCTTGTAATCAGTTACGTAATGTTCTTTATGCTACGTGCAAATCTTCTGTGTCGTCTAAGGAAATAAACCAAAATGTGTAAAAAGATGATTAAATTGCTGGAAAAACATAAAAACACACTCATGGGCAAAAAAAAAAGAGAAATGAGCCTTACAGTAGTCGTATATGATGTGTAACATCTGATATGTTATCGTGGTAAATACGCAATAGTAACTTAAATCCTGAAAAAATTGAATCAAGTATGAATGGAAATAATTTGCTATCGAATAATTATATCTTTAATGAAAATTGTATTTATTTAACACAAGGAGTAATGCAATTTTTTATCAAAAATATTTATTCTCGTTCGATTTGGGGAACAGTGGATACAATAGACTTGAAAATGGACAAGCAGGGATTTCGGTGGCCATATATATTTCTCCGAATCAAACGGTTCAAAACATTAAAGATTACCTACATTTTGTACTATTACCATATACCGAACATATGGTTCTGCTCTTTGAAAAATTACTAATTTCCGTCCTTTTTCACAAAAATCACCCCGACAAATATTCGGTAAGCGAGAGGAAAGATGTTACATATCAAAGACTATCACCTGCTTCTTATGATTTTGAGTGGGATTGAATCGAGTGTTATTGAATTGAGTGAGATTGAATTGAGATAGATTGAATTGAGTTTTGAATCGAGTATAATTGGAAATAATTTTCTATCGAATAATTATATCTTTAATGAAAATTTTATTTAGAAGTAATGAAATTTTTTATCAATTTATTAATTGTTAAACTTGGGGAAGAGTGGATACAATAAACTTATGATAAGTAAAATATGACATATATACTTGTGATTTCGAAGTATTTAAAAACCGTTTAAAAACAGCGTCAATAACAGAACCAATGTACCAAACTGGTCCATTCCAGTTTCTTCGTGCGCAGCACCACTTCAAACGGAGGCGCCGATGGATGGCGTCAAGGGCAGCACACGTAAAGCGTGCCGCAATCCCAAATGTTTTTCAGCCAGGCGCTTTCGTATGGATCGAGAAGATACAGGGCCTCCTAGTGAAGGTGCTACTTGTGCCTGGATGGCGGCCGATGAAGCAGTTGTCTGTAAGCATGCATTTCTTACGATGTGGCGGTCTTCTCGACGATTGGTCTGTCGAGGGCGTCCTGAGCCTGGTCTTCATGTAAATGACATCTCTCGGATCCACTGGTCCCAACACCTCCTCATAACACAATTAGAGTGGCCTAATTGACGAGCTACTCACCTAGCTGACCACCCAGCTTCCCTCTTGCCGATGATTCTCCCCCTTTCAAACTGCAACAGCTGCTCATATTGTCTTTGAAAACGGCTTAATGGCATGTCTACCTCAGCTCTTTCTTTGTAAACGATTCAGCACACTCAAACAAGCTTTGGTTACATGTTTTATACTTCACGGAGAACGAGGTTAAACGCCCTCTACCGGCTATACGCAATGCACAATCACGCTTTATTTCTAATCATTTGCATATCTTCTCGACATGTGCCTTCATGCCAAGTTTCGTTACGATGCCGCAGTTATTTTTTGGTGCGCTAATTTTCTTGTCCATGAGTGTATAATGGATGTAAGCGTCTCTCTATATATATATCTATCTCTCTCTATATATATAATTGACCAGCTGAATTATACATTTAGGAAATATAACTGATCTACATTGACACTAGTTGTTGAGCCCCCGAATTGACAACGCCAGCCACGATTTTGCAACAATGACACTCAGTACGCAAGATGAGACGTCCACAAGTAAAGAGTAATTCATAATCAGGATGTATATATGCATTATTGTTCAATCTACAACAAATGTTATGAATTACTTACAACATTGCAATATGTAAGCTTAACAATAAAACTTACGTTTCACAATGTAGTTTATATGTAAATACTTGATAGATATAGATTACATAGAAAACATTGGATTATAGAGTTTTGGCATTAATAATATTTTTACACAAGAGTAATTCTATTTACTCTATATTTCTGCTTTGCTAATTTGTAACACTTTTATTTCTATGCCAACATATGTTTAATAAAATAGTTTTATTAAAAAAGTTTTAAAAAATTTATTTGTAGATCAGTATTTAAAACTACAGTAAACTCCTTCAAATTAAGACAGCCTTATTAACTGTGAGGAATTTGGTGTAATGCGATCTCTTATCAAATGACAGATTTCTCTAATTGGATTCTTAAAAATAATTATATAACTTTAAAAAGTATTTATATATAGGAGAATATAAACTTTTTGAAGAAAAATTATTTTTAAATAAGCATAATTCTTTAAGTTTTAAAATATTTAAAAGTTTTCTAAATGTAATAATCTTCTTTGATTTAATATATGTCTCTTCATTCTAAATTAAATTGTTCCACCCGTTATAGGCAGGATGTGTCAGAGTATCGATATTATAATTGAATTTTAACTTTCAAAAATTCAAATCCGATTAATTGTTCAGTTTAGTTACCAGACGATTAGGAACGTCAATTTTTTCTGGTATTGTCAATTTTTCGTTAAGTTGGATATTTCATAAAAAACATGTCAAAAATGATGCTTTCTAATTAACTTTATAGACAAAAAAAGTAAAAAAATTAATCGTACCCTAAAATTATTTGTATCCAAGTCTCATGCAGTGTTCTATTTCAAGCCTTTTTCTAAGCAATTTTTTATTTGTTTATTTCTAATAAGTGGATATTGTTATTGGATTAACGGAAAGTAAAACTTAATTAAGGGAAGATAGCCTTTTGCATTAAACGATATGTGAATTTTTTTCTTACAAGAATTAAACGACACAGGCTTTGATTCAATTTTAAAATCTTTCTAATGCTTGCAAAGCCTAGAAACATTTATAGGTTTTTCTTTCAGGAGGAAAAATAAATTGCTTTTTTGTTCTAGTTGAACAAACTCTATTTCTTTCCACCTGACAAAATAATTACATTATTTTGTTTGAAAAAAATAGGGTTTGTACCGATGTTAAATTGTCAGGCAAAAATCGATTATTGTGACTCGGTTACATTTTCATTGGGAAAAGTAATCTATATAGAATCTTAGTAGAAAACCGGAAATTAACTCGTTCGTATGAAAAATAAAATAATAAAAGTAATAATAATAAAAAGCTAGTTGCATAAAGTTTATTTTTGAAAAAGAAATGCAATTATATTTATACTTATTACAAATATATTATGAAACAAATAATTAAGTATCAAAATGTCGAATAAATTCAACAAGTTTTAAAAATACTCGATTATATTCAATTCCTTTTTTTTTTAACAAAGAAAATTAACGGTCGCTGTAAAATAATTTATTTGCTTGGGGATCAAATATCGTTTTTTTTCTATGCATGAAGAAGTCAGATAAGGAAAATTACGAATATTTTACTCTTTTTGTAGGTAATTAAGTACTTTCTTTTAATTTTAGGTTTATTTTAAAAACGTCTATTCTGAGAAAGCACTAAACTGTCTTATGTTATAATAAGATTATTTTAAGGAAGAGATACATTTAGTATATATATAACACCATTGATCTCTTATTATTACAATGTGCCTTATTTAGCTATATGAAAACCATCATAAAATTTTTCAGTGGTGAACTATTTTTGTAATTTCCTTATTAGCCCCTTAACTACCATGGGTACACATATACGTCTAGCTCAGCAGGTGAATTAATTGCCCCTGGCGTATATATACACCTTTCCAAAGTACTATCTTTTGTGTATTGCGCTGTTATCTTTAAAACTATACAAAAGGCTTTGAAATGGAACACAATATAATAACCTTTACAGCGTTTGTGAAGAATTGACTTGTTTCAGAGAAAATATTTATTATGCCTTTCTTTTCTCTCATTTTGCCTCAGAAATGTACACCTTTTTTGAAAAATAATGGCATTGGAAAACAAATCTTGCAGCTTTTGCATTGCTGTTAAGGTATCCGACTACGTTCGGAACCGTGATTTTAAAAAGGCCCATAAATGGATAATTTTCATGATATTTAGAGTCACTTAGATTAGAATACATGTATAAAATTGTTTTAAGAATATTTTGACAAAAAAATATTTAAATACAATATTTTGACAAAAATTGAACATAGAATGACCCATTTTCAAAATATTCTCTTTTTGTGAAAAATGCTGCTATTATAATAATATTTTGCCTGTATATAGTTGAGATCTCTGTACAGAGGCTCAACTAGAATCTTTGAAATATATAACTTAGAATTAGAAGTGGATTTATCCATGTTTTACGACAACACAGGGGAGCAATTTTAAGAAAAAAACGCCGATAATTATTTCAATGGGTTGTAACTCTGAAAATAATGCGAATTTTTCAAAACCCATAGTTGAGCCTCTGTACAGAGGTTTCAGCTATATGCAGGCAAAATATTATTATAATAGAAGCATTTTTCACAAAAGGAGAACATTTTGAAAAAAAGGTTATTCTAAGTTAATTTTTTGCCGAAATATAGTATTTAAATAATTTTTTTCTGTCAATATGGCCTTAAAGCAATTTTATACATGTATTCTAATCTAAGTGACATTAAATATCATGAAAATAATTATTTATTCGCTTTTTTAAAGTCACGGTTCCGAACGTAGTCGGATACCTTAAGGGATTAATGACGAAGGCAATTTTTGATGAATATTTAAAATAACTAATTAGTGGTTATATATTGGAGAATTAACTATCTCTTTAAAAGAAAACAAGACCAAATTAATTTCTACATGTGTGATGTATGTACAAGTTTATTTTTGAACAATAAAGAGAGGAATTACTTTCCCTTCAAATATGATAAATGAATCAACTGAAGTACACAAATAGTTGTTTTTCATAACATTATAAATCTAGTGCAGCTTCTTTCGTCTTTGATTTCATTCTTTCTTCATGTTTCTAAGTATATTTCTCATTATTTTGGAATAATTTAATATAGCGTAATCTGATAAGATATTAAAATTTGTAATGTTGTATTAATGACCGGAAACCTCCGCTTCGAGAAGTTGATTTAAATTTATTTTTGATGCTTAAAGCTCAAAATTTATATAGGATTTTAATGGAAAGAGATATTAGTTTAAAAATGCAAAATCAGATCTTAGTAAGCACCAACACAAACCAGTTGATAATTAGATGCAAAATCCTATGATTCATCAATTTTTTTTATCAAATATTGTAACACAAGTTAAAGAAAAATATTGGGAAAAAAACTGAAGCTTAAAATTAATAAATTCTCTTCAAGTTTTACTACTACAAGAACTTTTTCAAATCAAATGTATAATTTTTTTTTCTAAAACCCATTTGTTAATGTACATGCAAAACATATACAAATGCAAAGGAAATATCTGCAGCTTGGCTGTATGGTTAACGTTCTTGTTCTACTATGTTTGAATGGCTTAGCTGTGTGTGTGTGTGTTTAACTTGTTTCGGATACAGGGTGGATTCGTCAAATTAGCGTATAACGTTTCAAGCCAATTTCTTCACGTAAAAAAGCGAGCATGCTTCAAAAATGTATCGTGGGGCGAGCAGGTATATTCGTTTTCCCCCCGGACGAATTGAAAATATATATTGTTATGAATTTTGTGTAAAAAAAATGTAAATAATTTGTATTTGGATGTGTAATGCCTTTATATATATCTTACTCTAAATTATATTTAATTTACGTTAAAATTGTAATATTTGCAAGCACCCGCGTTCCTTTAACTTTTAGTAGCGATTTAATGAGAAATCTTGACGATACAGCCAAGTTGGCTGCCAATTTGGTGACTTTGGCGACCCTTTTGGCCACATTGGCCAACGTGTTGGCGAGTTTGGTACCCTCTGGATTCTTCTAGAAACTTGTGGAGAAATACATTAATTTTCAGTTCTATGACGCCAGCGGATTTTTCTCGAAGTTTCCGCTGGACTTATAAATAGAGATGCTCGCCGAAACGAGAGTCAGTCTTGTTTCAACCAGCAATCCGATTAGTGAGTATTGTTTTGACTAGTGAGTAGTAAGATTGCCTTGACCGTGAATGCCGATTAGCTCGGCTATGCTTGTGAATAACCTTTTACATACGTGTATTTTAAACACTGATAATTGTGTTTGAGTGCTGTTGAAGTTATGAAGACCTTCTGAGATTTATTCTGTGAATATTGCTGTTGAATTCTGTATTTAAAGAATTGGATTTCCGATAATAAATTCTCATCGCTCTTAAAGAACTGTCTTGTACCTGTGACTGATTTGCATAAAATCGTAGAACCCGAATAGAATATGTATATGTATAAATTTTTTGGAATAATTTTAAATAAACTGCAAAATTATTTGGCAGAAAAAAGTAGCAGCATACCGATATCAAATTAATGTATCTAAAGCTTATAGATTCAAGCAACTCTTAGCATTAAATAATATTTAAACGTATAAATCAACGCAATTTATTTCGGGACATTACAAAATCAGATTAAAAATTGGTAATATGGAAAGGCAGCATGTACTTATACATTCCATCAAATGAAGATATCCAAATTCTCTTTCATTCAATGTCGAGGTTTGTCATAATAGTTGTTGCCAACCTTGACGATAATTTTCAATACTATTTTCATCTTCTTCCTGACCTTGCAGGTGACTGTCATTTCAATCACTTCACCTGTACTGTCAGTTATTCCTCTGATAACTCCTCTTTGATATCTTTTACATTTAATGGTGTTGCATGTTGGATGGGCAGTAGTGTAAACATATGACATTGTATGTTTTCAGATCTCAGTGTTGCGTTGGAAATAATTCAGCTGAGTAAGACTTTTAATGCATTTCTTATCTAATCATAAGCATAATTATATTTATATAAAATACTTTTCTTCAAAACAATCCCAATATATCAAATAATTTTTCGAAACTAAAGGACGTATTACTTTATATTCATAGAGGCCGTGGGTAGCCTAGTGGTTAGAGCATCGGAATCCAGATCGGAAGGCCTGGCTTCGATGCCACCAAATACCTTCCGAGTACAACGGAGTACGTGCTCGTTAAATCAGTGGGTCCGAAAGTCTTGTGGGCTGAATCACAAGTGCAGGGGACTGAATAATATTTCCCTCCCATTCAGTTCCATGCCTAAATTGTGGAGGTGGAGAAAGGTGGTTTCGCCATCTATCGTCCCTTCGGGGAATTTCGCCGAGCTAATTCGTGCTGTCACCTGTATGGTGCTCAAGGCCAACGACAGGCGTACTTCTAGCCCCTTTCCACGATGAATTTCGTGGGCCTCGGTCTGACTACGTCAGAGAGGTGGGATGACCAACAACAACACCAATGCTACACAAAATAGTCAATTGACTAAAAGTTTATAGATCATTAACTAAGTTTGGCATAATTTAACATATTGTTCTACTTTAAAAACTGGCTTAATCCTTTAGTTTCACAACCATTTAACGCTGGAATTTCAACAACAACCAAACAAAAAAAAGTGATTGAAAATCTATTTAGGCGGAAAGGAGTAGGCAGGCAAATTTTTGTAACAGTTATATGTACCATTCTTTATTTTATTGTTCTATGAGTTCGAACACTGAAACGCTAGAGCTCTGAATATAGTGCGGCTAGACAAGCATTGCATAAAAACACATATATGAGTAGCGGCTCCTACATATGAGTAAGAAAAACGCTTTATTATATCTATATGGCTTATTTAGTATGATCCAGGGTGCACACAACGAGGATGTCTGCTATTCTACTCCCTTCCAAGAGCAAAAGAGAAAAAAGAAAAGAAAAAAACATTCTTGTCTATATATGATTTTTTATGTAAAGATAAGATAAATATTTACAGTTCCTATGTATACAAGTTCTTATAAATCAGTCTGTTTCTTCGTTTGACGAAACTTTTCCGAGCATGTAACACCCTTTTGTGGTAAAAGCATAAACTAATATTGCGGGTTTTACTCATATAACTTGTTTTATGTGGCTCAGCTTCTGTGAAATGCTTGCAGTATTTTCAGTGCTATAGCAGCACTAAAATCTTCACCGTGACATTTCAAAAACAAATAATAATTAGAAAAAAAATAAATAATCATATTTACAGGAAAGAATATATATATACAGAAATTTTATAAAACAAACGATAGCAAAATTTCAACAGTAAAAGCATTTATGTCAAGCCATTTTTTAAGCACCAAAGAAAAAATGGCATGCAAATTCAAAAAGAGAGTGACAAAAAAAAATTAAAATAGACCGAACCTTACTTTTATGCCATTTGCCATCTATGACTGTTAAGGATAGTTCAAAGTAAATTGTAAAAATGTATTTTCATTCATTTACAGTGGAATTTAATGGTTTCAGTAGCTAGTGAATTTAGGTGTTCCACGCTATGGAACACTGAAAAATCAATGATTAACAGAACATTGAAAAATGATGAAAAATTGTATAAAGATGATAGATTGTTCTTTAAAGAAGTGATTATAGGAGAAAGAATTAAGAAAAGTGTCCGAGTATAGTTGTAGTTTGCTGAAATGATTAATTAAACTTCAGTAGAGGATACCAAAAATGTACATTTATAACTAGAAATTTAAACCATACTCAAGTCTATTACCATAAGAGCAAAGATTTCAATAAGAGAATGAAATACATCTTACCATTTTACCTGATTATAAAATAATTTCATCCAGAAAAAAAACTGAAATGTGTAATTGAATTTTCTTTTTTGATGACTTTCAGATACGTTAAATGTGTTATTACTTAGGTACCTAAAGCAACTCGTATTGATGGTCTTTATAAAATATGCGTAATCTTAACTGAATAAAACAAAGCAAATATTTAACTTTTATAAAATTACATCGTCGCGATAAACATGAAATTCATTCGTAGAAAATAACTGAAATAAAGGAACATCAGCTAACACTCTCGCTTGTTTCGGAAATAAGTCTACTAGACCAGCAGTGACTTTGTAAAAAGTGCAATAATAAGCTAATTACATTCACTGATTTTTCCACATAAACTGCTGAATACCCTTTGCTAAATATTCCTTATTAAAATTGTTCATAGAATGCAACAATGTTTGAATCATTACTAAATATATGTTTCCTCACAGATTGTCAATTGTCCTCTCTAAGGTCCTCCCACATTTCATTGTAAGAGACTAAAATCGTGTGTAAATGATGTTGAGTAAAAATCGAAGACAAACAGAGGTGAAGTTTTAATTTCATCTAATTACTAGGCCGTTAGGTGAAGATCTAACTCGTACTTAATTAGACCAGGTTCAGAGAAACTGTAGGAATCGATTTTAATTGGTTTGGCAGTACCAGATAAAGTAGCAGTACCGCCTGGACGGTTTTCTTCGACAACTCTAACAACAGTTATTTCCCCTAGGGGTTATTTCAGCGAAAATTGGAGACAAATAAATAATTCGAGTTCCGAGATTTGTGTCCCGTTAGTAAATTAAGAAGTAAATAAAAACCAATGATCTTTAATGAGATAGTGCATTGTAAAGTGCTTGAGACATTGTCGATTGTTAATTTTTACTTCGTATGGCTTCAGGTATTGCTTATAATTTTGCGATAATAAGAGGTTTGTGTTATTTTGATTTGATGCATTGATAGAAAACACCTGGAAGTGGAAGAAGGTACAGTCAACGAATTAGTATATCTTCTTATCTAAGTTTTATTTCAAATATCTTTTAATTATACAAATGCTTGAGGGTAAACCGATAAAAGATGAACTGAGAAAGGCGCAGAAATAATGATTTTGTGGTATAAGGAATGTAAAATTGCCTCAAGAATTATATGCATCGAAGAATTTTAGGATTGTTTTTCTTACTTATTCATTTATTCTGAGTGCTTAAGAAAAGAGATGCGCTATTTTTTTTTCATTTGTAAACCACAATTTACCTCTTTAAAAATTGACAAAAAATGCATCGAATTAATCTTGCATTGAATAAAAATAGATTTGCTTCTGAGTGAAAATGTGCGATCTGTCTTACTTGTATCATTGTGAGTAGTACCGTCTAATTAAGGACATATTGAATAAAATTTTATCATTTATACTCTTGCATTGGTACGGACAATTTTTACTTTCGTAACATTAATTATTTCTAAATTCATGTCGGATAGCCCTCTTGTATCATTGAAGTGTAAAGTTGATAAGTAATTACTCAATTACTCAAAGATTTATAGTGTTCATCCTTAATGAAGAACTGTCAACATTTCTAAGTTATTTTGCGGTTGATATTTTGTTTTTAGTAATTTCACACCATGAGAGATGTATAGGGAAAAGATTCGGTTATTCCACCTATATATAACCCTTAAAGACCCAACCCTCACGATCGTGCGGGTTAAATATTCTTATACGTTTTTGCTTCTGGAATAGTGATATGTAAGAAAATCACGAATCTAACGACTGAGCCAGTTTTCGGAAAGTGTAGTGTTACTTTTTATCAACAGACGATGGTTGTGGTCCATGTTTTACTTTCAGTTGGCAAACCTAGCTTTGTTTTCAAATACAACGAACATACGTCTTCATTTATCTGTAGTAAAAAGGTAATTATCGATATATTTCCACTTGCTTCGATTAATTTTTCGTATTCGATTCCTTCGTGTTCCTTCGATTAAATTTTTGTATTAATGTTTAAATAATTGTAAAATAGAAAAAAATTAAGTATACTCGATTAATGTTGCTTGTAAGACTCGGGATTTTGTAACCCGCACGATCGCGCGGGTTGGGCGTTATTTGAGTCACTGCAGCTGTAAAGGTAAGTACTTACCATGCGAATTTTCTTTTCTGATCAGAGATCAGAACTTAGTGATCTCTCGGATGATGACAACGCTTCGAACAAAACATATGAATCGCGTATACTGGAAGGAGAATCAAGTTCAAATGAGAGCGATGAAGAAAAACATGGGAATATTTGAAATAAAAAGAGAATTTTGGATCATGCTTTACCATAAAAGTCTCTTGAACACATTCATTACATTGATTTAGCTGTTACAAATTCTCTGTTTCTGTTCCAACAAGATGCAATATGAAATAAAAATTTTCTAAAAATCTAAATGGATCGCTTAAAATTTAAGTTAGAGATAGTTGAAGTGCGTTATCAGCCTCTCCACCTACTAACAAAAGTATTTTAACTGATGATATGAAGAAAAAAGTGTTGTAATTTCATTCGCAAAAATATCGAGGCTTTATAATCCACCTGCTATACATGTCATGGCATTTATCCTGGTCATTCCAGGATAAAAGACTTGGCATGTATAGCCATTTTCGATGTGTTGATGACATTTCAAGGCCTCGCAAGTGCAGATTTGAAAACTGCGAAAGCAGTTCGAAAACATGCTGTGAAGAATGCAATGGTTATTTATACTTGTCAAAAACAAAACAAAATATTTTTACAGTAAATAAATAATGAATTAATAAAAGAGTTAATTATGCATCAATAATTTCCTTATTTGTAACAATTTTAGTTGAATTAAGATTGTTTCTTCTATCAACTTAGAGCTAAAAATGTATAACTCGTAAAATTTCATATGTGACCTGTTTCACAGTTAACGCCCAACCCGCACGATCGTGCGGGTACCGTCTACATTCCAGAGGAGGAGTGGGAATTTGTTTATTATTTTTCCCAGTGTCATTGGGGTCCATATAGTATTAATAGCCAGAAGAATTTAATATTTAAGGATAAAAATAAAATTCGGGTCTTAAAGGGATAATATATAACATACATATAATAATATGTATATATATGTCACCCAAACGGTATAGTGATTAGTGACTCTAGCTGTTGTGCCATAGACCTGGATTCGAATCTCAGAGGAATCATGGATGTTTGTAAATGTATACTGTCTATGTGGTATGGATGAACTCCAAATATTCATCGAGCTGAAAGTCCTTTCGAGAGATTGGGGGAAGGAGAAGAGAGGTGAGAGGCCCCCTGACGGCCCCCCGCCCCGCAAATGGGGTTTCTGGGGCATGGTGTATGGCGCTCATAGCTGCTGACGATAGACGTAATAATGATGAGTTTCAATGTCCTCTATCTAACTCTGTCGATCGAATGGCATTTGAAACAGCATAAAAGTGATAATTGAGTTTCTTCAAAATAAAAACTGTTTATAGATCTTACAAATGATTTATTAAATTTTCTCAGAGAGTTGCTATTCTCATATTTAAGAGATAAATATCTTTAAAATTAAATACATTGGTGTCCTTTTGAATACAAGTAAACCTATTGATTCAAATATTTCAGTTCTCCTTTCCACGTAACATGTCACTTTTCCTTTCCACGTAACTCCACGTACCAAATCAAAGTCTTAATACTAGTTCCTCCAAATATATCAGAAGGTACCATGCTTTGTGGTTTATATGCTTCGTTCATTAGTCACTTCAACTAAAAAATGTGGGTGTAGTCAAGTAAAAATAAACCAAATACATTACAACAATAAAAAAAAAGTGCAATAATAAGTGGTTGGTCTTTATAATTATGTATGTGATTTTATATCATATTTAAAACCTAAAAATATTAAATTAAATATTGCCTTAAATTTTGACTTCCTGGTTATAAAGCTGATGCCATTCCCGACGAGCTAAAGTCTTGCGCACTGGAAACAAACTATCGAACAAAGATATCCAGTTAGTGAGTGGCTCCATATCTACACTGATGGTTCAAACCTGCTAGAAAAAAATGGAGTCGGCACTGGATGGTTCTGCCTGCTGTTTGAGTACTCATTGACCGTGGGAAGAAACGCCATCAACTACAATGGTGAGGTCTTGACTGTCTGTGAAGCTACAACACAATCACCAGCTACTGGCCTAGCTACTGCAAAAGTCCTTAAAACGGGTCCCAAGTCATGTTGGGTTTCCCCGGCAATAACAGAGCTGACTTTAAAGCCCAGCAAGGAGCCTAGTCATCTCAACCGGAACGTCCTTTTGACCCTCAGAAGAGCAAAGAACATTATTTCCACATACATTGACAAGTATAATGCAGTGACCTAAAGAACCAGGAGCTTTGGAAAGCCATGGGAAACTTTTGTCCCTGTGGGTCCAATCCTGAGAAACTTGGAAAAAGACGAGGCTGTTTCTCTTAACCACCGGACATGACTTTTTGGGAGTATACCTCTACTGGCTTCACTGCTGACGAAGCTTGCCCGATCTGCGGCCAGAATAGAATGGATGACGACCATTTGCTTTAATAATGCACTGGACTCGATGAGTACCCGACTAACGACGTCTTCATTCGATAATGGGAGGCTTGGCGTCAAATGGTCAAAAAGCCCAGCACGGGCGTTGGATAAATAAATACTTCGCCAAGAGAAAGGATTTTTTTTTCATTTTCCCTTGAGAAGATATGATCCCACCTTTCACCTCGTTCCCGCTTATCGTCAAGTTTCAGGACACCCTATCTAATGATAATGCTGAATTTAATTTCCATCAAATTTTGAAACGCAGACAAAAAAATGCCTCAACAAATTATTCGAACAAAAAAAGAATTGGATATGTAGAGTGAATAATAAACTAATTATTTCATTTTATTACTATATTTAATTTTAATTTTCTGAAAACCATATTCACATTTTTATATGGTACGTTTCGATGAATATAAGTATTTTTTTTCGGCGTGAAATGCATTATTGTACTTCAAATTAATTTATACATACGTCACAAAAAAGGGATTTTCGCTCAATAAATGTTTGCATTACGAGAAAGACTTTGGAACATATTACGCTAGTTAAGTGAGCTTCCACTGTACTTATACAATATATTATACAAGTAGGCAGCAAATATCGTCATATTTGTTTAATCATTCATAGCTTAGTAATATCTAGCAATGAATCATACAACAAAAATTAAAAGGTAGCAAAAATTAGAAATATCTTATTATACGAACATTTAAGATGAAAATGAAGTATTTATTACCTCATAAGAATTCATTAAAACTCACTTCGGACATTTGTCCCATTTTTGTAGTATACAATTTAACATTAAATTCTTGAAAATGAAACACATATAAAGCGCTTAAGAAACATGTATGCAGTTTTATAACAATTCTAATTTTATATACGCATTCTAAACATTTTCAAAGTTAAAGAATTTTTGGAGGGTAAAATTAAATTAAAAATGGCTTAAACTTGCAGTTACGAGTTTATTTATGTCTTTCTAGTTGAAAATTTAATACCTTTCGCATACTTATAGGAATTTAAATATTAAATAACATTCTAGATATCTCTGAATATTACTTATATAAGAAATACACTAAAATTTAGTGAAAAAAAACCCCTTATTACTAGGATACAAAGAAAAAAAAAACACCTCTTAGCTTTGCATTGTAACAATTTTTATTCGAGTGTTTTCTGTTTTAATACAGATCACATTACATGTACGTTCTTTAATGTATATAATGATGCTTATATAATATTCCTGAGCTTAAGAATTTACATTTTAATTTAGAGTTATTTCTTACAAAATTTTACTTAAAATATGAAGCAAAGTTATAGAATTAAGTTCAGGTAAAGGGTGATTTTATTTTACTTTTACATCCTTAAAAAATAAGATAATCATTGTTATATGTTTTGATATGAGAATACCTTCAAAAATAGCAGTTGATTATGGCTACACGGTACCCTTTTTCAAAAAATGTTTTTGGAGACAGTTACAATAAAAATAATTAATGTTTTTTATTTAGATTATATTATTAAGCTGATTCTGTAAGTAAAAAGTCAGTTTGACTAGCAATTATTTTACAATTTTAAAAAATTAGGAATTTTTGAATTTTTTCAAACTTTTATAAAATACTCAGTTTTTAAAATTTTTAGTCATTTAAAATTAGTTATTTATATTTCTTAGGTTATTGTTAACAAAAGTTAATAAGGATTTAAAAACCAATGCCTTTGATGATTTTTAATAATTATTTTTCTCGAAAAACCTGGAAAAAACGCGAAATTTTTTAAAATATCAACTTTAGCATTTTTTAGAAAAATAACTAGAGATCACAGCCCTAAATCCATACTAACTTTTATAGAATATACGTTTGGGAGTATATACAAGAAATTTCAAGTTTCTATCTTGAACAGAAAAAAAGCTATAGGAATTAGAAAACACTTATACCATCAAAATTGAAAGTCTGAGAAAAACACATTTAAAGTTTGTGAAGTCATAAGACAAAAACTTATAATGCCCGTAAATCTCTAAATTTTTAATATCTTATTTTCCAATGTATGTGTTCTGCATTGAAACACTATTTTAGTTAAATATGACTGAAAAATAATATTTTTAATTCAAAATATATTTTTGCATAATATTGAGAGCATTTGTTAAAACGTCAGTTTATTCAGTTTTATCTTAACCTAATATTTTCACAAAATTTTTGAAACACAGAGTATTTATGTACTAAGTAATAATGATACTAACTTAAGCTAAAGAGAGACAGGTTTGCTCATAAAATTTAATTTTTTTTTTCAGTTTTAAATTGGGACAGTTTAGGAAGTTTTAGATCTTGTCGTACGACTTTAAAATACTAAAATATAGTTCTACAATATGTTTAGTATAATGTAGTTTGGTACATCAAGGAAATATTCAGTTATATCTACAACATTTGAATTCAGAATACTTGTATTCGGAAGTCTAATTGCAGAATCAGCTGAGGACTGATTTTTGGATATATCATTTTCAGTAGTATTCCATCTCTTCGGAATATTGTTTCTCACAGCAACCTGAGAACTCATTTGCCATAACATTTTCTCTACAGGAAAAAAAATAATTAATGATAAAGCTTTTAAGTTATATAACGTATTTTTAAAGCAAAAATTGGCCATAAAAATTAATCTTAATTAATTAATTATGAGAACTCAAAAAACTCAAAACATAATCAATCAGAAATGATTTTAGTAATGAAAATTAGAATTAATAACCATTTCAAACTAAAAGTTCAAAAATATTTTTAATAAATTCTATTTAAGAGTGGAAAAATATGCTTTAAAATGAAACCGAAACAAAACCATAGCTCATAAAA
Source organism: Trichonephila inaurata madagascariensis (assembly GCA_019973955.1). Taxonomy (NCBI): domain Eukaryota; kingdom Metazoa; phylum Arthropoda; class Arachnida; order Araneae; family Nephilidae; genus Trichonephila; species Trichonephila inaurata. The sequence goes on from BMAV01010897.1 coordinate 125,613, forward strand.
CTTCAAAAACATCTTAAAAACTAATTTGTTAACAGATCTGAAATTTCGTGGCAAGCTTCTCAACGATATGGGCCACCATAAAATTCAAAAAAAAAAAAAAATTCGGTTAAAATGAAATTTTTAGGTTACTGTGTAACCTTAAATTTCTAAAGCTTTTGGACTTTCAACTAAGATAACTTATTTGGAAAATAGCTTTAAGCTCAGTGGAATTTGGTACTGACCAGAAGTCCATAGAAATTACTTTTAGCTATTTGTAACCAATTATTTAAAATAAAATGAAACTGACTTCGTGATAAAATATTTATATTTTAATTTAACCATTCATTATTTTTCAATAGTAATTTTACTCGTAAAGTAATTTAGATAAGAAATTATGAAGAAAGGAGTTTTTTGAAAACTCTTATATGAAACAAAAAGCTATTTATCCGACGGAAACTTTTCAAATGATATTAATCTAAATTAAATTACTTGAAACAAAAGTAATTAATTAATAACGTTAGAGTTTTATATTGATAAATAATTTAATGCAATATTTTTGGAATGTTTCTTTAATTCAAAATCAGGAGTCTGACGATTTAAGTAAAACAATTATAAAGATACTAAGTAATTAAATTTTGTACTTAAAGTTTATTATCCTAAAATGTTATAAGAAAAAATACTTTTAGTTAAAATTCATAAATGCCTCTCCCCTCGAAGAATTTAATTCTTATAATGTAAAAATGTATTTAAAAAATTCTAAATGCTAAAATTGAAAACAGAGTCAAGATACAACTCTTCGTGTATGTTACAATATATTTCATATATAGTTACACAATTTGTGTGTGTGTATGAGTATTACAGGATGTAAAACGCAAATAACAAAGTAACAAAAAATCATTTCAATTGGAACAAATGAGATTAATAGTTAGAGAATTATAAGAAATATATACATTATTGTTACATTTATAAAGAATTGTTATAATGATGTTTGCTGTAATAAATTTACATTTTCTATGTTTATTCATTGAACCAGTGATTCTCAAACTGGGGGCGAGTCCCCTAAAATGATGTGATAATCCTATGTGAAGGGTGCTAGTCGAAAAGTAGAAAATAAAGGATTATTTTAAAGAATTATTAGTTTACTTGAAGGAAGCAAAACAAAATACATTCTGCCATAATAAGAAATAAATTTGATTTATTGCAATGTGTATTTATTAAATGTATATGTATTGCAATCTGTTCTAATTTAAATGATAGAAAAGAAAAGTAACATAATACATATCCTATTACTTAGAAGTAACATATACAAAATTTAATGCTTATCTTCATAATTTGAACGGTTTATAATATGGGGGGTGCACTGAAAATTATAATTGAAAATTGGGTCACAAATATTGAAAGTTTGAGAAGCACTGCATTAAACACTAAGCAAATCCAACTATTGACTGCATATTACATACATACTTTTACAATGTTCAATACCAATTTTTGTCATTATTCAAGAATAATTTTTTTCTGTATACAAAGTATTGCAGAATATTATAATTACATCTACAAAGACTACAGATAACATATATTAGGTGATTTTATTTTTTCTTAAGCAATTGAGATCGTTAAAAAAAATCTTATGACTAATTCACCAACGAAGTATTGAAAACTAAAAAAAATTTTTTAAACATAAAATCTCCAAACTTTGTACAATAGCAGAAATAGACCATTGCTACAAAGTCACTCAAGAAACACAAGTTAATACATTTAATAGCGAATATATACATAAAAAAAGAGACGTTGTATGTCCCCTAATTTAAATAATTGAAAGAAATATTGTGAAAGAAAATGTGATCTTTTTGACTATAATAAATTCATGAAAGAGAAACTAATCTTTCATATGAAAAAAATAACAAGAAAAAAATTAATGAATAAGCTGTAGATAAGAAATTCGATTACAAAATTCCTTTATTAGAAATCTCGCTTTCCCATTTCTTAAATTTATAATAAAAATAATCTTGTCGGCAGCATTTGAAAAGCAATTTTTCCCCTCCTCGAAACTTTGAAATTAGATTTCACTTTAAATGGTTTCTACTAGTGACATAGTACTGCGAAAGAAATGAAATCGCAACAGTTTAATGACAAAGGAGCAAAACATGGGGGAGAGAAAAAGGCAAATCTTAAGAAGAAAGTCCTGAAGAGTGACATCTGCTTTCAGCATCAAGTTAGTATCTCCCGGAACAACCGATTTGCTGCAATTTCATAGCTATGAGATGGCTGTCAGGAAAAGTAAAAAAAGGGAAAAATAAGGAAGCTTGTCTCAAATTTTGACGAGTCCTCCTTACGTGGAATTGCACGCTTCAATGCCTTTGTGTGTCGTAGGAATGAGAAATAAAATATAGTGAAATAAGAAAAATAAAAAGGGAGTAAAAAGGAAAAGAAAAAGATATAGATATTCAAGGATATATCTATATCTGGAAGAAATTGGCGAAGCGAGGGAGATAGAAAATAAAACGCTATGAGAAAAAGAAAAGTTAAACTGAAATTTTAAATCGAACAGTCTTCCTCGTCGCTTATAGTTCTCAGCTGAAAAAAGCGTGCCAAAGACAGGATTGTCTGTAGAGATGTAAATTTTCTTTTCAACGGTCTTCAGCTTTATCTGCTTTGAGAAAAAGAAATTCAATTTGACATCTTCAGCTGTTCTCTGAGGCCAGATGGTAGAAGCTGGGCGCTTTTTATCCTTCAAATGAATCTATTTGATGACTGAAAATAGATTTGGTGACCACTGTAAACATCTATTAAGCATAAGTAATTGATAACTAAGTTGTGCAAAAGTAATTGCTAGATTTTCTCCAGGTAAAATGGTGCTTTGTTGTTAATTTATGAAGTAAATTTGCTGATATTTTTTGAAAATTTTCCCATTCATTAAACATTGGCTTAATTGTATTAAACGGATTCCTATTTTTTAATCAGTAATATAATCTAATCAATTAAAGCATATAAGTGCTAAGATTATTAAATATGATTAACATAATCTCATCTGTTAGAAATAAAACTATGCCCATTATTAATTCACATTCTAAAAATGTATTATGTGCATTATTAATAGCTAAAATATTTAAAAGGTTTTAAACATTTTTACTTAGAAAGTGAATAAATGTGTAACATTGGATTGTTAGTTCATTTAATCGCTTAAACGGTTAAATCTTTTATCGCAAATACTTTTTAAAAAAGGTACGTTTTTCTATTGTATATAATTAAACACCATACTTGTTATAGAATTAAAAATTGGAAAAATTTTGTTTTGATTTTAAATTTTAAAGCTTTTTGCACTTTTTTTTATTTTACAATTGTGGAACATAAAAACCAATTAATATTTGATTTTTGTGAGTATGCTATGAAAAATGTTTCATATATCTTAAAAAAAATTCGTGATCATACTTTTTCAAACGTATGTAGGATTTGTATGCTTGTATGCGTGTACCCGTAAGTACACAATTTGAAGCATGACATAATATTAAGTCTTACATTTTAATTTAGAAAGAAATTTTTTCGTTTCTTTTTGGATTTTCTTTCCATTTACATTTATTTTCAAGCAAAAAACTGCACATTGTTTTGTCTAAAGGATTGTTTTAATTAATTTTGTTAATGAGATCAAGTCTAACTTCTAGCTGTGTGATTTCTATATTTTGTGCAATAGATAATATATCAATTCCATATTGCAATGTGAAAAATATGGAAAAAAAAACTCAGTAATATTTCTTCCTCTTATTTGATAATTCCATTGCTTACCAATAAATGTTAATATCATAGAGACTCATCTGAAGAATAATTTAGATAATGAGTAGACAGATCTGAATCTATTTCCGAATTTAATTCATTCTTTAACGAGAAAGTGTTTTTGTTTGTTTTATCCATAATTTCAATCAGAGAACCAGACCACTCAGAGTGCAAAAGCATTGCATACAGTAGAATACAAATTTCAAGGATCTAAAATTCCTGCCTTCAACAAAGAAAAATTCCTGACTTCACGATAAAGAAAATACCAAAAAAAAAAGCATTACAGTGTCATAGATAAACTGCATCATCTTTTCAAAACACTAGCATTAAATAATAACACTGTAAGAATTAAAAATACGGGCAAATCAAAGAAAGAAAGAAAACATCAGTGCCCGTACAGCGTACGGGCAAAACAATTGCAGCCAATTTTCGGTAGCCAGTGTGGTGTACGGGCAAACCGGTTAAAGGGTTAATAAAATAAGATTCTGTCTGTAGAATACTTTTTGAACAGTTCGAATTTAGGTAGGTGGTATCATGACTCATTGTCTACTGAAGTGAAGATTCACAAAACGGAGTACATGGTCTTCGAATACATCATAGTTAGATTACTTTGCATGGAAAGATGACACACATATGAGGATTCCCATTTCAGTTCCTGTAAAACAATCTCCATGATGTGCACTTTGCATTCATCCTCTGCCCCACAGGCATATACTAATGTAGTTCTGGACTCATCAGATCAGGCAGTATTTTCACATATATTTAGGGTCTAAGGATTACGTTCCCATGTCCATGCTAATTTTTGAGCTCCATGATATGCGATGATCAGAGATGTCCTTACCAAACTGTAGGAACACATAGACAGTAGGAAAATCACACAATGAAGGACACATGAGCAACCGAGATTAAAAATTATAAAATGGATGCTGCAGTATTATAAACATTGCTGATTTAGGACAGCTAATATATGAAATAATTCATATAAAAGTGGGGTTGAACATGTGTTTTGGCCAGTCAACCTTCCCCCTTTATGTAAATATACTGAGCAAAAACCTATTGAAAGTATAATGGATAGGAATATCTAAATCCAATAGAAGATAGAGGTAACTTACCTAAAAATTGTACTTAAAAATGCAGAGCCCGCACTAAATCTGAGGGCAATAAATAAGTTATTGCTAGATTCTGGTCCCTAACCTCTTGGGTCCCTCTTTACCCATTTGAGGATTTTCGTAAATTAGCATTTATTCCAATAAAAAAAGGTTTATTCAACTGAAGTCCCAGAATACTCAATAGGGGAAAACATGTATTTAATACCTGCTAAGAGATGGCTGCATCACACTGAAGACAAAATGTTTCATATAGCTTTAAAATAAAGAAAAAGAAGAAAATGACGTCTCAACCCGTTAGAAGCAAGTTGATTCAATTTTTTTAATATTAATAAATATAATAATTAAGTTTTTACTCTTTTTTGCAACTAAGAAGTGTATAAGAATTATTCTACATGCATTTTCGGAAATTTTCTTTGTGGTTATTTACAATCTTTTTCACTTGGAATCAAAAGTACCCGATTGGGTACCTTGGAATCAAAGTAGAGCGACAACGCTAAATATGGTTTTCATTTTTTTGGTAAAATATTAGACAGATGCAGAAATCCAAGAGGTAAAAACATTTGCAGGAATACATATCATCATAGGAGTGCTGCAAATGCCTCGTCTGGATGTATTGGTCAAAAACCTGCAATGTACCTACAATTACAGAAACCATGAATGGTAGCAGGTTTTGGGAACTCAGGAATACATTGCACATTTTGTAGATAAGAAAAACATAACAAAAATAAATAAACTGTTTTTAGTTCGTTCAATTTTAGAAGTTTTTAGAAATGCCTGTTTGACATTTCCTAGGGCAGAGTGTCTGTCAATTGATGAACAGATGATGCCGTTCATTGGTAGATACCCTATGAGACAATACTTACCATCCAAGCCAAATCCTGTAGGATTAAAAAATTTGCACTTGCTGCACCAGATGGGCTTGTTTTGGATTTCTTAATTTACACAGGAGCTGATACAGTTCCAGTTGAAGACAAGCAATTATATGGTTTGGGAGGAGCAGTTGTGAAACTTTTGGTTGGTACTATACCAACAGCAAAAGTAACCCATTTTTGCACCGACAGGTATTTTACAGGACGAGCAATTTTAGATTACCTCGTGAGTAAAAACGTATTTTTAATTGGCACTGTAATGACCAACCGTACTGATGGCATCACCGGAAGCTTTCCTAAAGATACGGATATGGAGAGAGGTTCAACAATTTCTCGAAGACATGAGGATGGAAAAGCTTGTCTTGTTAAATGGGAAGACAAGAAATCTGTACCTCTTTTGTCAAGTGCATTTGGTATAAAACCTGAAAGCAGCTGCAAGAGGTGGGCAAAAGAACCAAGAGAGATAGTAGATGTCAGACATCCTGCCATTGTAAGCTCAAATAATACTTACATGGGAGGTGTTGATATGATGTACAGACTAATCTCCACATGGACCAAGAAATGGACAATGCGTGTCTTCACACATTTTTTGAATATGTCAACCTGCAATGCTTGGATTATGTATATTCGTCATTGCAAGCAATGTAAAGTTACTCTAAAAATAGACTTCATTTGATAAGACTTCAAGCTTGTGATAGCTGAGATCTTAATAAATACCGAATTTTCTGAAGAAACTGTAAAAGAAAGACCTCAACGAAAAAAAAAATCAGCAAGTTGTTTCTTTGCCTGTGAATGCTGTATGGTATGACCAAACTAGCCACTTTCCGGAACATGTAAAAAGGGAAAATCAAATGAAGTGTCACTTTTCAGGATGTCCAAGAAAATCCAGAGTGAGATGCTTTAAATGTGACCTGTATTTGTGCTTACAAAACAGAAATTGCTTCTTTGAATTCCATGACAACTTTGTTATAGTAACATTATACGCATGTAGTTCCACGATACCCATTTGGGTACCACTTAATTAAATAAAATTTTTAAAATGTACTTTTTATGTTTTTTTACTTTTAATAGTTCCATTTTAAGTACACACGAAGAAAATTTGATAAATATATTGAGAAATACTTCTCGGGACTCAAGAGGCTAATCATCATGCAGCATGTGAATGGCTGAAATGTAGCACTTAACAAAAGTATAAAAATAATAGAAATAAAAATTAAAAAGAGAGTTACAAATTACCATAACTTTAGTGACAGTAGATATATATGAAATTAATAATAATAAGTAATTTTATCTAATACTAGAATATGGAGGTAACTATAACTAGAAATTGTGTAAATTTATAGTAATAAACTATTATTAATCTAAGAATTTTTAATCCTTACTATTTCGAATAGTTTTATTCATATAACTATTAATAAAAATTAATTGGGTATTTCTGATTTAAGCAATATTTAGTAAAATATTTATAGTTATTTATTATTTCTGATTTTTTTGGTACGAGAAATTTATTGTGTTGTATATAATTAATAACAATAGTTCTGAATATAGAAACATGTACATTACTCTCCCAATGAGGAACTTTTATAATATTGAAATTAAAATCTTCTCTTTTATCATAAATATTAGAAACTATTACATTATCTTTTAATTTGATATGTATATCAAGAAAATTTGCTTCATTGTTGTCACTATTTGTCTGTATTAAATTAAGATATTATGGATAAAAATTAGTGTTAGGTATAAAATTGACATGCTTGCCAAAAATGATAATGTCATCTATATCACGATACATATAATATGTAGAATTATTCATGTAACTACTTTCAAAATAATGTAAATATAAATTGGAAAAATAGCAGCTCGCAGGGTCACCTTGTGGCAAACCTTTAATCTGCAGATAATAGTTACCATTATAAAATATATAGTTCTCTTTAAGTACAAGCCTAAGTAGTGAACTAAATCTATAATAATTAACATTATTAAATAAATTATCTTTATGTAAATTTAAAAGTATATTAATCAAATCATCAATATTAATAGAGTTAAAAAGATCTTCGAAATCTAAACTATAGACTGAATAAATCTTTTTATCTTTTATTTGTTCAATAAGTGATTTACAATTTTTAAGTATGCCTGTGGGTTTAAGATTATTTATTGTATCAAATGTATCATGTAATATTTCATGGAGCATTTTGCCTGTATATCTCTCGTATATATATATACGAGAAACTTTCGAAATGTTTTATTTTCTATAATCATAATTTAGGATTTTATAAGTCCCTGCTGCACTGAATACAATAAATTCAGATAGTGCAGTATTTTTAAATTGGCTACTTTATTTATATGTTTCTTAAGCTTGGACATGCATAAAGAAATAAGAGATGGTTAAATTACATAGAATCCATATAAAATCTAACTATTATGTATGCAACATCCATTTAAAGATTTTCTATACGGTCCTGTATGAGATTAAACAAGATCTATATAAGATGTTAAATAATTAATTTATCTTAGGTGGTAAGTATACTTATTCACTGACCTATAAAGTGTTACACGATACCAAGCTGAAGTAGGTCATTCTTATCGTTAATAGACAAGTCTCTTGTATTGAACGGTAATAGCTATACTGATACATGATAAGGAATAATCTACACGTATATAGAGAGTGAATATTTCAAACATTTTTAAATGACAATCTTTATAAGTAATGACATAAATATTATACAATCTTCAAAAAAAGGGACAAAAAGTTTCAAACTTGAAGAAAAAATATACGATAAATCGATGAAATAGATTAGATGGTTTAACTTTGTTCAATAAAGGAGAATTTTTTAAAAAAAGTCAAACTTCTTTTTTAGCTTTTCCAAGCTTTACTAGTTAAGGGAAGTTTGTAATCTTTTCTTAACAATGAAAGTTTAGATATCTTGTTTAGTAATTTTATTTTAACGTTTTAAGTATGTATATGTATATGACAATTATTTGAATTTTATAAACATAAATCTCTGAAGCTAATTTATTCTGTTTTCTTTCTCTTTTTTTGTGATACAATTTTTTCATTAGCTCGGAATTTTAATTTAAAGTTTATCATATCACTTGAAAGTTTTATAGAGGCTATATGCATATTTGATGGACACTCATTTCCATAAATGAAGAATAATGCGTCTAGGCAAAGAAAGAGCCAGAAGCAAAACAAATGCGATTTATTTGTAAATCCTTTTTATTAAACAAATGGTAAAGAGCATAAAAGATGCTAAATGTTTGATATTATTAAAAAAATTGCGATTTTTGCTTCCTGGAACCAATGGCAAAAGAAAAAAAAAAGAGTGTGTGTAATTATGACCACACAATAGAAGTGATGACTTATATTTTTTTAATGTTATTTCACGGATTAGTTACGTGAATAAAAAACAAGGGGATATTATATTAGTATTGTCATATAAAATTATTTAATAATATGTCTGTACTCAAAAAGTAATATTTTTTGCTAAATATACATATTTGTTAATTAATTGTATTCTAAAAAGGAAACAATTGGTTCATGGTAGATGAAGTAGGTTATAAAAACTTTAGATTCAAAATTATTTACATATCTTAAAAAAACTCCATCAAACGTTGTTTTGTACTTTGTCGTGCTTTTATTTGGATCATTTGACATAATTAAATTTAGATTTGATTTTAAAAAATCTACTAAAGGCTTTGATTTGTCTTTTGAAAAATCTACATTAAAATCCCCACTTAAAATAATAGGCAATTGTTCAGAAGAGTTGATACGGCTTCAGTGCACGCAACTGAATTTTTGTGAATGATTTCGATAACTTTCTTTACACTTTGAATGGGTGAAATATAAATAGTAACCATTAGAATTATTTGTCCATTTTCTGCTCTACATTTCGCTACACACATTTCTCCGATACATGACTCATTAAACCCAAATGATTCAGTAGTATTTGATACTACATTCATTTCTGAAGTGACATATAAGTTGTCATATCTCTTTTATTTTTTATATATAGCAACTCCACTAGCTTTGTGATTGTGTCTGGAGTTTAGCAATACAATGAAAATTTGGAACATCTATGTTTTCTTCATTATTTATCCAAGTTTCTGTTAAATTAATATAGTTACATGTGTGTTGCTTAACATTGTCATCGAGATCCAAAGCATGTGCACGTCAACTTTGACATTTCAAAGAATATATTGATATTCCTTTTTTTTGTGGAAATGAAGTTTGTGAAGATATCTGTCATCGTTATAAATTTGTTTTGTGATAACCTTTTAAATTCATTTTGCAAATCTCTGAGAGATGTAGATTCTCTTAGGTCATGGAAGTTCGTCAAGACTTGTTGCTATTGATAACTCAGCATATACCAATTGTTGAGAATGTGTGTTTTCTCATACATATAAAAAACTTCGTTGAATGATGCTCCTTGTAACATGAATTGTTATAGCGCATGCTGAAACTACGAAAAAAAGATTACTTTTGGCGTTTATAGTTTTGTTGTTATTACGGGATATTGTGCATGGTCTTCTAGTTATAGGTACAACATTCTTTGTATTATTATGATCCGACATGTAGCCTGAAAATTTGCTTCAAATTTTTCTTCCAATTTTTCGGGATTTGGAAATATGAGACAAATTCTGTTGATTTCGTGATTAATGTCATAATCAATGAGGCACAATATTCAAACAACATCATTAGCCAATCCATCCGATACATCGATATTGGTCATCCACATTTAGTATTTTTCAACTCCAAATATTAGTTCGTAAGACAACCCTCTAGTATCGATCGTAGACATTTTGTGCAGCTTTTGCTTTACGAATGCTTGCTGCTCAGCATTATGACATCCCGTATAAATATCTTTAGCAACAGAAGTAATCTTGTTATCTGTTGTGTTTAATATGGAATTATTATACGCTTGTGC
>BMAV01010897.1:158368-173872 GCA_019973955.1 Trichonephila inaurata madagascariensis
GAAGGCAGTAACCCTGTGAAGTAAAGATTCAGTTAGAGAATGGACAGTGCCTGAATTACAGAAATGTTAGAAGCCATGTATTTTGATCCATCCCACATCCATCCAGGCTGGGACAGATCCAGTAAATGATTGTTAATCACGTCCTGCATATGTTCAATCTGTGTTAGATCAAGAAAAATTGAAATATAAGTAGGCTAATGATTTCCTTATGTGTTAGTGCGTAGTCCTGTTGGAAAATAGCATTTTGAAGATATTGAATCTTAAGTAGCTCAGGTTGCAGAACTTCTGTAGCATATAATACCTTCAATGTGCCTCTGATGTGTACCATAGTTGAAAATCTTTTGTGTCAGAATGTACATCAATCTATTATGTTCCATTGAAAAGCGGTAGGACGTTAAACAATAATGATCAAACTTCCACATAGTGACTATCATCCAGAAAACATACGAGAGACTCGTCGATAAACACTATATCGTCCAAGGAGCTACAAAACCATCGCAATCATTCCTGTTGGTGAGTTGGCGTCAATAGTAGTCGTCGTAAAGGGGGGCTAGATTCAAGTCCTCGTTTTCAGCCATTCTCCGTTCTGCTGTTATTTAAGATACCAAATCTCCTACATTTGATAATGGGGCTATGACTTCACCAATGCGGATTCGTAGTTCTTTGCTTTTGTGTGTTTGAGTGGATCCAGTGTTTCGCGATGATTCACATTTCGATCTTCCATCCATCTAATCTCGAAATTCTTGATTCTGTAGAGGACAGAGGGTACATATTGCTATTTCATCTGCCGTTTCTTTGTCTTTTATCGAGCGCTACAGCCACCTACTCAACTTACATTTCATATCATCTGCATATAACTTGTTTAGCTGTACATTCCTCAAAATTTACAAATTTATACAACCGAATATTTATAGTCTTACTTTTCTATGTTGGGTTTATATTTGGCAGCGATAAAAGGATGAACTTTTTTTGTGTGCTTATTATAAAGAGCTACATTTTGTAATAAATCAATTCTTTAAAGTTAATTAAAAATGTACTTTTGAAAATGTATAAAGTTTAATATGTTTTTTTTTATTATTACAAAGTGTCAAGCCATGGAATTTTCCAAAAAATCACACATAATGAGAAGATTAACTCAAATATAAATTTGTCATTAGCTTGAAATTTTAACAAAAATTTCAATACTGCAGATTTGATTCTTATTATATGACTTCGTAGATATATATTAGGAATTATATATCTTTATATCAATGCGGTGTGTATAGATATAAAGTTATTTATCTCAAGACTTTTTATTTTTAATGTATTTTTTTCAAAGTTTGATAACACTTCTGAAATTTAACTCAAAGCCTATTTCTTGCTTCAAACCTTTTGGAATACAGCTTTAAAAGTTATTATTTATATTATTTTCACAATCATGAGTTTTAAATGTTACAAAAGGTTGGTTTTATATTTATGCAATAAACTATATATATCTGAACATATTCAGAAACCACCAATTCATTAAGTATCTTTCTCCTGTTTTACAAAAAAATGAACAATACAAAACTTCAGAACATCAAGAAAATAAACGAGCGAAATTAAAAATTTAAGATACTTAATTTACGCGAGCAACTATTTAATCATTTTATGGACTTGATTTAAATTATGCTTTTGCTTTTTATGTTTATTTCAGTTATGGACATTTTCCATTTCAGTAAGTGATTTAAAACTAAAAATAGTTTTTCGAAAGGAAAATTTTAGAAAAAATTATTAATTTCCATTTTTGAAAAGAATGCCAGCTATGAAAGTATTTGATAATTAGTTGCCATTATATTGAGAAGAAATTTCTTATTTGCACAGAATAAAAACTGTTCTGATGTTAATCATTAAGCAGAACATTACAGTAAAGTAATCTATGTAGGAAATGCAGTCATTATCAAGGAATAGGAAATATTTCGTTAGAAATAGAACTTCAAATAAATCACTGAACATTTCAAAACCGAACTATTGAGAGTTTTGAAGATATAATTAGAATCTTTACACACACACAATACAAGGATTGATGACGTATTTTAAGAATGTTTAAGCTGCATTCAAGTCTATAACGCTTTGTGCTGAAAATCTTCAAAATAATTCTTTTTCTAGATAAGTTACGCTATGAAACCAGAGTTATAAATCTTTATGCCTTATAAGTTTCAGAGTTTTGAAAAATTTTATACCGGACGAAAAAATACCAAACATTCCTTGCCAACGTAGAACAAAGCTTATTTTGAAGCAAATTGTGTACTGGGAGTTTCGAGGTATATTATTATAATTCATCGATAACACGTAAACGCTTGCACCTAGTAATTGGTGAAGTTTTTGAAAATAAATTATTCAACATCTATTAGGAAGCAAACTTTACGTATTAATATGATGAATTGCGATATTAAAAAATAAATATCAGATATTTGTTACTTTTTTTAGTGATTTCGGAGACTGATTGCTTCTGGTGCTAATTGTAGGTTGTATTTCTGCTGCAATCTCCGTAACTGCTTTTTAAGAATAAATTAATGGCTGATTAATAGTTTTTACATTTTGTTAATGATTCTTTTTGTCGGATGGAATTATTTCCTTTACTCATTATGTTAACTAATTTTATAGCATCATGTGAAAGACAGATTACTTTTGAATCTTTAAATTATCCATTATTTTAACTTTTAGGCATGACATTTCTAGAGTAGGACTTGAAACTGTGAACAATTTGATCATAAGAATCTTAAATAGAAATCATATTTATTGGAAAGCTATAATATATAAGGAATTAAAATTAAATTTGCAACATGTAACAGAAACGAAACTGATAATGCTATTTTTTTTAATTATTTTTTATTCAGTAATATTGGCTCCAAAAATATAGAATAAAATTATACAAATAGGTGCAACTGATTGAAAAGCTAATAAATCAGAACTTGTAAGATTATATTATTTTTCGCTTAATATTATCATTTACTTAATATATTAATTATTATAATCTCCTTAATAATTGTAAGGTGAGATTTTGGCAATGGATTTCATAATTCTTTACCTGAAACAAGTGATCAAGAGGATGCCCTAATCAGCATCTCCTTTCTTCTTCTTTTTTTTGCTTCAAATTAAGGCAATGGTTTCATACATGAGAATAATTAAATACGTTTTAGATTTTATATATTTTAAATTTATTTTGGTTTGTATCATTTTACAAATTAATTTTGAAATAATGCAATTTTGAAATAACCCTTCAACGCATTTGCTCGTCTCCAACACGGGGGAAAGTAATAGGCAAATTAGCTCATGCCCGTGTCTCACACTTGCGATCTTGTATCTTGCGTTATTTTATTTCTGATGCCCTTCTGAGATCCATTCTAGTAAAAACAGATAATGTTTTATACCTTTTTTTACCTCCCCCCCCCAATTCATTGTCCCCCCTGACTGAAATTTCAAAAAAATTACTTACACTATACCTATATATTCATTTTCTGTCAAAATAAAAAGTTCGATCATTTTTTACCAGTTTTTCTGAAAAAAAAACTCGTGCTTTAAGGGGATAAACTCAATTAGTAACTAACATACTTATCTTTTCAGCATGGAGGATCAAATTGCATACGAAACAAAAAAAGTATATTTTGTGTTATGTCCTCAAAACTTCTCAGTTATCAAAAAGAATTTCAATTAAAATCTTAGAAAGTGAGTGAAATTTTTTTAAAAAATATTTCAAAGTAGAACATTTTCTACAATAAAGTCTCCTTTTGCGGTAGCGTTTTATAACATAAAAGTAAAATCAAAAAATTTCCTAAAAAACGCTTTGTACGTGATGGAATCAAATGGTTGCGTTGTTCTGGATAGCAATTATTTTGCAAATAATGTGTAATTCGATCTGCGTTCAGTTCAAGTAAAATAGTTCTTCTCAAAATTTATTTTGATTTATACTTCATGAAAACATTTATTTATACAAAAGGGCATGTTTTTCTAAACTTCCTTGGATAGGAATGCATATCTTCCTGAAGATCTAAGTTTTCTCGTGGCTTCTCTTCTGTAGAAAATGTAGAGCTTTTTGCAGTAAAGAGTGGTTTAAAATTAGTCGATGTAAAAATGATCAAACTTTGTACTTCCGTATGGAATTATTGAACTAACAAATGTTTTTTATTGAAACGATATAGTAAACATCATGAAGTGAAAAGGGGAAGCAGTCGTTACCAACCTGTTTGACAATTTATTCGTGGCAGTGGTAGCCAAGTGGTATAGGTATCGGATCGTGGATGGCTTTGTCACGAGTTCGAGGCCCAGTACCCCTAAAGACCTGCCGTGTAGGGCAGCGATGCAAGCTAATTCTGTAGAGAGCTGAAACGTCCTCCCATTGGTGTGGTAGTTAGGAGAGGATGGTACCAGCTCAGGTACCGTCCACGTCACTTGACCATGGTTCAAAATTACGTGGTCCGTCGCCGAAAGCCCTCGTGTAGTTGAACAGTACGACGTTAATATTCACTCACTCACTTGACAATTTATTCACTTACCATAAATCACAGGAAACTTAACATCCTACAAATACTCAAAGATGCAAAACCACCTTGAATCTCTGAACTTGAAAAACGAGACATGTGAAGTATGCTGATTGACCAATAATGTAGAGTTAAAGGGACTAAATGGCGAAGGAAGTTAAACCATACACTGCCAGGTAAGTTTCGAGCGTCTTGCTCTGGGTGCCAACATTTTATTTTAAAGAAAACATGCCATCTTACAAAATATAATTATATGAAGTTCCTGATAAATAGTATAATGACATTTATGGAATTTTTATTGGAAAAAAAAAACACTACGATATAGCTCGTAGCTGGCGGCCCTGAATAAGGTTCATGTACTGAGTGCCATTTGCGAGTTATCTTGTAGTTGTTTTGTTTTAATAAAAATTTTCATATACAAAGATTTTCTTTTCGTTTTGTTCGATTTTACAAGCTCGCCCCAAAATTCCATCAGGTGACAGTCAGATGTGTAATGTTATGTCAGATTTTCATACGGATGTAACTTGGCTCTCACACTGGAAAAAAACCTATTAGGCGATGGTAGTTATAAAGAGTTGTAAAGTAATGAAAATTGACTGTGATAAGTGATAAATAGCAGACCTCAAGAAAACCATCTATTGGTACAAAAAAATCGCTCTATCCTACTTCGAAATCTTTCTGCAGAATGCACACATGTTCTATAACCAAAGAAACCGAGGGAATAAGAAAATAAGGATGCGTCATTTTAGTTAATCAGTTAGTATGCATTTATTTGACGGGGATGGTAGCAGTGCAGGAGAAATCAGCAACTATAATACAAATACAAATTATTTTCATTGCATAGAACATCTTCCTCTAACAGGAAAAAAAGGATGCCTACTAAATAATGTCAAATGTGTACAAAGCAAAAAAGAAAGAAAAAAAAAATCCAGTGTTCTAATAACCCAGCACTTTACATTAATCCTTGATTTAAAAGGTTGTTTTCGGTTAATGTTAAAGAATAGAACCCAAATTTAGAACAATTTTCAGATATAAAAGAAATGAACATTTTATATGATATTCTGACTTCCATATCCCTTAGAAAGCAGCAATTTTTATTATACTTCTTATTTTTAACCGAGTTGAATAATTCTTTCTGCTGTAAAAGGTGTTTAGCGTTTTTTCTCCTATACCGCAATGTTAAATGTTCTATGCCTTCACGTATTAAAATGAAAAAGAAATTATTCATGGAATATTTTGAAATTTTTAAAAACACTATTTTGTTAACAGAGATACGAGCTATAATTCTACAAATTTCCATGGAAATTGAGGCATTTTTCTGTCTGAAAATGAGCTTCGCGTTTAGTTCAAGCTCTCGTACTTTTACCGAAGACAGCCTTAAGGCTCATCATACACAACAATAAAAATAAAAATATTTTTTTTTAAATTTTGGAATCCGTTCATACATGTAAAATTATGATGTTATAATCTAATCGTCTAAGTTATAATTTTAATAATAAAAAATAATAGCTAATATTTTTTTGTACGATATGAATTTTTCATTCATCCTTTCTAATAATTCCCAGCTCAAATGGAGATATGTAATCAATCTAAAATTTCAGCACACACTACGAGATATCTCGTAGCCGGCAGTTTTGGTACACAAGCTTACTATGAGATATCTCGTAGTTAGCCGTCAATGGGTTAACTGTTGTGGGGTCCTAGTATAAAAATGCAAGCGTGAAAGAAATTGGGATATTCACGGCATCTCTTATGAAAAAAAAAAAAATGTAACTCACACAAAGTTAATGGACTGCTGTGTGTGTGCGATTTACTCTTCCCTTCTCTTACTACCTTATGGTAACTTTTAAGGCATTGAGTGTAGAGATTGCAATATCGGATCAAAAGTCCAATACCGTTATTCAGTATTTTTAGATCTTAATACCGAGATACCGGTTTTAATACCAGTAGTAGAAATTTTGGAAAAAGAAAGAAAACACAGGTATTTCTTTGTTTCATTCACCAGTTTTATTAGAGAGTGAAAATACAAAAATAATGTGTAACTTATAAATTATAACAGTATATAAAGCATCACGAAAAAGAAATGGCACATTTTATTTACACTGCGCCACCATATTCTTTTCATCATATAAATAATGAAACCAAACCGAAGTATTATCAACTAACTTTTTATGTTGTTTAAAGTTATTCTTATTCATTATTATCGGTTGTTATTTATGGGTATATATATATCAGGGGTAGAGCCAAGATGTCGAACGCGGTCGACTGGTCGATCGTAAAGACATTTCAGGTAGTCCGCGCGATCATCCCGATAATGACCTCGGATATTAACAATTTAATTTATGACTTTGACATAGAATTAATGAATTATTTAAAATAAAAATTTACTACAGTTTACGCTTTAAAACCTAAAACAAACTGTGCAAATTAATACAATGAATTTGTCGTTTTACAGTGGAGAATTAAATAGAAACAACTTGACAAAGTGGGATGCTTAGATTATATCCAGTAGCCGTCGCGATGACAGCGACGCGGCGAGTCGACTAGTCTACCCGTCACACCCGCCCGTTTAGTTTCAGTTCTCAGTTAATCGTCTTACGTTGCAGGTCGCTCGCTTCCTACTACACTGATACGATAATTTGTGGTTTCAACAACCCTCCAAAATGACTCAGCCAGGTAGCAGTGCTAAGAGAAGTAAAACATACCACATTATCACAATGAGTAGGAAGATGATTTCTTTTTTGTTATGGTGAAGCAGAAATGTGTTTGTCTCATACGTAATTTAAGTGTGGCACTACCAAAAAAAGCAAACGTCGAAAGACATTTTAAAACCATGCACTTAAAATACGCTACAGACTTTCCAATCGGCAGTGAACTTCGAAAAGTTAAAGTGGATAGATTAAAGTCGAATTTACATTTACAGCAATCGTTATATTTACGAGACCAGGCATCAAAGCTAAAACAGTAACATTGGCGTCGTTTAAAATTGCAGAAGGTTTTATAAAGCGAAAAAAACCATTCGAAGATGGAGAATTGATAAAAGAAGCTTTCTGTGAAGCGGGAGAAGTGCTTTTCCACGATTTTAAAAACAAATCTGAAATAATATCGTCAATAAATAAAATTTCTTTGTCGCGTAACACTGTGATGCAATGGACTGAAGCAATGAATAATAATTTGGAGAATTTATTAAATGACGATTTAAAAGCTTGTAAGTTCCTATCACTTCAATTTGATGAATCCACGGATATTAGTGACATTGCACAGTTATACATTTTTGTGAGAATGGCTTTAAAAGATATGGCTTCAAAAAAAAGAAGAGTTATTAACTATAATTCCATTGAGAAAGGACAAACGAGAGGCAAAGGTATCTACAATTCATTTAAAAACTTTATTGATAAGACAGGATTTCCAATATATAAATTGGTCTCTATTATAACAGATGGAGCTTCATCAATGGTCGGGAATTGAATTGGTTTTATTGCCTTGTGCAATAATGATGAGTAAATTCCCAGTTTTACCAGCTATCATTGCATTATCCATCAACAGGTATTGTATTCAAAAATACTAATGTCTAATATAATGCAAATTGCTTTTAAAACCTCCAATTCAGTTCGTACAAGAAGTCTTCAGAGACGACAATTTCGGGAGCTTTTGGAAGAAACTGAATCAGAGTACTGAGATCTTTAATTGCACACAAACGTGAGGTGGCTAAGCCGTGGTGCTTTTTTAAAAAGAGAGATTTCCTATTCTGTTACCAGAAATAAAAAAAAATTCCACAAATGAAAGGAAAGCCCATTACTGAATTGGAAGATGAGAAAATGGCTCATGAAACTAGCTTTTCCCTGCGATATCACAGCAAAAAACGACTTATACCTAAATCTACAAGGAAAGAATACATGTTTAACAGACATGATGAGTGCGATTAAAACTTTCAAAGAAACGATAAAAAGGTATGCGTCTCAGTTAAGAAAAGATGAATTGAGAAACTTCAAAAACATGGAGGAAGAGAGTGCATCCATATATATATATAATCCAAACCGAGACTTCGAAAATTTCGCCGAACACTTAGATGTTTTGTTTGAAGAATTTGAAAGAAGATTCGCTGTGAATTAATTAGGTTGAAAGAAATACTCAATTTTATGATATTTCCATTTAATGAAAATGTCAACATTGATGGAGAATCTGAAAAAATAGGACATTTAATAGATACCACATCAGTCATGGTCGAGGAAGAAATTATGAAATTAAGATGCGATATATTTATTAAATCCAGAGCATTTAGCAATACTGATTTTTGGAAATTAATTTCTGAGGAAACGTTTCCAAATATTTACAAATTGATTTTGTATTTGAAATCATACTTTGGATCGACGTATCGTTGCAAATCTGCTTTTTCAACCATGAACTCCATAAAAACCAAACATCGGTCACGTTTAACAGATGGACATTTAATTTCGTGTATACGCATTGCAATAAGCTCGTACCAGCCACAGTATGATAAACTTCTCACAGATATACAGTGCCAAATTTCAACTAAACGAAGCGAATAGGATGATCAATTTTTGATGTATGAATTCTTTGATTATTTTCGTCAGTAAATTTTTATTTTGTAAATATTAATATTAAGTTTTTGTTGAAAAATTAGGTAATTTACTATTTTTTCTTGTTACCGAAAATAAATATATAAACATGTACGTCACGTTAATTTAGCTCTGCCATTGGTAGACCGCCTACGATTTTTTAAATGTGGAGTAGACCACGGATCCCAAAAGTTTGGCCACCTCTGATATATATAATGATATCCGAAAAACATTTTGAACCCTAAAGTATGATATGCAAATACAATGTGAATAACAAACTCAACAATTTAAAAAACATGAAATTATTACACACTTTGTTCACAAACTTGTTTTTCACACATACGAATATCAAACTACGAATCCTGCGCGTGTGCAATATCGCTCTGAATTGTAATAGGATAGTTTTGGCCCACCTCCTTGGATGATTTACATATTTTATCACTTCTCTTGATTGTACAGTTTAACTTTATATCCACAGTCTTATTAATTTTGCCCATTAGGGGGGCAAAACAAACGTATACTACAAACGTACAAAAACAAAAACGCATACTATTTTGCTATGTTAACGATTACTTAACCTATAATGGAAACAATTTTTAAAAAAAATTAGTAAATACAGAAAAACCGGTATTTAAACTTCTGAATACTGGTATTACAAAATTGTGCAAATGGCTTAAAATACCGGCATTCAGTATCCCGGTATACCGGTTTTGTAATCCCTAACTGAGTGTAACTTTTTATAAATAATGTAAATAAATATTTAATTTTATTTCCTGTTCGAAGCTGAATTAATTCGGACTTGGATCATTCAAAATTAATTAAATATTGATTACTCAAGACTAAGATGAAAGATTAATAATTTCTTGAAAAGAGACCTAGTATTTCAGAATGGAAGAAAGGTTATATATATAAAGAAACACTGCATATATATTTTTCAATTTTAAAATTAAATTTAATGTACTCAGAAATGCGCAGCTCCAGTGATATAGAACGGATCTTAATGAAATTTCAAGTATTTCTTTTGTAAAATCTTGCGAACGAGATTAAGAAGGTAAAAAAAATTAATATTTATATTTTTTGCAAATAGATTAGGCTTTACGGCAAGAATCATATGCAAATGAGTAAAAACAGTAATTAGGAACGTGTCATTCTGTATAGCTTTCGGGGTACAGGAAAACTTGTAGCCAGTTTGGCTACTCAGAAAAATATTTAAAATTAAGATAGTAAGCAAATTTATACTTTTTTTTAAAATAAAATTGTGCACCCTTGTCTTCACCATTTACCTTATTGCAGCACCGTCTATTGGCAAAAATTCCATCTATAAATGTTTTTCAGCTAATCATAGGCCGTTTAATCTGCATAACACGTATTTAAAGTTTAATTTGGATATTTTCAATAGATGAAAAGCACATCTGAGTGTCATCAGTTTAAACCATCCTTTACATATATATAATTCTTGTATTTAAAATGGTTTATATCGAAACCCATTTTTAGTCTTACAGCAATCTAGTACTTATATATTTGTTTTGTGTGTGTGAACAAATCAATTTTCATTCAAAAACCATATGCAAGTATATAGGAATTCTTCATAACAAAAAAAAAATGGAATTTCTTATCCTTTGAAAGATTTATGTGTTAAATTAATTTTAACATTAAGCACTGTGTATACAAATATTTTCCCTAATTATGTTTATCAAGACGTTTCAAGAAACGATTAAAAGCAAAACATTCATAAAAACAGATTTTAAATAATGATCATTAAATTAAAAAGTCAGTTTGATAATACAGCTCATTATCAAAATATTTGTTTAATTTTTCAATCAGTCATAGCATTCTGATTTAAAATTAATTGAAAGACTAATTGGTTTAGCGGACAAAAACAATCTTGAATAAAAAAATGAAAAAAAAATTGTTCAAATTTATATAATGAAGGGTATGATTGCAAATTAGGTGGAAAGAGATATTACAGAAATGGTAAAATATTTCATAACTGAGATAATTAAAATCGAATATAATTTTTGCAATTGTTAATTTTGAAAACCTTAAGAAAATATCTTTGGAAATAAAAAAAAAATCTTCTTTTGTCGATTTTTAAATGGAAAAAGAAATAATTTAATTATTTTTTTTTGAATAGATTCAATGTGTGAAAAGATTTTAGTTTGTGTTGACTGATTGTTTAATCTCTTTTTTTTTGTTTTTTTTTGTCAAAATATAAATAAAGACATGAAAACGAATATAATTTTTTTAAAAATAAATTATATATATTCCTATTTAGGAGGAAAGCTGAAAAGATTTAAATTAATATAATAATTAAAAATTCTAATGAGTGGACACTGTAAGAAATGAAGCCTTTTTTTTTCTCAGAAATACTGATGAACTGTTCAGTTTAATGTGTAACTGCTAAATGCACTATAAACGTTTTTACAGAAATCTATGGCGTGTGAAAGAGAGAGAGATATTAAAGAAAAGTTTACATACATATTTTAAAAATTTATTTTATTTCTTATCAATTACTTAATGATACACTTTTCCTACATAAGCCTTTTGTATCGAAAACTTTTGAGATTTTATAAAATACACCGATATTTATATTTATCTTTATATAGAAAATAATAATAACAATATACTCAAAGTGTTGTCAAAGAATGCTCTTAAAATTTGCATTAAATCACAAATAATTAAACCACTAATACAAATCCGATTCAGAATTATAGGAATATCTTAGGATCCGTTTTTGAAGATTTTGGAAAAGGAAACATCTAGTTACAATTGAGTTTTTTCCCTTTTTTCCAACTCTAAGTTGGAAGATTCCCGATTTCTCGATTTAAGTGCCCTTGCTATATCCAAAGCTTTTATTCTTTCCCTTTCTACTCAAGAAAATTATCTTGAACGGCAAAAAGGAGACTGGTCTAGATTCTAAGAGTGACATCTACAAGTAACTATCCTTTGAACGATGAAAGCGAATTCTGAAAGAGTCATTTTCTGTTAGAAAAGGCTTCAAGATGAAAAATTGTTTTATTTTTGGCACAGTTAGAAGATTGGAAAAAAGTTCTTCCCCCTTTCGTCTAAATGGAACTGTTATTTTGAAGTTAATTTTTGGACTTTTTTATGTTCTCTTTGCTCCTGGGATTTCTTTTTTAATGACCGTGTCCGGGTTAATGGAGTTCTGACTGGGAAACGTTGTCATTGATTCATGGTTATTTACAAGTTACGATTTTATCCAGCAAATTGTAGAAATTCATGAATAAATCTATACCTTATTATACATTTTAACAATAAATCATTGACAAAGACTGACAGAAATTTGTGTGATTGATTTATAGTTATTTACTAGTAGATATTCTTTTTTCAGTAGGTTACGAGAAGTCTCACAATATTCAAAAGCATATTGAATATGCATTTCGGAGTAATATTCAGGGATTTTCTTTCATTTATAGTTTTCCAGAAATTAGAACCTTTTTAACTCTGAGAGCATAAAAAGATTTTTCTTTAAATATAAATGACTAGTTTATTATTTTTATAAGTACTCTTCCATCTGTGTTTTTTTTACATTATATAAGCATTCATTTAAAACGATTTATATATATATATATATATATAATACTAATGGATCAAGAAACATCATATATATGTTGCCTTAAATTGGCACATGTTAACCTCAATATCATTAAAAACCTTAGTTTAGTGTACTTACTGAATGTTTTCTTAATTAATTTTATAACATTTCAGAGTCCAAAGCTAATATGCAATTACTTATCGATTAGACAAACCATCATTTCTTAGCCACTAATGTATCAATAATTTATTTTACTCTATTCAAATGAATTAAACATAAGTAAATTTTTACATCAGAAAGCGATTTTTTATAAAAAAAAAAAAAAAAAAAAAAAAAATATTTGATTAAATAAAGTTAAATAATATTAGCTATGTTTTTGTCAACATTCAATAACTTTCTTATTACTTACGTTTTTAATAAATTTATTTTGAAAAAAATGAGTTATATTAGTTTAAATATAAATATATAATAGAAGATCATTTATATTTTTAAATTTATAGATCTCAATTTAACATTAATGACATAAAGCAAATTAAAATTTTTAAATTGTTCAACATTATTGTTTTATGCTCAGTTTTTTTTAAATCATCATATGACAATATTTCCAACAGCTCTATAACATTGGGGTATTTTCTACCTTTTTCACCTGATTATAAGGGCTTAACTTTTACTAGAACCTCAGATTTTGTTATCTGTTTGTGCAATTTAAGTTTGGAATATAGATGCTTAGAATAGATTCAATGGAACTCTCATTGTGTCTTAACAGTTTTAAGCTTCAATAAATTTGATTTTAACTATTCTAGAAAAATTCTTTAATACAATGCTGGATTTTGTTATCTACTCTTTTTCTTTTTTAATCATACTTCTCATTTGAACTCAGTATTGTTTCAATTTATTAAAAATGACTTTAGTTTGTACCAATCAATAAAAATATTTTATCGTGTAACATATTGAGGATTATTTTTCACATGAATAGCTCGCAGATATTAAATATTTCAGAAAACTTCCAATTATAATTTCGTACGCCTCCTAAATTGTACCTAAACTTATCTGAAATGTTGGAACATTCCAAAATATTTTACGCTAGCTCGGGCCTTCTCTTCCTGATAAATACATTTTTCTGTTCGAAATGTTATTTTAGAAATTGAACCTATCCCACTGTAACTGTAAAACGTCGCTGCCATGCAAATAAATCTGTCTGGTGCACTTTGCTCCTCTGCTTTTAATAACGCGTGAGGCCTTTTTCGAATCGCTACTGTAATCACTTGTCTATGACAGAAATATTATTTTAAAATCGCAATATACTAAATAATGCTCTTTGGTTGGAACAGATTTCGAAGAACGGAGGAATTTAATATTAGAAAGAAACCACCGAAAAAAGGGAATGTTGTTAGGGAAAAATAATTTTCTTCACGAATATTTCGAAGCAGAAACAATATTTTAGACTTCAGTTTTCGCATATTTCTTATTTTAGGGGTAAGTATGAATAATTTGTTTATAATTCCTCGTTTTGAAGTATCGTAAAATATTATGACATACTTTTGAATAATATTGTTTTGCATCTGATAATATGAGAACTCGTATTGTGTTGCTTAATGTCTTACTGTTAAATAAAGAAATATATTATCAACATAGACGGTACATATTTTTATGTAACAGCTATTGTTTATTCTGTTTGAAACATGTAACTCAAATCCAATTTTTTACCGTTTCTCATGACAGTATTATTATGTTTCATATAACAGATACGTTTAAGAAAAAAAGTATTATAACACTAAATCTAAAGCAAAGAATAACAACTTGCATTTGTTTGTTAAAAGAGAAATACCTATATACAGTTTAATATTGTATTATGAGCTTAAAATTTTTCATATATACACATGCACAAACTAATAAGTTTAAAAAACGCTTTTCTTTGAACAGTATATTTCCATGCGATCAGATATCTTTGTACGATTCAAATATAAATGGAGAAATAAATTCAATATATGTTTTGTTTATGTTAGTTTAAACGAAGTATAGTACGAAGAACTGTAGCAAGTTTTTGAAACGTTTTCATTGCTTGATATAGTTGTATTGTATATTCTAAAACAAAGTGAAGAAGAAAAGGAAATGATTAGGGAGAACGTATTAAATAGAATAATCAAATATAAATATACCTTTGAAATTAAATGGTTTTTGTGTAAAATTTAGTCGTAAATCTGTTATTCTCTTTTAATACTACACATTAAAATATCTTTTACTATTTTGTTAGCATGGAACTTTTTATTTGTGTATAATTTCGTGCTAATTTTTAAAAAAATAGAGATAAGATTTTTTTTTTGTATGATTTTCAGATTTGCTAAGCAAATACTATGAAGTAAAAGCTAAAATTATAAGTAAATAAGCTGCACAGAAAAATGAAAAAAGAAAAAAAATCTGCAAAAATTTATAAAAAATGCATAAACGCTGTCCTCTCTAAGCAAAATGTTTATGAACAAATTTCCAATTTTTCAACATTTTTGAGTAACTTCGTTTTTGAAATGGCCTAAAAGATTAAAGATACTTATACTTTTATGAAAAATGGAACATTTAATCTTAGTCACTACATGTGTGTGTGTGTGAACTCGCTTAAAAAATTTATTACATTAACATAAACTTCTGTAAATATGACAGTGGGTTCTGTAAAACATTAGGTGAAAACAATTCTAATTTTACTCCAAGTAAACACAAAAATTATTATTAGTTATTTTTGTAACGTTTTCAGCAACCCTTGTTTCCATTTCAAATTTTCTGAAAAAGAACATTTTGAGCAAAATGCATTTAAAATGTCCATAACTGCATGCTAGAAATGACATCTTCTCTTACTAAAACAATTGTAACTTTTGAA
>BMAV01010897.1:174445-215638 GCA_019973955.1 Trichonephila inaurata madagascariensis
CGATACCTATACCACTCGGCTACCGCGGCCGTAACTGCAGCCGGAGAAGTTAAGCTATCATTCTTGTACTTACTTTAGCGAGGTAAGAGAGAGAGGGCTGGGGTGTAAGCGAATTTGAAAGAGGGCAGATTGTAATGGCCCGAAAGCTTTGAACGAGTATCTCTGAAACAGCATGACTTGTAGGTTGTTTGTGTTCTGCTGTTTTTAATGTTTGCGCGAAGTGGATAAATAACTGCGAAACCAGAAGTAGACACCTAGCTGTTGGACGTGTATGCATCATTAAAAAAAAGGAGGTCGGAAATTGTCCCGCTTAGTAAAGTAAAATTGACGCCAGACAGAGGGTCAGATGGCAGCCCATACGATGCAGGTCCAAGTATAAATGCTTCGGAACACACAACTCAGTGAACACTGTTCGATATGGGACTACACAGCAGACGTCCCATTCGTAGACCTCTGCTGATCAACGTAATTGCCAACTACTCCTAGAATGGTCTCATAAACATTAAGAATGACCATAATTAAGTGTAAGAGAGTTTCCTGGTAGGATGAATCACGATTTATCATTCATCACATCGATGGTTGTGTCAGAATGTGCCGTCTTCCATAGTCGAACAATAGCTCCTTCCATGTACACAGGCTGTTGATGGCGCTATTATGTTTTGGCTCATGCGAACACTCTCATGGGTGACTTTGGGACCCTTAGTTCTGGTAGAAGGGACCTTAAAAGTAATAGACTATTTGAGCACGAGGATCAGTTGCACCCTTATATGGCGTCTGTTTTCCCAACTGGAAATGGTATATTCCAGCAGGACAGCGTCCTATGCCAAAAGGCTAGAGTTGTGTCAGAAGAGTTCGAGTAGTATGAAGATGAGTTCTAATCAATATCTTGATCTGCTGGATTATCTTAGCGGATCTTAACACCTTTACGTTTTCATAGAAAGGAAGCTCAGAGATCAAATCTCCTCATGTTGGAATATCTCGACTTTACGTGACCACTGTTTAGATAATTAGTACAGCCTGTCTCCAGTCATCTACCAAGAACTTGTCGTATCCATGCCAAAGTGAGTTGTGGCTGTTTTGCAGGCCAAAAGTGTTGTAACGTGTTATTCAGTAGGTGTTCATAATGTTTTGGCTATTCGGTGTATAAATGCGTATATTTAAAAAAAAAAAAGGAATTGTAAATTTTAAGGAGATTTTAATCCAACTTTAGAGTTTCATATGTGTGTGTGCTAAATTACAATGAATATTCTATATTTTTGGAAACAAAAATGCAATATGTTTCATAAGAAAATATATTTCTAGTGAATGAACAAATACTTTTTAATAACATATAAACTTCTATATTGTCTTGTGACTTCGGTATTTGAATGGTCATGGTCGGAAACTTATGACTTCTGTTGAAACTTCATGGTATGGAGACCTGGTTCCAATGAAGACCAGCCACATGAAGTATGTCTAGGCTCAAAGTCCTGAAGTTTGCGTTTTGTGGAAGTTTGGAGAGTGAGACACCAGCATGGGTGAGGACCTCGTGAATCGTACAAGATTCAAAACTACGAGATCCGTTGTCAATAACGCCATGCAGCTTTCAATGTGCCACGTTTGTAAAAGAATTCAATGAAAACTGTAATATCTTTAAAAAATGTCTTATTCAATGTCCCATCAAAAGGACTAGCGAAAAAATATATCAAATAAATGCAAATAGTTTTATTTATCAATATTAAAGAGAAATACATTGTCTTACATACAGTTTAAGAGTGACGTGTAATTAAATATAAAATTTTAAATCTTTTCTTACAGGAGTGTTGAGGAGAAATAAAAGGTGAAACCAGAATTATAATTTCATTTTTAATTTCTAAATAATTAATATCTGATAGAAAAATTGAAATGAGTAATATGGAATATTGAATTCTTGTAGAATTATTTATACCATACCCTTGTTACAAAGACCTCCTTACATGTATCAACGTTTTATTCTTTATTTTTTTCAATTCTTTCATATTTTATAGCTATAGAAAATTGCGTTAAGTATCACAAACCTTCCAAGATTCCCCAAATTTTCTCATTTAACTTTCTTCTCTGGTTGCAAATTAGGCCCCGATGACTAATTACAGAAATTAAGTAAGTAATTTAGAACATTAACCTTAGGTAATGCATCACTTTAACCGAACTTTTAACGGGTCTATTCTGATCATTATGCAGCTTGAACTTTTGTAAAAGGAACATTGTATGTGTGTGCATACATTTCCGTACTAAAACTAATCAGAAATTTAATAAGACTTGTAGTTTCACTTATACGTACATTTCTTTCGATTACATACATTCAAATTGTTTTAATTATAGTATAGCCTTAAAATTCACAAAGTCTTTTATGTGAACAGATTGAAGATGAAGAACAATTATTATTACGTAACATTGCTAAATTAAGCTACACTATTCATTATTAATTCAAAAATAACCTTCAGTTGAAGTCAAATTTTATATTTCAAAGGGTGGATATTTTCAATTATATTAAAAGTCCTTGAGATAAAGACAAACTAAGTGGTTAAATTTTTAATTCTGAAAAAAAATAATGATATGTGTACTCTTCCTTTCCAGATTTTAAGCTTTTAAATTAATTTGCACGAATAGCTAAAAAAATCTTATTTTCTTTTGTCTTATGAGTATGTTATGTCTTCATAACTTGTATGCATAATATGAAAACTTCTTTTAATACATTTTCTCTGGGTATTCTACTTTAAGCAAGCATTGATTGATATTATGTGATATTAGAAAAGAAAGTCATTGAAAGAGAATATATGTCGTCTACTTATAAATCAGTATTATGAAAGCTTAGAAATAATAATAATAATAGTTATATTCCTTGTTAGTACGATGGAAAATGCTGTACACACATTTTCACGTTTTTTTTTTTTATGCATGAATACTAAATAGCTTAAAAGTGTTTTTTGCTCTAAAAAAATGGTGCGCTCCTTCATTGTAGCTCATGTTTTTGAAAGGTGCCTCAAATAGCATATATTGTAGTTGTGTGCCCTACTTTGTCTCAAAAAACAAATAAAAAAGAATAGAAAATAAAAATGATTCTGGTTATTAAAACTTTTGCTTATAGGGAACTATTACAACATTGTTTTAAAAATGTAGCTCTCCGTAAAAACTTATTGATTGATTGTTTTTTTACATCACCCCTTGAAGCTGCTCTAGGGCTATTTGCGGAATGTTCAAGGGAATTGAGCTCACTCAAAAGGTTTAGAGCTACAAACAGGTCCTCTGAGAAGTATCCAACCCCTCATTCCACCTTTATTAAGCAAAAACTCTTTTCGTTAACATTTTTTTACAGGAGAAATACATAAAGGTAAGTTTGCGTAGCTTTCAAATTACTCGCAAGAATTATAAAACATGTTAGAATTGGAATTAAACTGTTTTAAAAAAATGTAGGGGAATTTAAAATATACAAAACAGCTACTGGTGACAGAATTTGTAATTTCAAGTGATGAGAACCACACCTGAGCTGGCACCACACTCTGAAATTGTCCACATCACGCTAACGTAAGGACTGTGAACTTTGACAGATATAAGGTGAAAAAGTTCCTCTAAAATAAATTAAGGGAGTAGTCGGCTTATATGTGGTTTCTCTGATCTAGAAAAAAACATATTTTTTTAAGCATATTCAGTTAGACATGTGCAAGCGATTTTAATCTTTTAAAGTTTTGAGTGTTTTTAGTGGACTTTTTAATCTAAAAGAGGGGAGGGGGAGAGCACCCACCACACATAAATCCCTAAAAGTTAGTACTAGAATCCGAGTTTAATAAATGCAAAATTTCAATTCTTTGAGTGTGTGTGTGTCATTAGAATAAAACCAAATTTTTTCCTTTAGTTCAGTTCCCCTTTATTTTTCTCGAAGGAAAATATGAATTGCAATATTTAGGATCAATTGACTTGAAAGCGACAATTTTGTAAATTATAAAAAGAGGCTTATATGAAAACAGATCCATTAAAGTATCTCGAGTAATACTCTGGAGACTTAGAAACAGACACATATTTACACTGGTTAAATACAAGAGGACTTTTCCTGATATATGAGATAATAATGGCAATAACCGATTTAAGCACATGCCACGGCACCAATATGAAGCATCCTAGCAAATCAGAATCAACCTAAAAACACCATCATAGGTCAGTGATCGACAAGAAATGTCTGATCAAGCAACAACTACGATTGCATCATTTTTCCATCCAGATTATGATGTAATAAATGACTCAAATGCAGAATTCCAGTACATTCTTTTCACAATCGAGCAGTGGAACACTGTGTCAAACTTAAGAATAAAGCATTTCGGAGCATATCACGTGGTGTTCAAGTCAGAGATAGCATTACCAAGATGAATCGTTTTATTTGATCAATGCTGGAATTTTCTCAAAATTCTGATTTAAAAAAATATTATTTGAACAAAAACTGAATCATTTTACAAACTCTGGTTACTAACGGGTCCAAAAGTAATATTAAAATGTTCGAAATCTAAAACATGTTTACCATTTATTTACTAAATTGTTTATTAAAAATGAAAAATAAAGTAAAACAAAATAACCAAACATTGCTAATTTATCAGAAAATAACAAAGAAAAATACGTTGTTCGAGCTTTTTGCCCAAACAAATATTTTGAGTTTAAAAGTTTTCTTTTTTTCAGCGCTTCGCATATCCCAACGTTCACATTTAGAACAATAATGTTAACGCTTTGATAAATTAAATAACTATAAAAATAGTGAAATACCTTTTTAATTGTTTTTTCTTAACAAGGTGAAAATGCCAACCATTTTAGAGTACAGCGATATAAAAAAAATTGAACCTATATATTATATATATATATGTGTGTGTGTGTGTGTGTATGTGTGTGTGGATAAATAAATAGATAGATAAATAAATATATTCAAAAACCTGCATCGACTGTTGTAATGAAAAGAAAAAAATATGTATTGAAAGATTTAACACGCAAAATCCTTTCGAAAAAAGAATTTTTAATATTTTTGCGGAACTTCAAAATACGGCTAAAAAATAAAACTCATGACAAATTATAAAACACGAAGGAGAGAGAGTTAATTTAAAACATTAACTTCTCCGAAATCATCGATTCAAAATCAAAAGAAGCCTTAATTATCACAAAAGTTCTCAACAGCGACTCATCAGCTTAGCCCATTATCTCAGAAATCTGGAATAGTCTACACAATTTATTATTTTATAATCGACGCAAATTTAGCTTAATGATTCTACGAATAAAAAATAAATCAACTTTAATTAGAGTTTATTTTTAGAAGTCACTTGGAAAGACTTAGCTTCTCATAGACTTAAATGCTAGCTAGAAATCTGCTTAACTTTCCACTTGAAAAATATAAAATTGAGAAAGCTAATTAGTCATGGGAAATAAAAAGCAATAAACGTATTCAAAATTGTATATAGCTGGTAGCAAAAACTTTCTGTTACGTTTTCTTATTCTTAACGTAATTTGATTATTTTTAATACATGCAAAAAAAGTTTGAGGGAAAACAGGTTACATTTTCTAATTACTTTTTAATGGCCAATTTTAAAAATAAAATTGAACATTGATTTAGTTTGGAGAGAAATAAAACACTTGTTTTTCCTCTTATTATTAACGACATTTTTTTTTTCAGTATCATTTAAGAAAAAGGTATAAAAGTAAAATCTTGTGTTCAACTTCATCTGCTTTGAAAGGTAAAAAAATATGAATTGTTCTAAATGAAGCATGGATTAGCTAAAAATTTATCTTTAAACCAAATAGATATCTCTGGAGTTATCTTATTTTGCTTTGCAATTTTAACTGCAATGTGTGATGTTTTGATGAGAGATAAGAATTGGGAATGAATAATAACTGCAAATTAATTGTAGTACGCTTCAATTTTGCCTTTTAGTTAGCATTGTACATGATTAAATGTAGATGCAATAAAAAGAGTTATACGTACAGTTCTAGAATATATTTGCAATTTGAAACAATTACTAACTATGTTTTAAGTAATCTGTCAATAACTTATTGCAATGGAGTTACTGAGAATTGTAAGTCATTTCTGCAAGCAATTTATAAAGCAAAATCGAAATTACTGTATACATCATCGAAATTTTCGTTTATCTAAAACTTAATTTCTTCCTGATTAGTTGTGTTATAAATTAAAAAAATATATACATAACATAGCTAAAGTTTTCCTAAATCAAATTATTATTTACAGAACTATGAGAACATAAAATGAAATTTTTAAACTTGAAATCGACATCAAGTTAACTCACTAATTACTTTATCTATCTAAATCATTCGTTGCATCATCAGAAAATTATCTTTACGTAATTATTTGGATACTTGATCATTTTTAGTGTTCAATTGATTAATAGGTAGCAATTTAAAAAGTTTTTTAATTTTTATACTTTTAACTCAATTTCTTTCTTTGGTCAAATTTTATTCCATTTTAAATATTTGCTCATGCTTTATGCACTTAATGGTTATACACGTAAATTAATTAATTTTTTTCTGCTAGTTCCAATTTAAATAAACTTTTAAATAATGTAATGAAATACTTTATAAACGTTCATAGAAGAAAAATAATTTTACTATTTCGATATATATATACTTTGTTACTATCGTTTTATAAAGAAATCAAAGAAAACAATTGAAAGATTAAACAAATTTAGTATTATTTTATGTTTACTACTTTTATTTCGTTTGCGAGATTAGTGTTATTTCT
Source organism: Trichonephila inaurata madagascariensis (assembly GCA_019973955.1). Lineage (NCBI taxonomy): Eukaryota > Metazoa > Arthropoda > Arachnida > Araneae > Nephilidae > Trichonephila > Trichonephila inaurata. The sequence goes on from BMAV01010897.1 coordinate 181,188, forward strand.
AAAATATTTATTATAGTAACTTGCTTTTTTGATTTTGTTATTTTAAACATTTATTATATTGAATAAAATTTCTTAGAAAGGATTAATGAAAATCTTAATAGTAGCTAATGTATGGAATTAAGAAGCAAAATTGTTGTTAGTTGCTATAGTTTTGCTAATGTTAGATGATTAAATGAACTTCAAATATACTACTACATTGAAAACATTTTAGTACATTGTTTTGTTTTATAAAAGTAGCACAAAATATTTGCTTACCGAGAACATTAAAACTCTGAAGCAAATTTTTAAATAATTTACATGTTGCAATCAATTGTTTGAATTTTTTTAAGTGGTAAGTATACTTTTCACTTACGAATATATTTGGTAAAATGTATATTTAATCATTGAATTAATTTTTAAATCAAAGAAATCAGAAGAAAATGCTCCGTTATCTTGATTATTATATTTTTTAAAAAACCTGTTTGTAGGTATTTTTCCTGTAAAAATACTCTTAGATTTCTTATAATTAACATCAATGGTAGCAAAAGAGCTAGAATAAAAAGCATTTTTATTTACAAAGAAAAAAAAACGTTGTAATTGAAAGTTGAAAAATAATACTTGATTAGTTTCTTTTGAGCCAGTAAAAACAATCTTTATTGAAAATTTGTTGCTGTCGGGAGAAATCCTTAACATTTCTATAAAATGTTTATTTTTTAAATTAACGATGTGAGATGGAAAAAAAGAGCATTTTTTAACGAAACCTACGAGAATTGCTTAATATTTTAAACGACTGAGGGGGTAAAGATGGAATACTAAATATATAATTAGTATTATATATTTATGTCTGAAATAAATTTTTCTGGTATCTCATAAATACGCTATCCACTTCTTTCCTCATTTGTTTGTGCGTTATAGATGAATGGTTAGATTATTTTACTTTGCGTTGTACATTTTGTCTTCATCCAAATGAGATTACAATATTTTAGTTTTTAAAAAGGAATAAAAAGAATAAGAATGAAAATAAAATCAAAGTGTGTCTCAATTTTACAGATTGCGTTCCTCTATTTTAACATGCCCTACATAAATAATATTTTCATTGATCTTTGTAAAAATAAAATACTGTAAAATCCGGGGTATAACACACACTTTTAACACAAAAAAGAAGACCGAAATTTAAGGGTACGCGTTATACGACGGGTGTGAAAAAGATACCTTAAAAAGTAAAAAAAAAGGAATATGAGCATTAAAAAAATTAAATTGCTACATATATCAAAATGCTGTTTATTTAAAAGAAATGACATACTTTAAGAACTCAAAGAGTTGTAGCCCTAGATGTACACTATTTTTTCAAAAGCTTGGGGTAATATCACAAATGAATGACTTCAAAACGTAAGAGCCTTGCGCTCGTACATTTCAGTTTTCTTCTTAAAAAAAAGGAGTGCATGTTATTTGGCAAATATACCTAAAATTAAAAAAAAATTAGCTTGAACGTATAGTTGCGAGTTATGCGCCAGATTTTATGTTAAATACTTTATGATTTATTATATTTTTTGCATATTGAAAATAAAAAATTTCATAAGAAAAAAAAATTGATATTTTTTTTGTTTTCTAAAACTTTTAAATCGTTTCTGAAAGAAATTGTTTTGAATGAAATTCCCTTTGTTATATAAATTCGTATTTTTAAAAAAATATAAAACTAGCCAATGCATAATTAACTTACAGAATTAAGCTTAGTTTTGTTGTGAAATAAATCTTACTAACTTTGCTACGCAGGCAGAAATGATACAGAACTAATTTTACATTAATATTAATAGTTTTTTATTTGTTTCAAAGATCTTCCAAGAAACAGAAAAGTCACTTTTCAACTTTGTTTTGTACTAGTGGGATAAAAACAAGGATTTGCTTCATATAATACTTCAGATAATACTCAGATATGATACTTTCATATAATACTATTTTAAATATTTCAGAAGAAAAATTGACATTTATGATTAATGATCTTACGTTTCTCTATAGTCTTAGAAATGATTTTTTTTTGTCTGGGCAAAATATGCGTATAATTTTTTAAAGAAATTGTTTTGCTTTGACTTTCTTTTGTGAGAGGGTTTTGTAAAGCTATTTGTAACTCACGTACATTTGTGCATAGAAAATGGCACATTATTTTCAACAATGCATTATTTTAAAAATTATTTTAGAAAAGGCATAACTTCTTACATGTATTGAGAAAAATAAAAATCTCTGTACTAATATTTTATGATAAAAGTAAAACATTCAGCAAAGTAATAATTGATCAGTTTAAAAAAGAAACAGCTTAATGTATCATTCTAAAACTTCATTTTGTTTATAAAAGAAATTTCTTATGTTTTACTCGAGACTTTTGGATGATCACCAAAAGTCTATAACGAACAGTCCAATACAATTCATAAACACAATAAAAGTTAACAATGAATTTTAACAGCATCTTCCACTGCTACGTCACCAAGTCCAGGACAAGAGACCAAATGGTCTCCACACATGTCTTTAGCATTGCATAAATGGTATGTTGGGAAATCTAATAAACCAAATTTTTACAGGTATTTCCAGAGATAGTCATGTCCAGTTTTAATTCTAAAGTTAGCCACTTCAACAGGTCTAGGCAAGTTACAAAGAATAAGACTTTCCAAAAACCACCACTGGATGGTGGTTGATATTTCAGCCAAAAGGAATAGGCTCTGTTAAGGGATAGTTTTAACTCATAAATCAACCAAGGAGTTCTTTTCTTTTTTTAATTGCTTTCTGAACTTATATCGTTTATAAAATACCCATAAAAATAAATGATGTGACCATAGTTTCTTATTTTTAGAGGAGATAATACAGTAAAACCTGTTTTTGTGCGGTAGATAAAGACCGCAGAAAAAAACTCCACAAAAAATATTCGAAAATTTCATGAATTCTTGCATATAACAAACAAATTCGTTGAGATACTACAGAAAAAAAATTATGTGGTGGAGAGGAAACACATAAAAAAGTTGCAGTTAGAAAATGCGCCAATAATTTACGAAATTTACTAGAAAGTATTTCCATGATAAAATAAATAATTAAATTATATATATATAAGGAACATTTAAAAATTATTTAATTTCTCACTGAATGCATAGAGAAGTTTGCAAAATTCACATATATAATTCACTATTACTAACCGTAATCCAAAGCGCTAATCTCCCTGTAGTGAATATGTTCAAAATCGCTTTCGTCACTTTAAGATACAATTTCAATTGATTTATTTTTTGGCACCATAAAGTAAGAGATGAGTTTTTGTGACGAATGTTGGTTGGTCAGTTGCTTGGAAATTTCACGATAACCAGACATGCGCGATCGAAGCTTTTTTTGAAATTACAGATTCCTTTCAGAATTGGTATCTCTTTTAAGAAAATGCTTTCCCAAATAGTTGGAAAGTTGTATCCCTGCACATATTTCATCCACTCTCAAAGAATCCGGTTCTTCTTGTCCGTCTACATAACCTATCAAATTATTGTTAATGTCACTGTCATTGAAAGTTTCGTCTTCAATCAAGCGCTGGCTGTTGGGGCGTTGAGAGAAAGCAACTGGACATTTATTGTCGAGATACTGCTTATAACAAATAAAGAGAGCGTCTTGAAGTGTACATATGTACATTGCAGTGGCGTAACGTACCCCCCATCTTCGGAGAGGTAGGGGGACCGGAGCTGTAGGGGGCCCGAGGCCTGACTGACATCAAGTACGTATTTACCTAATTTATAAAATATTAAAGGCAAAGCCTGACTTTGAATGGGGTCCCTAACATTCTCCGTTACGCCACTAATACATTGATAGAAATCATTACTGTGACGCCAAAGCCGTTGAAATCTATGTATGGCATAGAAAAAGATCGAACTGAAAAAATCGCACAAAAATAAAATCGCTTAAATTAGGACCCAACGAAAACAAGTTCTGCTATATAGAACATCTTTTTTCCCCTTACTTTCTGAATTGCAAAGATCCTGAACGCTCTATAGCTAAACAATACATTATGTTGCCTTTGGCCGACGATACATTGTAATGTCAATCAATGAGAAGAAGGGAGAGAGGGAATAGCAAAGTCGAAAGTCCTGTCTTGAGGAACAGTTTCTACTCAAAATTAGCCGTTTCTCAAGGATTAAGAAACCTCAAATCTTCCCCCTTACAGAGTCCACTGGAATATGTAAAAAGGCTACACAGGTTGACAAATGATAGCCCCAGGAAGCACCACAAGTATGCGACTGTGCCCCCTCCCCTTCCGAAACAGAAAACTTGCTCAGAAAATTTGGATTTCAGTACAAATTTCTTTTTGTCTTTTATGTGCCTTTTTCAACATCACTACATTTATTTGTATATAAAACAATTATTTTTCCATTTGTTTGCAATCAAAATATATCGAGATCGATGATTTTCTTTTATTAATAGATATAGATACATATATAAGTTACCGGCAAAGTATGAAATCCGGCATTCTATAGAATGCCTAAAACTAACCGGCAATATATGAAATGATTTTTATTTCATACATTGCCTAGGCATTCTATAGAATGCCAAATGAGAAACCGGCAAAGTATGAAATACAGCAATTAGCTGAGTCGCTGGTGGGGAGAAGAGCGAGGGGAATGACTTGTGTGTATGTGCGACACTTTGATTGACAGGGGAGAAAGAATCTCATGATTTCACCCCTGAAGGTCACCACCTATATGTCGCAGGGAAATGATGAAATTAGGACTTTCGTCAAATCCCTATAGGAGATGATCAGTTCACGAAAGATGTTAAAATAAATTCTCTTTGTCTTTTCCCTGTTGTGAGTAAGTGAATTAGTTAAATACCCAAACTATTTCAGTGAAATGATGAAATGAAAAAAATATGCCCCTTTTTTGTGCTAGGGGACTGATATTTGTGGGATCGAAAAAACTTTTGTTATGGTTAGGATCTGCTGGGACACATCCCTCCCGGTGCATTCCCTCCCCCTCTACAATTTTTTGGCCAATATCTCGACACCCGAGCCTCGCAGTCTATTCGAACCTAGCTCATTTGATCCCTCTCTAACAGCTCTTCCAGTTATAAAAATTTTATGCTCATAGGGCTATTCCATACATAGTTTTTAATTGTCTTAAACTTTTAAAATTTATTTAAATCCACAATATCTTGGCTCCTGTTTGAGTCTCGGACTTGAGATTTGAACCAACTATTCCACTCATAGAGACCCATCCAGTCATATACTTGACTCCCATTGTGTAGGCATGGGGAGGGTTTAAGCACTAAAATATCATGTTCCCATGTTAATCCTATGAGGCCTGAAAAAATCCCCCCCCCTTAAGAAATTGAGCTTGGGACTTGAATTTTGGAGGTACGCTATATTTTCGGGTATGCGCGAGTCTTAAGTGGAATTGGCCCCCTCCGGTGCTCCCTCCCATACAGGGCTTCACCATTAATAACTCGAATCCTATGCTACCTTGGTGAACCGTACCGGCTGGATTCGATTGTTCTCCCTATGAGCTCTTCAAATATGTAATTTTATCCCAATAGCCCCATTCTTCCCCCCCCCCTTTCACGTTCTTAAACAATTTTAAAATTTTTTAAATTCCCTATAGCTACGAGTATTTTTGACCTGTATGGTTCGGAAGTACAAGGACTTGACCTCTCTGGACAGCCTTTTGCCAATATTTTAAAATAACGTCTCTTCAATGTCATTTCCATAATGATAGTGATTTTATTATACCCTGAACTGTTTCAGTGAAATGATGAAATGAGCTAGTCAGTATTTGCATTGGCAAAATGCTATCCAGGAAGGGGGGAGACACATGGGAGTTCGAGTCCTTGTACTTCTCCGAACCATACAGGTCAAAACTCCTCGGAGCTATGAAAAATTTTAAAAATTTAAAAATTGTTTAAAAACGTGAAATGGGGAGTGAGGAAGGAATGAGGCTATTAGGATAAAATTACATATTTGAAGAGCTCATAGGGAGAACAATCGAATCCAGCAGGTGCGGTCGACAAAGGTAGCATAGGATTCGAGTTATTAATTTTTCTCTAACATTAATTAAGTCATTGTAAAATCGATTCATAAATTTGTTTAAGACATTCTTAAGAAAGTTACAAAATATTTCAGGCCAAATAATTAGTAAATAGAAAAGGAGTATTATTTTAAAATGTTACATATTTTTTTTAAAACTTTCAATTTTTTTAAATTGTGTGAATAATTTACACAAAATTTTATCTCATATTATTTTCTTGAATAAAAACCTTATATGTAATGCTAAAATAAAATTTTTAAATACATAAATAAAAAGCAATTGTTCAAAATATGCCAAGTCCTCTTAAAAGAAAGACAATAATCTTGTTCAGTACAACTTTCATTTTTCTTTACGTATTTTGAATACATTTTTTTTAATGGCACTCTTATTTTTCTAGTATAACATTTGTCTTTCTTAGAAATGCACTTCATTTATAAAATAGCCTTATTAGGACCTTTTTTCATACTTCGCCTAGATAGCATTTGGCATTCTATAGAATGCCTAGGCATTTTATACAATGCCTAGGCAAAGTATGTAATAATTCTCCTATTTCATACTTTGCCTAAAAACGTCAGGCATTCTATAGAATACCGGCATTTTATACTTTGCCGGTAACATATATATATATATATATATATATAACAGGATACATTTCTTAAAATAAAATATTTGAAAAAAAAACTAAAAACCTTTTTTCCATTTCCTTCTGTGTTAGTTAACTATCATCGTTTTAGTAATATTAAATTTTTAATGTATTTAAACATCATAAAACGTCCTTTTTCGTTAAGTCAGTAATTTTTTTCTTCTTTATAATTAGGTATAATAAAACATCTAGAATACATTTTAAACTTTATTTGCTGTTAGTTATAAAAGTATACACGCGCCTTTTAAAAACGAAATGAAACCAAGAAACATTTACGTTATCAAGAGTTAAAAAAATGTGCACAATAATTCTTACTTTATTGCAATGAAATAATACGGTTTTCAATTTTACGAAGAGTATGAAAAGAAAACCGTACACAGTAAAAGAGAAATCGAATTCTTCCAAAAAGATGTTAAAAGACGCCCATGAAACCGCATCCATATTTCGAAAGACTCTTACGAACTACTTCTTTTATTTATTGAAAACATTTTTTCCAAAATTCATATTCTTTTTTCTTGTTTTCCATATGCTTTTTATATTTATGTTTTTTCTTTAAATCTTGGAATTTTTTTCGTGTAATGTTACTTAATATTGTCTGCAAACTGTTATAAATGTAACCCTAGGATGCAACAGATAAGATATATCATACTTCAAGAAATTTAAATAAAACAGTAATCCAATGTATTAACTATTTTTTCATACGTGTTAATTCTTTATTTGTCTTTTACCGATACATACTATAATGTGTAAGAAGTACAGTATTTCTTCTTTCTTGGACATAGTAGCTATGTGGTGAAAATCGTAAGCTCGTGGCTGGCATTCTTGAGCTACGGACTCGAAACTTAGTGCCACCGAATACCCACCGTGTAGAGGGACACGATAAATATATCGTGGCTTAAGGTCCTCTCGTGTATATTAAGAGAAGTAGCTGCCTTCTCAGATGTTGCCCTCGTCAACTGATCGTGGTTCAAAATTATGAGGTCCATTACCAATAGCTCCATTGTGATTCACAGTATGACAGCGTTTCTCAAACTGTGGAGCGCGCCCCCCTTGGGGGCCGTGATAACTCTACGAAGGGGGCGCGAGCATATAGAAAAGTCGTAATCAAAATATTTTTAAAAAAAATTACTAATTTACTGAAAGTTAACAAACAAAAAATACATTCTGCCACAAGAAAAAATAGAATACACATTTACAGTGATATAATACACTTATAAAAGTATCAGTACTGCACAATGTATTTCAAAATTAATTTAACAATACCAAGTTAAGAACAAGTATAAAAATTACCAGTGATACCATGGGTTGTGTCATATATAAAACTATACAAAATAATTAATTCTTATCTTGATAATTTTTTGTACAGTTTATAATTAATCCCTTAACTGCCGATTAAAAGTTATGCGATTTTCTTCCCAATGCCACCGTTTTCCACGTAGGCATGCTTATGTGATATATTGGGGGCGAGGAGAAAAAGAATAAATAAGCAAATCCTCTGCAATAAGTACATCCTTCGCAAACACTGTCCTTTTATTGCATTCCAAAGCCTTCGGAATAGTTTTATGGATAGCAGTGCACAGAAAAGATTGTAATTTTGACAGTCGTATATATACGTCCGGGGAAAAAACGTTTTAGTTAAGTGAGACGTTTATATGCGTGGGTGGAACTTAAGAAGTTTGAATCCTATTGTAGCTTTAGCATCAAAGTATCGTATTATTGAATTCAATACATTGTTATTGTATGGAGGGGGGGCGATGAAAACTATGATTGAATATTGGGTCCCAAATAGTGAAAGTTTGAGAACCACTGCAGTAGTATGAAGTATATCAAACCATTTTTATTCTGATTCCGAATCAGAAATCAGCTGATCAGTAGTTTTAGCATAAGCTTTATTACACAATCAGTTTCATTTAATAGGCTGGAATATTTTAATAATTTCATTTTTCTTGTGTATTGGAGACACCTACCAGACAGACATTTATTTATTTTTTGCAGTACATGTTTTTCTTATTTATTTCTCAGTTTTCACAAGAATAATTTTTTACTGATATTTTGTTTTTCGTTATAGAACTCTAGTTTCAATAATATACTTCAGTCTCAGGAGTAATTTATTCCAAAACAGACTCAAACTTTGGAAAAGTGCATTAATTAACTGACGTCAAATCGCACCAACAAGATATTTTCTTTGAATTATGTTATCAGAAGCAAAATGAGAACCACTATAAATTTCTCTAAAGAATTTGAAAGGGAACTAGTTCAAAAATTGAAAGATCTTTCCCACAAACAGGAATTTTCTTTATCAAAGAACATAATTTCCTGAAAAAAGAATTCCCAATATTAAAGCAATTTCTTTTTTATTTCCTTGCACAGACTCCAGAATTTTAAGAAGTTCGTATTCCATAGGAAGGAATTTCATCAAGATGAATCTGAATTTTTTGTTGGTCAGAACATTAATTATTTTCTTTTTGATAAGTATTGTAAACTTCATAAAAATAATAGAGAATATTTTTATTTTAAAATCATTATGCGATATATAAAAACATGCTAAATTTAATAATTAATTAGGATTTTAAATGTTTTTGCTTGCATTTTTAAACTTTAGTTATGGGTATTTTCATTTATAAAATGCTTCATTGAGAATTATTTAAAATATTTCACATAAAGTGACATTTCTTCAAGTTTTCAGGAAGGTTCGCTTGAATTACATTTAGAAAAACAAACAGGGCTTATAATACTAATAATTTTATAAATAGGTAGCTTCGTTAACATAACCCCTTAACTGGTTTGTCTGTACACCAAACTGTCTACAGAAAGATGGACACAACCGGTTTGACCGTACGTTGTACGGGCACTGATATTTTCTTCTTTCTGTCATTGATTTTCAGATATTGAGTTGAGATTTTTGAGTTCCACAATTATAAAATAAAAAATTGTATGAAAACTGTATAGTTGAAAATTAAAATAAAACTCCTCTATTTTCACATTCTGATAATTATTATGCTTGGGTATATACAGTAAAAAAAATGGGCCATTTTTTGGAACATTTTGGGCAAAACAATTTAAGGGATTAATTTACTTCGCATTCAGCAGTGAAAGAATCTAATGCCGACAAGTGCTTCTTATGTTTCTAGTTGTATAAAATGCTTAAAACTTTTCTACATACATGCACACAAATATGGGGTAATAATTTACTATATTTTTTTTCCTTGTAAAAATTCTTTTATTTGTAAGTTTCCGAAATTGCCTTTTTTCTTTGGTTCTCTCGTGAATAGATCTGAAAACTGTATTTCACATTAATTAATTAAAAATGCATGGGCTCATTTTATTTTTTTAAATATGCAAATAACTCAAAATTAATATTAGTAGATTTCTAATGGAACAAAAATGAGAATTTAACATAACTATATGATAGTTAATCTATTCAAAGCTATGCAATATACAATACTATATCCCATACGTTTTATTCATTGCAAATAAATTTGTTCATTCCCCATGGATCCAATTTATTCAATGATTAAATAACCGCAAAATACTTTAATTAATTAAGATGTTTTAAAACTGCTTTGCTTGAAGGAAGGAAAAAAAATCTAAACAGCGGAAGGTTTACTTAAATTATAGAAGAAAAAAAAAAATATTTGAACGAATGTTTCTATCTGTGTTTATATTCCACACAATTTGTGTTAACATAGAATAATTACTTCCTGAAAACCGATAAAATGAATAGGGCATTATTATTATGCATAGATCTAAAGAGTAGAAGCAAGATCTTTATTTGGATATGCTGAATTGCCTAAAACAAGGTTTCTAATTATACCTTGTTCTGTTTCATCTTTTTTTTTCACCACTCCATTCCTTCTTTTGGGATTTTCCCCTCTCCCGTTTCGCACTGCACGAAAAGTTCTCGAGAGCCCTTTTCTTTTATAAACATCCATTTGTTGCTAGAGATTCAGCAATTTATTTTTTCCGGGAGATTTGGCCGTTTATCATTTTCTCCGCTCTAATTGGGTGGCGAGAGTAAATTACAGAGCATTGTAGGACCGTGATTTTCGAAGAGAAATTAGGAAAAGTTTTGGTGGAGGAAACTAAATTTAAGTATTGAGCTTTGCTTCGTGGAACAAGTTTCTTAAAAATTTTGTAATGTTTTTTTTTTCTCTAATCAATTTATCATTTTTAAAGATATTGTAAAAGGAATATGTTTTAATCAAAATTATATATATCTGACAAGTTTGAAGGAAGTCGTTTTGATTTTTAAAAAACCTGGAAAAACACTGTCAATTTAAAAAGACAAAAAAAATGAACTACATTTTATTTCAAACTTATTCTTAAAATGTTTTATTTGAGTTACAGATTTTGGTTCTGTTACATTAAAAATTTACCTAAGATTTTGCTGAGTATTGTAAACTTGCCTCAATTTTTTGTTAAAAAAGGTTTTGCTTAAACATGTATTTCAGTGTTAGAAAAACAATACTAGTAGAAACGTAACTCTTAACAGTTGTAGGAATTTTCAAAGAAATATTTTTCATTTATTTCAACACAAAATGTAAAATGTATTAGAAAAGTTTTTCATCAAAACTGAGTTTCGAAAAAGAAACACTAAAAAAATTATGTTAATTTAAAATTTCAGTTTTTCAGTTTGGATATTTTACAGAATTCTGATGAGGTATTTCCATTGCTGTAGAATGTTTCTTTAAAATGGTTTTTATATAAAACAATAGATTTTCAATACAAAAAATTATTTAACTAAATGAATTGAATTTTTATTGGTCAAATAAGAATGTTAATTATAATTTTTTCTCACCATAATATCATAAATGTATTTACTTAAAACGGTTATATTTCTAAAGTAGTACGCCTATTTTCCTAGAACTTTAATGAATTTTACGGTAACATTTCTTTTCTTAGTTTTATTTCACACACTTAAAAGCACACAATTCAAGTAATCGGAAATAAACATGAATTTTTTTCTATTTGTTTGAGGTTACAAAATTTTTGGTCAGCGTTTTAAAACCCTTATTTCCTCATGTATAAAAATGCTCTTCTACTTCAAAACTCCTTTTTTTATTTTAATATCTTCTAAGAAGATATATTCAAAGTATTTCAGTCAGAAATGTAAAATTTATGACTTCTTTGAAATATTTGAACATTTTTATCAGAAATACTTTTCTTGTAAAAACGACTTTTTTTCTTTTCAGAAATCCCTAAGAGAGTGAACAAATAAATCTTTAAAATGCAGGATGACATTCATTTTGCAATATATGAATCATCATTGATTTGAAACATAATAGCAACCAAGCCTGAAAATTGAGTAAAATTCTTAGTGCTCAGAGGACTAGGAACTTTACTTTCATTTATGTTATGTTTCCTTTATTTGACTAGAAAAGATTTGGTATAGCTTTTCTTATCAAGAGGTGTCAATAAGTGTGCACCAACTAGGCAGAAATAACATTTTAGCCTTTTTTGTATTATTATTTTATCAAATGGTTTCTGGAAGAGTTCTGCAATCATAACGGAATAAACTTGTAATAATTGAGCAAAAACTGTCTGCACAACAAGTAGCATCGAATTTTTTGGAATGCATATTCAAACTGTTAGCGTATTTTTTTTTCTCTTAGAGTGTTTTATGGCCATTTAAAAAAAAGAAATGAAAATACTCATTAGAAGAATTTCCCCAGTGTTCACTGTGGAATGTCATATACGAACGTTATTCCAAACATCCATGCTCATTATACTGTAAATTGTATTCACAGAAACTGAAAGCACGCACCCAAAAAAGTCATCAATGAGTTATTAAATTATATTTATATATTTTTTTAAATTCACCATTAATCTAACGGACCATATTTCTTGAAAATACAACTATGAAAAATAACAATACGCTGAACCTATTAAAATTCAGAAGACATCTAAAGAGAAGCATTCATAAGATGAAAATTTCTACTCTAAAGTTACTTAAAAACACTGAATATACTTTCGCAGACTACTTGCAACGTCATACAGAAAAAAAGTAACATGAGGAAAACCTATAAATATAATTGATATTACTAGACAAATACACTGCTAAAATATAAGAACTACGGCAAAGTATACTTCAAATCAGCTTACAATTTTGTAATCCCAAAACTAACCACCCACCCTCACATTATACAGGGTGTATCTAAACTCTGCGGCAAAACTTTAAGGGGTGATAGTATACATCAAGACAAGTAATAGTAAATAGGAGAAACTTAGGGTCCCAAACATCTTCCTAAGGAGATAGGTGACATTAAGGATTAGGGTCCGAAATTTCGAATAATTATAAAAAACGGAAAAATAGGTCGATTCATTAGCGGTTTTCGCTAAAATCATTCTTTTTGTCAATATTTTCTTGAAAAATAAATTTCAAAGCTCAAAAAATGTCCATAGAGGGCACTTTAGACTTTGGAGTAACGAACAACTATTTTTTACTGTTATTTTTTGTATCACATTAAAGGCTTTCAAAAGCTTAGACTTAAACTTAAATTTTGAGATCAAAATTTGAATCGTTGGGGTTGGTTACGTAGCGCAAACGGAATTATGTTCAGGAGGTGAAATTTGAAACTCCTTTCCCTCTGAACAGAGTTCAGTTATTCCCAATCTTGGTGTCATAGGACTTGGTGTCGTAAACCAGGCAGCAACTACTACCTCCTACATGTAAAGTAAACGAGAGAGGGATGACAAAATTTTTATAAAATTATTCCTAATAGACATGAACAATTTCTCTGCTCAAAATGAAAAGAAACGATTTAATATACGCACGTAGTGCGTATGAATGAAGGTTGAATGAATGATGACACGTAGAAAATGGCACAAGCATGATTTTCTTGCGGAATCACAAAAACTGCTCGATAAAGCTCCCACCAGCAAATATGCAGGTCTCACACCACCGACGGAGGGAATGTGGAACATTAGCAAATACCCCGGGCATCTCCCGGATTTCGCTTGCTACCACGGCAGTCCTCGCAACCAGGACCTCGTCGGAGTCGACGTGGCTTGCGTAAACAAGACTCTTCATATGGCCCCAGAGGAAGAAGTCTAGGCAGGAGAAGTCCGGCCGAGCATTGCGCATTTACCTAACCACCCTGTCCAATCCATCGCCCTTGATTTGCTGTATCCAATGTACTTCACACATCTGCGTTGAAATGTGCAGGCGCTTCGTCATGTTGGAACCACATACGAGCCTTTATGTTGGCTGGAACACTTTTCAGTAGAACTTTACATCCTTACATACAATTAGCACCATACAGTTAAATCCTTGTGTACTACACTTTGCATGCAAATCGGGTGATTTGCATAATCGGGTATTTTGAGGAGAGAAATTGCTCATGTCTGTTATGAATAACTTTTTTATTTAATTTTTTCATCCCTCTCTCGTTTATTTTACCTTTAGAAGGTAGTAGCGGCTGCGTAGTCTACGACCGAGCATCGAAGTTCGTTAAAAACGTAACTGTGTCTAGGGAAGGAGGTGAGTTCAAATTTCAACTCCTGAACACAATTCCGTTTCACTACTTAACCTCCCCCAACGATTCAAATTTTGAGCTCAAAATCTAAGTTTAAGTCTAAGCTTTTGAAAGCATTTAATGTGATACAAAAAATAACAGTAAAAAATAGTTATTCGTTACTCCAAAGTCTAAAGCGCCCTATATCGACATTTTTTTATAGATATATCTTTAAAATTTATTTTTCAATAAAATACTGACAAAAAGAATAATTTTAACGAAAACCGTTAATGAATCGACTCACTTTTTCAGTTTTTAATAATTATTTGGAATTTCGGACCCTAAACTTTAATAGCATCTATCTCCTTCTAGAGACGTTTGGGACCCTAAGTTTGATATTTATTATTTGTCTTGATGTGTACTATCACCCTTTAAAGTTTTGCCGCAGAGTTTAGATACACCCTGTATTTACAAGTACTTCATAAGCCGAAAAAGGTTGCATTTTGGAGTAAGAAGCAAAAAAAAATTTTTCCTAAATGCTTCTGTTTTGTTGGATATCTGAAACCTGTTCTATAAATAATTTTATGCACTAAAACAGAGAAATAACAATATATATACTATTATTAATACTAATTTAAGCTTCATTGAATGGATTAATACATACTTCTTTATTTAATGTACATTAAAAAATTTTAAAATTGGTATAATAAAATCGTACTCTACAGAAAGTTTATATCGACAACCTCTTTAGCCATATGCTATCATGCTAATATAATATTAAGGTATCCGACTACGTTCGGAACCGTGATTTTGCAAAAGAGTATAAATGGATAATATTTAGGATATTTAGTTTCACTTAGATTAGAAAATGTATATAAAATTGTTTTAAGAATAGTATTACAATAAAAAATTATTTAAGTACAATATTTTGACAAAAAATGACCATAGAATGACCCATTTTCAAAATATTCTCCTTTTGTGAAAAATGCTTCTATTATAATAATATTTTGCCTGTATATAGCTCAGATCTCTTAAAAGAAGCTGAACTAGAATTCTTGAAATATATAACTTAGAAGTGGGTTTATCCATGTTTTACGACAACAAAGGGGAGAAATTTTAAGAAAAAAACGCCGATAATTATTTCAAATCGTTGTAACTGTGAAAATAATGTGAATTTTTCAAAAATCATAGTTGAGCCTCTGTACAGAAGTCTGAGCTATACAGAGGCAAAATATTATTATAATAAAAGCATTTTTCACAAAAGAATAGTTTGAAAAAAAGGTAATTTTAAGTTAATTTTTTGTCGAAATATTGTATCTAAATAATTTTGTTTTGTCCTTAAAACAATTTAGACATGTATTCTAATCTAAGTGACACTAAATATCATGAAAATTATCCATTTATGAGCATTTTTCAAATCACGGTTCCGAATGTAGTTGGATACCTTAATGTCTTAGGAAAAAAACTTAAAAATTAAATATTTGCATATTTCTCAAATATTTATACATTTAGTTCTCAAACCATTACGTTAAATTGTTTTCCACTATTAGTTTAATGATTCTGAATAGCTGAAGATTTGTAAGAGTATTAGTATACTGAAGAAGACTTTAATGTAAGAGCGTTTATGAGAAATTTATAACAAAAGAAGGATTACATTTCTTCATGAAATACAAAAATATGTTTACGACATAAGTATATTTTCTCTTATACATTTTAATATGGCTTACTTGAAATTGAAGTATTACAAGCTATACACACACACAAGTTACCTTTCGAACAACACATTCGTTATGTGTTAACTTGAATAGTTGCCTTTCTCCAAGCTTGTTTACAATGTTGTCACTCAATGATTCAGTTCAAAACAAAGTTTTGTTCACGGATTGGTATTTTGATTTCCTTCTATTAAAATCTTTAAAGTTTCTCGTGATCTATTCAGCTAAGCGATTTCTTTTGTCCATAGAGTAGAACCTGCTTTTGTGCGGTCTCTTTTATGCTATTTTGTTTTTGTGCGATTTTATTTGTGTGCGATCTTTTTTTATGCGGTATATGATTTCACCGGCTTTGGCACCACTGTAATGTTTTGTATCTATTTAACGGGTTTCGTAATGGATAATGTTGGGACCCCCCTTACTCCTGAAAGTCAGGGGGGTTTCACCTTTTATATTTTATAAATTGGGTAAATACGTATTTAGCGTTAGTCAAGCCTTGGCCCCTAGAGTCCTGCCCATCCCCTTCGATGCATGACTCAATGGCTTTGGCTTCACTGTAATATTTTCTGTCTATTTAACTGGGGTGTAACGGAGAATGTTAGAACCCCTTCTGAAAGTCAGGTTCTGCCTTTAATATTTTATAAATTGGGAAAATACATATTTAGCGTAAGTCAGGCCTTTGGCCCCTGGGTGTACGTTAAGCCACTGAAATTTAGACACTTCAAGACCCTCTGTTCATTTGTTATAAAGAGTCTCCCGACAATGTGCATTCTGTAGCTTTCTCTCAACACTCCAGCAGCTCGCTCTTGATTGAAGACGAAACTTTCAATGACAGTGACATTATCAATAACTTTATAGATTATGAAGACGGACACACACACACACAAGAAGAACCAGATTCTTTAAGAGCGGATAAAAATATGCAGGGATCCAGCTTTCTAACAAAATGGAAAAGCATTTTCTTCAAATAGATACCAACTAAGAAAGGATTATAAAATTCCAAAATAGGCTTCAATCATGTATAGCTGGTTATCGTGACATTTACAAGCAAGTGACCACCCGACCTTCGTCACAAAAACTCATCTCTTACTTTATGTTGCCAAAAAATAAATCAATTGAAATTGTACCTTCAAGTGAAGAAAGCGCGATTTTGAACTTATTCATTGCATGGCTTTGGATTACGATGAGTAGCAATGAATTATGTATGTGCATTTTGAAAACTTATCAGTGTATACAATGAGAAACTATATGTTTTAAAAATGTTTCCATGTGTAATATTTAATTATATTTTTGGTTATGGAACTACTCTTACATAAATAATTGGCATATTTTATGAATGGGACTTTTTTTATGCTGTCCCTATCCACCGCATAAGAAAAAATTCTGTCATATTTCCACGAATTAGTTTGTTTTATGTAAGAATTTATGAATGTTTTGAATGTTGTTTTTTTTTTGTGTGTGTGCGTTTTTTTTTATGTGGTCCCTATCTAACGCACAAAAACAGGTTCAACTGTATATTTATTTATATGTTTACCTTCATGGGAATCGCTTTTGGTAGAATATGTAGTTTTTCTTGTGTTTTAAACTCTTATTCTCTATCATTCGTCGTTTAGGGGGAGATATTTATTCAGATTTTTATTTCGCTGTCTTGTATTAACATATTTATAAAATATTTATTTAAACAGCTTTAATAAAATTTATGAAAATCAAATACTTGTTTAAAAAAGGATAGAAATTAATTATACAATTTTTTAAGTATATTAAATGTATTAGAATATGAAAGAGCCTTGTTCTATCTATTAAATCTGTGAAAATTTCTTTTTAATAAATCATATCAGTTTAAAATTTATATTTTATTTATTTTTGTTTATCAACCATTTAAAATGGAAAGTGCAATTAAAATAGAGTTACATATATAATTAAAACAATATATATCATTCAAAATTTATGTGTTTATATAATTAAATATAACTTAATAATAAAATTTGTTTTTTTTAAAAAATCATTTAGAATAGTATATAAAAATTATATTTTGTAAAATGCTTTAGTGAAATGAATTCAAACTAAAAGAAAAATAAGTTCATACTTTAAAATTTTGAAAAAGGCTGAAATAAATACTGCTGTGAGAGAAATCTTCATCCGATACTTGATGAAATACTTTAAAGACCCTAAATTATATTTTTAGTTGTTAGTTATTCTAATTTATTTGTATTGTGTTTTTTAACATACTAAAATGTTTATTTTTATTTTAAGCATTTTTAATTTATTGTACTTTAGAGTTAATCTTATTAAGGTAAACAAGTAAATCACTCAACCAGTGAATAATAAATATATAAATTTAAGTAGTTACTGATAAATTACGATACAACATTACGATATATATAGACTACGTAAGGTTTAAAAACAGGCGCTCAAGATAAGAAATTTATCTTCTATTGTTAAAACTTTGTTTCAAAATAAATATTCCGGCTTTTGGACATAGACCTCTCAATTATTTCGTAAAACTTCTTTCCAGTAGACTTATTCCTTACTTATTTATCTATACATAACTACTAAGCATATTTATTATTTTCTTTGTTTTTAGAGTTTAAGAAATGAATAATATATTCCAATGGATAAATATCTTTTGGTCTACTCGACAGCAAAACGCTTTACTGAGACAGAGTAATTAATAGCACAAACTTATATCGTAAATAAGACTCAAGAAATGTTGATCCGTATTTCAGACTAATAAATAAAATAGTTAAGAAACATGTCTTAGTTTAAATTACCGAAATTTATCATTTAAACGAAATAGTTATTTAATCTCATTCCTCCTAGACATAGCTGTCACTATTTTATATAATAACACTCGTACAAAGAATGTGTATAGTTTCTTCCAAGTAAAATAATATTTACTTATTTAAGTGCACCGTGTTCATAAATGACAAAAGAAAAAAAAATGCATGTTTTTCAAATGACCTAGAACTTGGTAAAATTTGTAACTTTACTACATATGCAAATGTGTGTGGTGTTAAGGTCTTTATAGGTAGATCTTTTGTAGTCATGGAGAGTATTATTTATAAAATAATCTAGAAATTTTTATCTAATAAGGTTATTTCAGGAGCGTTAAGTTCACTAAGAACTATTGGTTAAAATGCTGTCTTCTTTAAGACAATAAATAAATAAAATAATTAAAAACAGACCGTAAGGGTTAAGCAAGTCGCAATCATTAGGAAGGATTCAAGAGACTATCACTGATTGAGATCTTTTATAACTCATTGACAGGAATAAATTTTGTTAATATAAGTTAAGTTTCAAATTAAACCATGTGCAGATCCTTTGGTTAGATTGGTCTATATCAGGGTCGGTAACTTATGGCAAGCGTGCCACAAGTGGCGCGCTGTACAATTCTCAGTGGCACTCAGCACAACTCTACAAATTTTTCAACATTTGAGTGGGGGAGGAGTTTATAAATTTGTAATGGGCCTTCTTTGGCTAACATCTTTAGAATTGCGGACATATATGAAATTACGTAAAAAATGTGAAAAATAACTTAAAGGATTAATTTATAGCTATTTTTTAAATCATTGAATGTCATCGCTGAAGAGATTTAATTGCTTGAAGGGAGAAAAATTCGTGTACTGTGCTTTCCGCTTTTGATTCTACATGTCTAACTAAAAACAATTTTCTCATATGAAAAATATTTCGAGTCCTCAAAGAAATTGTTAAACAACTGAATGATCAGAATCGTGACAAATTAAAAGTCACAAATTTTACACCTGATTTTGTGATATAAAAATAGAGCGGTGCAAGTATTTTTAGGTTCATATTAAAATTTTTATTAATCTTTTTGAAGTTAACTTCTTTTAGCATTGTAGGGAAAAATTTTCGCGTTACCCGTAACGTGTTACCCGTTGCACGTTACCATTTACGGTTACCCAATAAACGTAAGGTAGGGATGCATGAAGTTCCGACTTTCACCACGTTTTTAAAAATATCCATCTAACTCTTACTATTGAACTCAGACAAAAAATAATTATAGAATCAGAAAGATCATTTTTTTCTCCACGATAAGGTATAATTTTTTCTACAAAATAATGTTTTCTATTTTTTACGATTTTTTCTAAAATGAGTCAAAAAATGGATACATTTTTATGAAAATAATTTCTAAATCCTTCCCTTTCAATTTCCTTTGGAGTTAATGAATTGATATTTGATCCTATGAAAGTTTATGCTTTTCTCTTTCAGAATGAGTCATTTAAAAGAAATGCCAAAAACTTTTTTTGTACGATTTTTCAAAAAATACGCATAATTTTAATTAAATATTAAATAACTTCGTTACTTATAAAAAAAATCTCATGAAACTGTTTTTCCGTATGTAGAAAAATATTATCCGTAATCTGTACAAAGATTGAAAAAATTGTTTAAAAATTACGGCTTTTTTAAAATTTCTTTTTGTGTTTTTCTTCTATTAGCCTTTTTGAGAGAATTTTTTACTAAAATATTATTCTTACATTTTTTGTTTAAAAATGACCATTGTTTGCAATCGATGTGTGAAATTGTAAACCATTAAAGTAAAAATTAAGCCTTCAAAAAAATAAAAACTTTGATAAAAAGCGCGATTTTACGAAAAGCCAAGTGTTTGGTGACGAAAGCCAGTTTTGCTCCAAATTGGCAATGAATATCTGCTTCATCACGTTCACTTTACATTTTCTCAGGGGTTACATTAGAAAAATTAGAGATTATAACAAATAAAAATCACCGGATTTCTTCTTTTTTTTTTTTTGCGAATGAAAAATTTATTTTTGTTTCAATAATGGCTACTTAGCAAGATTACATTAACTAGGACCTACTGCAAAAAAAAAAAAAAAAAAAGTGGAAAATTTAATGCCCAATAAAGATTTCTATCAATTAATGAGAATGTCAAAAGAAAAACAAAAATGACTTTTACTTCATGTTATTTCGCATCTTTTATCATCAGATCGAACTCCATTTCAAATATTTTTTACTGGCCCTGCCGGATGCGGTAAAGCATTCGTCATTCAACTTTTTATGGAAATTTATAATCGCTATACGAACAATGATGGACACTGTCAAAGCTGTAATGTAGTAGTAGCTATTTCAGGAACGACTGTTCATACAGCTTTAAAAATTTCTTTATCAAGATTACTTCCGTACATTCCGAAACTGCTCAACAATACAGAACTCTTTTCAAATACGTAAAAGTCATAATCATTGATGAGAAAAGTATGATCAGTGCTGAATTATTATTGAAGATTGATTCCAGATTAAAACAAATAACTAGAAATTTTAGTTAAATTTTGGTGATTACATAATATTTTAATAGGATATTTACGTCAATTACCATTAGATCGTTCTACACCCATCTATAAGCAACCGAAACAGACCATCGTTGGACCGATTTTATGGCGAAATCTAAAATTCTAAGAACAAAATGAAGTTAGGCATCAAGCGAATCAACAATTGTTTTCTATACTTACAAAAAATGGAAATGGCGGACAACTTAATGAAATAGAAATAACTCTGATTGAGTCTCGTTTTTGTTCTGTGGAAGCAGGGTGTCCTGAAGGTACACGATTATTCAACTCTATCAATTCCGTCAATTAGTATAACAATAAAATATTGAATGCATATGCGGATAGAATAACTTCAACTGCAAAAGATGGATATATTGGTTATACTTCTAAAGAAGAAACTTTCGTACGTCAAAAATTACATAAGATGTCATTAATTGATACAAATGGATTGCCTTATCAAACAGTTTATGTGTGAATAATATTTATTACGTGATTACCACAAATATTCATGTGACAGATGGATTGGCAAATGGTGCAGTTGGAAAGCTAATTTCTTGTAGAAACAAATAATGAAGGATTAGTTAAGACAATATGGCTTGAGTTTCCAGATTTACCTCAAATAGGGGAAAAATTAAGACACAAAAAGATAATTTCGCCTTATCTCTACAAAATAACAGAAAAATACCAAAGACAGAATCAAATACTACGATTGATACAGTGTTTTTGAGATTCTTAAATGATATTGAGTGCAAAACCTGAATTTCTTATTTTAGTTACCACAAGTCTTTGATAACAAAAATATGTACTAAAACACCCATAAGCATAATGGAAATAGACTAATAATAATGATATATTTCTATATAAATATATACAATAAAATATTTTTTAGTATTATGAATTGAAAATGAAAATTTGGTTTATACTTATACCTTTTCCATCCTGATTATTTTTTTAAATACAGTTTGAAATAATAATGATTATAAGAAATTGTTTAATTATGTATAAGATTACTTTAAAATAAAACTTAATTATACACTTCAATACATATAAGCCAAATAAGTTAACTTCTACCTCGTGTTCACGCTGATACACGTACATATTTTTTTATTTAAGTATAATGAAGGGAAATACTTTTATTTTATGTTATCTATTTATTTTATAAATATGTTTAAAAGTACTTAATATATATACACATTTTTATTATATTTTATTTTTATTTAAGGAATAAATATATTTTATGCGGTTTATTTTTAAGTTGATTAATATTTTTAAATGATGCAAAAAAATTAATATATAATAAAACTATAAATCTCTCTCTTTCTCTCTATGTTATTGACCTCTTATCTCTAACTCTTCATGCATTATCACGGGATCAAAATTTTTCAAACATGTCCTTCTGTGTGGCACACTATATCATATTGCTGGATTGGTTTGGCACGCCAGAGCTAAAAGGTTGCCAATCCCTGGTCTATATGCTGTGTTTGTGTGGTAGGCCTGTCAAATGTGTTCCACTTACTGCAACTCATTGTCGCCTGCGTTTAGTCTGGAATAGAGAACATGCATTGAGGACACCTCAACAGTTGGCTTGTGGAATGTTTTCCAGGTTTAGCTTGCAGTCCAATTCCCACTGGACTTTAAGATGGAGAGCGCCAGGTATTCATTACCACTAAGGAAACATCATTGGACAACACCGTTTTGGGGGTGCAGGATTACTCGTTTGGGGGGATTATTATAGGTTCCAGAACTGACCTACGTGTTCAAATTGGAGCCATGGTAGATCTAATCTATCCGGACGTCATTTTGGAACAACATGTACTTTTTTTTGGGGGGAGCCATGGGCGTATAATTTGTGTTTATGGATGACAACGCCCATCCTCATAGTGCAAACATCGTAAACGAATTCCTTTAATCGGAGGATATCACCCGTATGGACTGTCCAGCATTTTCACCGGACTTGAATCCAGTAGAGTATGTGTTGAATATGTTTGATCGACGCGCGCGCGCGCGAATTGTAGCCCGTCCACCACTTCCTACATATCTACTAGAACTCCGGAGAGCATTGCATATAATATTGGAAACTGTATGTAAAACCAAACATGTAATGTTGGTTTTTGTTTACAGTTTTTTTTTTGTTTTTGTAATTAGCTCAAGAGAGCTAAAATCGCAATTTTTATTGATGATATCAGACATATAGTATCTTTTTTGCTCTTTACCTTTTATTTAATAAAATATCTGTACAAATAATTCATATCTTATTTGCTTCTGAATCTTTTTTTTTTTGCCTGAACTTGCATTATTTTTAACCCGGCACTTTTCGCAGGGTATCTCATAACCACCGACTAACTTTTTTCAACACTCCTTCTAAACCTTTTCTAGAAAATGGATAGTTTCTCGTGTAACTGACTTTAAAGTCATATCCTTTGAGGGGCCTTAGCTTGTAGGCGAATTTTAAATACATATTTTTGGATACCGCCTCTTCGGGCATGTCAAACCGTGTGCGTGAATCACCGTTACATTTCTGAATGCATGAACACGTTTTAAATTTTCCTTACGCTATGACGTATTATTGTAGTTATGATGAAGAAATGTGATATTTAAGTAATTTAATAGATTCAGTATTTAATAGAGAGAGAGAGAGAGATAGAGTACAAGAGTATTTTTGGATGAAGAAATTCTCTTCGTGGCTATGATGATGAAGAGTGTAACAGGAAATATGATTCTTCCACTGAAATCGATCCAGATTTAGAAGAGAGAGACACTGTTGAAAATAAATGTTTTTATGTAGAGACACAAAAACATTTCGGAAGAATGTAATTTTTAAGGAGACAACTAGTATACATCTTATCCACTTTCAGATGAACTTTTGAAAAAAAAAAACAACGATTGTTGGAGCAGTAAGAGAAAATCAAAAAAGGAATTCCAAAATTTTTGAATTTAAATAATAGAAAAGTTTACTCCGATATGTTTAGTTTTAAAAATATACAGATTAAAAAAAAAATTAAGATTCAATGAAAACATTGCACTCACTCACGACGAGATTAAATGAGTGTATAAACAGTGTACTCAATGTCCTAATAAAAGGAACAGAAAAACTAAATTTACGTGTGAAAAATATAATAAACATATTGCATTTCGAACTTTTTTTCCCTTTTTTTGTATATACAAATTTTACGGTAAAAACAGAATGTAAACACCATTGGGTATGAAATATACCCTGCGCGAGAACTTTCGGTCGTTTTTTTCGCGTGAGTGATGCCGGGTTAAGTTATGGACATGAGTATAAATACCAAGGACTAAGAGTTCATGGTATACTTTCTTTTTATTTATTATTTGCAGAAAGCTATATTTTTTAATCCTTTAATTGCCGATTAAAAGTTATGCAATTTGCTCCCCAGTGCCACCGTTTTTTACATAGGCTCGTGTAAGCGGTGTATTAGGATGGAGGAAAAGAAAAGGAATACATAAGCAAATTCTCCTCTCAAATATGTAAATCCTTTCAAACATTGTTAAGATCATTTTATTGCATTCCAAAGCCTTCGGAATAATTTTACTGCTTTTAACCTCCCCGCTGCCCTAGGTAATTCAAATTGTTGCACCCCCACCCTGTTTCCAGAGCATCCCCCTCCTTCAGCAGTTCTTACCTTGCCAGTTTTGGTTCGGTAGAAGTTTTCCCTAAACTCTCTCATTCTTTCCCCTTTCTTTACTTTTGCTCTTTGGGGAGTTTTTCTATTATCCACCACCTATGGACCAGCCGTGTACCGGATTAGCAACCGCAGCCGTGCAGAAAGGACAGGGGTGAGGTTTGGGCACTCTTGTTCATTTTTTACCTTACGGCATGACGAACCACCCACCCACTTTTTTGTAAATTACTACAGTAAATAAATGAAATCGTTTCCAATTGCAGTCGATAGCAGGGGTTCACAACCTATGGCACGCATTGCGATTCTTATTGGCCCTCTAGCTATTCGAAACATTTGTGAATTTTTGAGTGGATTAAA
The DNA here is from genome assembly GCA_019973955.1 of Trichonephila inaurata madagascariensis. Classification (NCBI taxonomy): domain Eukaryota; kingdom Metazoa; phylum Arthropoda; class Arachnida; order Araneae; family Nephilidae; genus Trichonephila; species Trichonephila inaurata. Next base: position 206,306 of record BMAV01010897.1, read on the forward strand.
GTTGATAAATTAGTAATGGACCTTATTTCACAAACATCTTCAGAGTTAAGAACATTTACGGGATTACGAAAACGTCTGAAAATTAGATTAAAAAAAAGTCTTAAGATAAATTTATAGCTATTTTTTAAAATTATTTAATGCCATTGTTGGATAGATTTGTTTGAAAAGAGGATATTACTTATGAACTTTGCTTTTTACTTTTGGTTCTATACATATAAGAAAAAAAAATCTTTCTTCGTACGCGAAATATTTTGAGTCCGCAAACAAATTGACGCGCAAGCAATTTGACAATTGAATCCTCAAAATCGTGTCAAATAGAAAGTCACAAATTATACTCTTATACTGTGGTACGAATGTAGAGTGGTGCAAGTACTGGGTTTGCATTAAAATATGTATTTATCTTTTCATTTTTCAATGGTGGGAAATACTTATATTTTATGTTGTTTATATTTCTTATTTTAATAAATAAAAATACATAATATATGTATAAGTTTAATTTTTTTTACTTTTGTTTAAGAAATGGTTATATTTTATGCTGTTTATCTTTGCGTTTAGAAATATCTTTAAATGATCAAAATTTAATAAATAATAAAACAGCAATTCTATAGGCCTCTATTCTCTAATTCTGCATACAAATGTCCTAGTGTGTAGCACGCTGAATCATATTGGTAGATTCGTTTGGCACTAGGGACGTAGCTACCGCTGTATCAGCCGTATCAATGATACAGGGCCTCCAAAACGTGTAAGCAAAAAAATCACATAATGTTAAGTGGCCCCCCAAAAAAGAGCATTCGATGAATTTTAATACAGGGTGCAATAAGGATTAACTACGCCTGTGTTTGGCACGCCATTCCTAAAATGTTGCCTACCCCTAGCGTAGAGTACACACTATTGTATGAGATATTTTCAAATTGTTAATGGTCATCATTTTCATTCTTTTATCGCTTTCCTATATTTTACTTTTAGGCATCTTTATACTTTGTGGAGTCACTGTCATTGTACTTGTACAACAAAGGTTTTCTTCGAGCTTTGATCATTGCAAAATTGTTAACGACATCATTATAATTAATTTCCATTATAATATCATTTTGAGTGCATAGAAACATCAAACTGTTAAGCCTTTCATTTTCCATTGCAAATCTCATTTCAGTCTTTCTTAAGAGCTGCCAAACTTCATTCTGCTGTACAATTTATCACAAGAAGAGCCAAGTAGATTCTCATTGCGATTTTTAAATTTGGGAAGGGATTTTCTAACTTATTTTTCTTGATGTAGGAAGATTCTTCTTATTGTTATTTTTTCCACCTTCATATACATCTTGAAATCTTGACACTCTTGCACAAACTGTTCTTCATCGATGTCTTTGGGATAGATTTGAGTCAAGTATTTCGCCTATTTTGCCAGAGTTTTTAGCTCCTTTTCATGAAGATTTCTGGATATCTAGAATCTTGTGTTCAGATCTTTGTAGCGGAGAGGTTCGTTCACTGTAATTTTAATTTCTGTTCTTTTTTCGCCCTCAAAAGTTTGCGCCACCAAATCGTTTGCGCCCTAGGCATGTGCCTAGCATACCTAAGCGGAAAAGTGGCCCTGGCTTATAGCATCTGAAAGAAAATATCGTACTTCGGTAAGACGTATATACACGTCCGGGGCAGTTAACACATTGACGGAGTGAAAGATATATATATATATATATACGGCGGTGGCACTTTAGGGGTTAAAATAATTTTAAACTAGAAACTGTTCTATGAAGATTAAGACTTTAAAAAAAGGGTTTTCAGCATGTAGCTATATATATGTAGAGACTTATATATATGTTGTCTAATATAATTTTTAATTTTTTATATTTTACCCACTTAACACCTTAACTTACGCTTTTTTGATAAAAAAAATGTCAACAAAATCAATCTTTTTAATTAAGAAGAAACACATGTTAGAAACTTGTTTTGGCAAAAAATAGAAATAAAAATACAAAATCAGTTAAAATTTTAATTTTAATTTTGGGTTTTGATCTACATTGCACATTGCAGAGAGAGATAAGAGACGAATATTACAATTTTACGTGTACATTTACTTTTATTATCTTTCTTTTCAAATTGCTGTTTTGAAAAATTATATTTTTTTTTCAGTGAAAATATTTATTTGTATATACTTTTTCAACATAAATAATAATAATTAATATTTATAAAAAAAATATTCAAAATTATATTTTGTGTGATATCTTTGGAATCAAGATGTAACACATAAGCCAATATTCCAGTTATTACACATATAATGACTCTTATTTTAATTTTCCTTTACTATCCTTTTTAGCGCAACACACAGCACAGTATTTTGTAGGATCTTCTTGTTTTGGTATTGGTGAAATAAAATTGGGAAAATGACGTGTCGTTAGTCGTAGTATTCCAGAAAATTTTGGTCTGCCCGATATTTTTTATTTTTATCATCATGATATTTTTGTATACGTGCCTATAATAATTTGTTAGTGAAATTGAAATTTTTTTTTCACCTCCTTTATTTAATTCAAATATTTAGAAACCGTGTCATGAAATCAGATGACACTCGCTCATACTCAAGTCTGAAAATTACAGCAGCATAAAATATGATTCTGCTTGAATTATCTCGAGTATGTATAATTTGGCCTGTTTAGAGGGCTTGAGTTAACTTGATCACATACACTAAGAAGTTAAAAAAAAATACCACTTACTACATACGCGTGTTTAAGATGAAATACCCAATTAAGATACACTTATAAGCAGCACGTTACAACGTATTTATAGTTTCATGGTAACCCATAATGAATACATTTGAAATAATTTTTAAAATTTCAGAGCATTTATAAATCTTGTGTTTTATGCAGTATCTATATAAAATACTTGATTGTGTATATCCATGCATTATTCATAGGATCAGATAAGGGTACTCGATACCATTTGAATAATTTTTTTTATTTACGTATTTAAAAATAATATTTTAGCATTTCATATAATGTTTCTATTAAAAAAATGATACGAGGTGAAATTTTTCACACATTATTTGCACAATTTTAAAAATTAAATTTTAAAAAAAAAAATTAAATTTGGAAAATTTTAAAATTTTACTCCTTCTGTAAGTATTCATTTTTTTACCCGAAATCTTTTTGTAATATTCTTAAGGATGTTCTAAACAACTTAGGGATCGATTTTAAAATAACTTAATTAGTTTTGGAGAACAAAAATAAAATGTTGATATGCATGCTAAAATTCAATAAAAAAGGTATATAGTATCTCCTAAATTTTAATTTTTCTAAAAAAAAAAAAAAAATTAAGTTTACAGGAAACGGATCCTTAATTGTGTTACATGCTTTATATATAACACACAGGAATAAAATGGAAGTGATTGGTAAATAATTGTGGAAGGAGTGTCATTTTGAATGCACTAATACATCGAAAAAACACAAACTGAGAAAAACCACTTTTAAGTTTACAATTCTGAAAAAATAATTATAATAAACTTAAATAAATTTAAAATACCAGTTTAAGACATTAGTTATATATTTTTCTTTAAAATAATTGAAATTTTTTTTCAACCCATACGTTTTTATAAATGATACATTTTTGTAAAATGTTAACTGTACAAGAAAATTCAAGAAAAATGATAAAAAAAATTTTTTTGTCCTGTCATGACAGAAATTTTAGTTTTTATCTTCACATGATATTGAAATAATATTTTTATGAAAATCATATGAGGAATAAGAAGTGAAATTAAGAAAGCATTAATATAAAATGCCTTAGTTCAAAAATTTTAAATGCACACATTTCACACAGAAAAAAAAGTTACTTTATTATAATGCATTGGTAGTATCCTGCTTTATATATTACAACTTTTTTAATAATTATTACTTCTCTTTTTAAAATAGGCCTTTTTTTTTGTTTAATCAAAAAGCTTCTTTTAGCTTTTTTTTTCTAAAAAGGGGGTGTTGTCGAATTGCATAATTTGTTAATTTACATTTTCCAAATGCAGTTTTAATCAGGTTCTAACTTTTTGACATGCAAAAGTAATAAATCAATCGAAAGATAATAATACAAGGAATAAGGTTAAATAAAAAATAAAAATAAACGATGGTTCGGTCGTTTTTATGGCACCGAGTCCTCTTAAAAATAGCAACTGATCGTACAGCTGTTGATATGTTACTGTGATTCGATTGAATAGTACTGAATTTGATTCACTTCATATTGCATAAAATTTTCACACTAGAGTGCATAAACAGTATTAAATCTTACTGAATTTCTAGAAGAAGTTTTACATTTATGATATTTTTAATTATAGTGTTAAATGAATAAGTGATGTTGCAATTAACTTCTAGAATAATATTACGTGAGATTTATCTGATTTGAACGTTTTAGCTGTAAGTTTAATATTTTGCAATGATTATTTAATATTACAAACAATTTTTTAAAGATATCTCAAGAGAATTAGTTTCTTCATAAGACTCGGAATCTATTTGAAACTGTGCACTAAGTTACGTTATGAAAAAGAATATTAGCTATAAATTTAGATATGTATTTGGCACAGATCTTTCAAATTTGATTATTATTATTATTTATTAAACTGTTTAAATTATACATAAATGTAATTGAAAGACCAAACAACGCAATGTTAAAATTCTCAGTACCTTTTCTTCAAACTTATTTAAAAAAAAATTATTTTTGATTTTCATTTAATGTGTAACTTAACCTATACCTATATTTTTATTTAATTTACATACACTTCTTTTAAATGATTTTGTAATTCAATGTATTGCATAGTTTGTAATACTATTTTCTTTTCCTTTTTGTCTTTTTTACTTCTAAATAGAATTTAACTTCAATTATCAATATTTTATGCTGGTTAATCTTAACAAACCTCAAGATTGACTGATAGTCTTTTGCATTAAACCTTTTTTCCTATGTATTGTTAATTTGATTATCTGTTCTCCCTTATGACACGCTCTTTAGCAATGATTCATAATGATAAAAATTTAATTCCTGAACTGTAAAAATTAAAGAATTTAAATCTTATTGGTTTTAAAAAGAAAGATTTTTATGCAACACTTAAAACACGAGACAAGTTTATAATATTCAGGTAATTCTTGTTTTATACGATAGAATTATGTAAAGGGAAAATCAATATTCCTTTTTAGACAATTTCGTCTTTAAATTTGTAAAAAAATTCATAACAAAATGAAACGAAATAAAAAAAAAAATTAATCAAACGTAACATTTTCTTAGTTCAATAACTACAAAAAAAACAATTGATTTTAAAAAGAAATCTAGTGATGAGATTAGAAACTACATGACGCAATCTTCCAATTAAGTATATTTTATTCTTAAGCCTACTTTCAGTGCAACTGTCCTCTACATACTGCATTTATTTGCAAAATGAAACATACTTTAAAGATAAAAATTAATGCATGCATCCTTTTCTGAAACAAGAGACCTAAAAAGAAAGTTTGACAGTCATCTTCGTAAGTGAAAACCGTTTATCATGGATAGTTGTCAAGTTCCTTACCAAGTAGTATGAGCTGGTCAATCATAGAGGTCAGAGCTTGCAATCGATACCTTAACCCTTACTGTCAACGAAGTAATTAATAGCTGCTATCACTGTCTTGTGTCTTTTGATTGGATAAGGAGCTTCATCCTCCTGACAGGAAAAATGTGTATGAAAGTACCTCGATAAGCACTGAGGAAGATAACATTGACTTTTTGTCTTTGTATAGTCTTCGATTGGAAAGGATCTTTGATGTGCTATAATAATACACTGAAGACTGTACTTTTCTGAAGGGAGGTTTATGGTGGAATCAGAATAAAATAATTTGAAATAATGAAAAAAAGTATTTAACTGAAAATAAAATAAAAGGATGTTAGTGTTTGGCTAATACATCAGGTTAAGTAATATAATTCGAACTGTTTATCTTCCGACTACATTCGTTACCATGATATTTAAAACACGCATAAATGGATAATTTTTGTGATATTTAGTGTCACTTAGATTAGAATACACGTAAAAAATTGTGTTAAGGACATTATGACAAAAAAAAGTTATTTAAATACAATATTTTGGCAAAAAATTATAACTTAGAATAACCTTTCTTCAAAACGTTCTCCTTTTATAAAAAATCCTTCTGTAATAATAATATTTTCCTTATATAAAGTAAAGACTTCTCCAAAGAGTCTGAACTAGGACTTTTGAAAAATTCGAATTATTTTCATAGTTACCACCAATTGAAATAATTATCGGCGTTTTTTTCTTAAAATTTCTCCCCTCTGTTGTCGTAAAACATGGATAAACCCACTTCTAAGTTATATATTTCAAAAATTCTAGTTGAGCCTCTGTACAGACGTCTGAGCTATATAGAGGCAAAATATTATTATAATAGAAGCATTTTTCACGAAAGGAGAATATTTTGAAAATGGGTCATTGTATGTACATTTTTTGTCAAAATATTATACTTAAATAATTTTTATTGTAATAATATTCTTTAAGCAATTTGTTACACATTTTCTAATCTAAGTGACACTAAGTATCATAAATATTATCCATTTATACGCTTTTACAAAATCACGGTTCCGAACGTATTCGGATACCTTAACACACAGACACTCTGATATATCCAGAATACATATAATAAATTTATTTTTAAAATACAAGATAAAAAATATACCACAATGCTTTTTATTTTAGTAGTAGCAAATTTTGGCTTAAAAAGCAATTCTGTTCTTAAATGCGAAGGTCATTTTGGTGGCTTGAAAAATAACAAAAGGCTTTTACTTTTAGCATTATCAATACAGATACCAAATTTCATGCTAAATCTTAAATTGTTTAGCTTAATTAGTCAAAAGAAATATGCTTTAAATAAAAAAAAAATCAAGCTAAGAAACTGACATTGCTTAAAAAGATTTATTTATTATTTATTTTAAGTAATAGGGTCTAGTAATATAACAACTTTTAATGACTAAAAAAGTCTTTATTTTTTATTTATATTACAAAACAATATTTTTACGTTTGTGTATATTTATTTAAAAGTAGAAAGTAATTTATATACTATAATTCAAAGGAAGTAAAATAGTATAGCATAGCAAGATAAAGGTTTGATAAGAACATCGGTAAAATGCCTTTTACATATATATACAAATTATTAATGAAGCGATGTCAATAACTAATGCTTAATGCGGATTTATTATAATGTAATTTTACATTATTATTTTTTATAATAAGGTAAAATAAAAATGTCTACTAGAATGTAAGTTAAGCAAACTTCTAAAAGTTAATTAAATATATTTCATGCATAGGTAGTGCAATTTTTACTGCTTAAAGTATTTAATGTGTTTCTATAAGAAAGAAATAAGTAAAACATTTTCTAAAAATGTTAGTATATTTTTTGTGTCTATATTTTTATAGTGAAGATTCCTTAGAAAATGTTTTCATTTCATTTTAAATAAACTCTGCTTCTACGTCTCGTGAGAATCTAACATTTGCACGGAATGTAATTTTTTCTTCATAAGTATTAAATTAAATAAATTGTATTAAATGCAAATGTAGTAAAGACACATTATTTGCTCATTAATTTTGCTTTTATGTAACACTTTTTTTAGTCACGTTTTTTTTTCGTGTAGCTCGAATTTAAGTTACTTCAATGCAAGGTTAAAGTAACTAAAGTAAACTTTAAAAATTTCAAAAACATTTTATGTTAATAAGGTCTTAGAAATAAATTTACGAGCTTAAGTGAATAAATATGATTTTTTTTAGTCTCATACTAACCACCGAGATAAATGAGTAAAATATTACTCCTTTAAGCTGAAGTTAAAAAAAATTTGACGTTTTAAGTATCATAAGGTATAAAAATCTTATACAGTTTCTTGAAAAGTTCGCGTGTGATATATTTCCTAAGCTGATTATTTTATTCTATTCTGCAATTCTATTATATTATACTCTCTATTATATATAGCCTTATTATATTACTCAACTTTATAATTCTATATATTCTATTATATTCTCCATTATATATATCCTTACTATATTACTCAACTTTAAAATTATATTCAATTTTCTAATTCTATTACATAATTCTCTGTTTAGACACAAGTTTACTTATTCATTATTTTGATATTTTCATTAAAATTTTATTTTATGACAGATAATACTACTTCAGAAAATTCTTTATAAGTGGAAAATAATGTACATCTTATGAAAAGATAGAGATCCCATAAAATATCTCAACACACGCATAATATTCTTTAATGTGCATTTAATCTGCCGCATTACAATTTACATTTAAGGGAAAGGGAATAATTTCATGCATGAACTCCAGAAATCGTCTTCAGTCCTTCCTTCAGTTATTTCAAATCCAAATGGAAAGGAAAGGGGGCCTAACGGCGACACTTCAATTACCCAACATAATACTACAGACTCGGAGTGATCCTTTATTTGATTCAACCACAAGCATGTCCTGTAGCGTGGGTACATTAATGGTACCTTAAAAGCAAATAACTCACCTCAAAGCAGCATGTTCACAGAAGATAAGAACGAATGTGCGACGAACAATTTCACTAACAAGTCGAGAAAATTACAAACTCCGTCGATGCTTCTAAACGAATTTCATTCGTTAAGTCTGTACTCCACAACAAACTTTCACAGCTGCGTCTTTACACTTGTAACTTGATAGTGCCAACCATCTCGCTACGCGAGAGGCGAAATACTAGCTCAAATTGAATGCAGGCCTTGCATAAATGTACTCCCTCTCAAAATTCTAACGATTCTTGTCTGCTAGGCTTTTAAACGTCTGACGATAAAGATATTATTTATTCCGAGCAGATTTCAAATCCTTGTCAAACGCAGTGCTTCTAATGAAGTATAGCTGCGCTAATATCGGACGCTCAATGTTAATGCTATCGACATTGTGGTGAACGTAGTAATTAGTGCCGTTCGTATTTCTCTCTAATGAGCCTTAGTAGAGATTCTAATCTTGCACAAGTTATGACGTACGTGTTGTAACAGTTTCCCATTTGCCATTTGTAAAGCGACATGACACCCATTGTCAGAACACACAAACGAAATGCTACGGCGGGCTGTGTTATTAAAATAGCCCGACGTGTGCTCGTTTATAATGTGGAGTTGATTTACTATGGTATTAAGGATCGCATTGTTAATGTGTGTTTCAGATAAGAAAGTTGAAAGTTTAATAACGTAGTGCTGTCTTTTCGAAGAAATTACAGGGGAGGGATGTTTTAAATAACTGTTCTTGATGAGATTAGTAAAGTTTCTTAAGATACTGATATTAGATTTAAATAAGATGATAGTTCATATTAAGTGAAATTGTC
>BMAV01010897.1:231739-242122 GCA_019973955.1 Trichonephila inaurata madagascariensis
AGTCCTCCAAGAAAAAATCAGGGCTTTGCATATGGAAGAAGCGTTGAACGGCTTTGGGCGAAAGGCGACACAGCAGGAAAACGCACAAGTCACCGATACACCATTGGGTAGAGGTCACTGCAAATCAAGCAGATGGTGCTGTTGCAGTGCCTGCGCAAAGCGGAGACAAGCCTCTCATTTGAGCCCCGGTAGGTATGGAGAGAAGATGGGTTTTGAATTCGTGGTCAAAGGAGGAAGTGAGAACGATTATCCACTATGAATGGGCACGTGGAGTATCAGGAACAGAAATTCATAACCTCCTCGTGGAAGTCTATGGGCCAGGTGTGATGTCGAAGCAAATGGTGCGGAGACGGTGTCGCACATTCAGTGATGGACGTCAGCAAGTGGAGGACATACCGAGAGCTGGACGGACGCGCACGGCCACTACAGATGCAAATGTCGGGAAGGTGGATGACATGATTAGAGCGAACCGGCGTATCACCATGGATGAAGTAGAGGAAGAACTTGGAATCTCACATGAGCGAGCTCAAAACATCATCCACGACATTCTTCGATACAGAAAAGTGTCAGCACGATGGGTGCCCCGACAATTGACCTCGACACACCAGGAACAACGCATGGTGGTCAGCCTGGAACATCTCGTGCGTTACCATGAAGATGGTAATGATTTTCCGTTTCGGATTGTGACGGGGGATGAAACGTGGGTCCACCATTTCACGCTAGAATCGAAGGCCGCATCTATGGAGTGGAAACATCCGTCATCACCTGTCCGAAAGAAGTTCAAGACTCCCTCTGAAGGTAAAGTGCTCCTCACAGTTTTCTGGGACACCCAATGAGTTTTGTTGCTGGACTTTTTGGAGGTTGGAACCATCAATGCTACGCGCTACTGTGACACCCTGTCGAAATTGAAAGAGGCGATTCGGAAAAAGCGGCCTGGCCTTCTCACATCTGGCGTTCTGCTGTTGGATGACAATGCCAGACCACATTCGGTGACGGCAACGCAAAACCATATTGCAACTCTTGGTTTGGAGCACCTACACCATCCGCCATACAGTCCTGATCTCGCACCAAGCGACTTCCATCTGTTTCTGGCTTTGAAGAAAAATCTCGGGGGAAGGTGCTTTGGAAGCAATACTGAAATGAAACAAGCCGTTCAACGCTTCTTCCATATGCAAAGCCCTGATTTTTTCCTGGAGGGCTTTTTGAAGCTTATTAAGTGATATGACAAATGTCAAAATGTACTTGGTACCTATGTGGAAAAATAAAGGTATGTCATATCTTTAAGGACTCATTCTATTTTTTGACTTTCATACACAACTCTGACCACAGTCGACAGGGGAAACATTTTTCAACTTACTCTCGTATATATATATATACAACACCATTAAATACCCAAAGAAGCGGGTGGCTAACGGCTAGTATATATACACCAGGTGGTTATAAATAAAGTTAGTTTATTCAGAGGCCTGTAGAATCTGTTCTGCTTATCGAATTTTGAGGAAACGTGGAATACATACTATATGAACCATGGGAAAAAGTTTCTGCAATAAAAAAATAGTTCAAATTTTGACACCTACGAGGAAATGTGGTGCCCGAAGAAGGACAAAAATATGTTAGAATCATTAAAATGTATTCAATTACAGAATATGCTCAATATATGCTCCATTGACAACAATAACGTGTTGAAAGTGCATTATAGCGTTTTCAATGGTAGCGCGAAGCAACTCACAAGGGATTTCAGCCACATGGCGTATAATGCTAGTTTTCAAATCAGGTAAAGTCATATTTCCTCCTCTATAAACACGGTCTCTTAGAAATTGCCACAATCAGAAATCACAGGGATTTAAGCCGGGTGAACGAGGCCATGCATCCCTAAAATGTCTAGATGTTACACAATTATTGCCAAAGCTAGCACTAAGCAGTGCTTTGACTTAGCGTTCAATGTGAGGAGTTTTTCTATTTTGCATAAATATAGTGATTTGCCAACATTGAAATTACTGTAAAGCATGCATGACCTGTTGCTGAAGGAGTTTACTGTACCATGCTGTCGTACAACATCGTTTAGGACCTTGTGGAATGAGAGTACAAAAAAAATAAAGTCCGAGGATAAACTCAGAAGAAAATCCACACCATGCATTCACGTAATCAGAACGCAATGGTTGTTGATGCAGGACATTAGGAGTTGAAGTACCACATATGTGGAAATTTTGATTATTCAAAGCTTCATCTAAATAAAAGTGTGCCTCATCTGACCATAGAGTTTTCTAAGGCCACGCATCATCAACTTCCATTCTCACTAAAAATTGGCAAGCAAATTCAAGGTGTGCTTTGTGATCTTGAGGTTTCAGCTTTTACATCACGTGGATCTTATACGGATACCATTTTAAAATGCATTGCAGAATTTTACGTACTGTCGACCACGGAATCTCCAACTCGCGTGACACTGATCTACCACTTGCCGAAGAATAGATGAAACTAGAGGTTCTTTCTACCACAATAGTAGCTACTTTTTCGACAGTTTCAGTCCCAACCGGTCTCCGTCCTCGTCCGGGCATTACACCCAAATATCCAGACTCCTCGAATTTCATAATCATCTTTCTCAAACCAATCCTCAATATGAGGCTTTTTCGGACATCCTTTAAACGACGATATTCACGTTGAGCAGCTAAGCGGTTAATGCCGTTCTAATAAACTATTTCACCAGTAAAGCTCGATATTTTTTTTTAAGGTCCTATAGGCCTCTGAACAGTGTAACTTTAATTATAACCACCTGGTATATATATATATATATATATATATATGTAAACAATTGAGAGTGTATTAAGCAGTCAAACATGTAATTAGAAAACACATTAGATTATTTTAGTTCATAGTTAAAAGGTTTTTATCTTAAGTTAAATACTATGATTATTTTAAAATGGATATATTTTAAAATATAGTTTACAACATTTAAAATGTTATAATAGTTTTGATACATATTAAAACATTATTTTTTCTCTAGAAAACTAAAACCTTCAATTTTGGCTTCAAATATTAATAAGGAAATTTGGATCGAAAAACCCTCTTATCTAATCTCATATTTCATTCAAAATTCTTTCGTTAATATTTTGAATATGCCTTTGTCCCATGTGAACTTAAATAATCAAGGAAATTCTAATTTTAAAAGTAGTAACTTTTAGATGTCACATACGTTTCGTGTAATTTGAAGACTCATAAGATTGAGAGAAGAGAGTTCAATGCGTTTAACTTCTGATAAATATAATACTGATTATTTTTAATCGTAAAAAGGTTAATATGTGCATTATCTAGACATTATAAATACTAAGAAATACATTTACCGTATATTCTGGTGTATAACGCGCATCTATATTTCCACACTGCAATTTTAAAGTTTTAGGTATTTTCGCCTTAAAACGCTCCCCTTTTTTTTACGAATTAACTTAAAATGCACAAGTGCAATACTCTTATCTTTTGAATTCTAGATATAGTGTGCGAGTTGAGAATAAAAGAAATTAAGCCTGACATAATTAAAAGTCTGAAGAAAAAAAGTAGTAAATCTAACAGTCTAGATGGAACAAAATATTATTTATTTATGGGTCAGAGAGAGTAGCAGTGATGGTGAAGAAATTATGAACGAAGTATTTTCATGTTAACGAATAATGAAAGCACATAAGGTATCTTTTGTTTCTTTTAAACAAATAGTATTTAGATACAAGTAGGAAAAAAATCTGCGTTTTTATACTCATATCTCTTCTATTTTTAAAGCTATAATTTTTATATTCTACATATAACGTACACGCTCAAATTTCATTCACTTTTTGTGTAAAAACACGCATTATACCTTTATATATACTGTAGTTAATTCATATTCAACAAATACAATGCTTGATTAATCTGAACAATACCTCCCTCCCCCCAACACACACCCATATATACAATATATATTGCCAGTATTAAAATAATGTGATTTTAAGTACGTATAATGTATTCTTGTTTCTTTAAAAATAAGCATGAAACTACATATGCCGTTTTTAATAAATATATTTAAATATTTAAGACAAACTGTTTTTTTAAATAAAATCAAGATTTAAAAACCTTTCATTAAAAAGTTTGAGAATATAAAGCCTTCCAACATTTCTAGAAAAGCAAAGAGAATATCTGCTTTATCATTTTTTATATAAATAATTCAATTTGACAAATATACTTTTAAAGCATATTTTTGCGATGATGACTAAACTTCTTGCTACTTTATAGGAACGTAAAAAACTCGTTTATTCCCCCAAACATCATTCTTTTATGTCTTACAATACAAAGAAACAAAACATCTTACTGTATTCCTTGTCATTTCCTAAATCCTAAAAGAAAGCACTGCTAAATTAAAACGTTTTTATTTTGAATAAAAATTAATTCAGTTTTTTATTCAATACCTTTTTTCCTAAAAGCCCCATGCTGTTAGACTGAAGTAAAGTTTTTTCCATACCCCCATTTCGGCATCTACTTTAAATTGAAGATAAAAAATACCTTTCTACCTATAAACATTTTTTTCAAAAAGCACATTCAAAAAGGATTACAACTAATGGTTTTTCCATGGAAAAAGAAAGCTTGCTTTGGACAGGGAGAGACGAAAGGAAAAACTTCTTCCTGATATTCCCAAAGCTGATTTATATACTTCTAAGGTTCTACCCACTTCTTGTATCGAAATATCCCTCCCTAAAAATGTATTCTTCCCGGGAGAGCTTTAATCATATCAATCATGTCACCGCACGTTCACTTTCGTTTTTTATATCCACTTCTTTACATCCAATATGATGAAAAGTATCATTGGAATATTGGAACACATCAACCCGCTAAAGTTAAAAAACGCCGGATAAAAAATATATAAATCATACCCAGCTCTTCTCTCTCTTCTAAATATCTCGATCTCTCTCGTAATAAGATGAAGGACCACCAAATGCAAAAGATCCTAAGTAAATTAAGTATTGATCCCCTTCTGTCCCCCTCCCCTTTTTAGCTCTTCAAAATCCTCCACGAGATTTGTGTCTGGAACCTTCCAAGATTCCCGTTGGTTTGATGGTCACATAATCGACCATAGCGGGGGAGCAGAGCACCCCATCCCCCACTATCAGAAGCTTTCCCTTTTTGCTTAGAGATAAGGTTCCTTAGTCACCGCGTGTTACGGCCACCAGCTCTTTTATCGGAACTACTGAGCTATCAGGAGCAACCTTTTAGGTCCGGTCTATGAGGCTAATTAGATGTACACTCGCTCGCTCCTGGTCGGCTTTACGGCCCAAAGAATCCTCCTTTATTCCGATAAGGGGATCGGAAAGCGCTTTCCCGAGTTCTAGACGCAAGGCTGTTGTGTTATTTTTAAACCGAGTAGACTGCTTCTGGACTTAGGTCTGGTGTTCTAGACGTAGAAACTGCGTTAGATTGTATCGTTACGCACATTGTTCATGTAACATAGGCTTTACAAAAATTGATTCTTTTTAAGAACTCATAGCGTATGTGTTTATTACAACAAGTAATATAAAAAAGAAAAAAATATTAAGTCAATTCCTACTTAGATCAACAAAGAAAAATTTTATTTTAGTTACTTTTTTATTAAATAATTACAATTAATATCAATATATGTATATACATATGACTGAATAACGATAGAAAGCTAAAAAGCAATTTTCCTTTCTATACATACATGGCGTTGGACTATTATGTTCTTTTGTTTGTTACAAATTTATTCATTCATAAATCACATTCTCCAAATTTATGCCATCCCAGGTAAGATTTGAAACCACGACCATTGGATTAGAAGTTCAACGCGCTATTCATTGCTCTACGGGGACACAGCTCGCGAATTTCCTTTTTATATATGGTGTTGGACTATTGTTTTTTTGTTTATTACCATTTATTCATTAATTAAATTTAATTAACGAATTGATATTTGAAAAAAATTGTATTAACATTAACTGTCATCCACTACAAGTTTCAAAAAATGTATTTGAACTTGAATGGATGAATAAAAAGTATTTTATTGCGATTGAAAATTTGTGTAAACAAGATATATATATATAATTAATATATATAGGGAGAGTATGAACTAATAGTAGAGGAATTGAAAAAGGGTAACAATAAATTAATTATTAATTATTTGATTTGATTATATCAACCCGTAAAATAGTATTACTTTCAGAATACATCAGCTTTTGTTTGACTTGCTAGGCATATATGTGCACATCTTATCTAGATCGCCAAATTAGACAAATGCCATTTTTAAGTTATAGTTAAATCTCGTTTATCCAAAAAAAAAACCTTCATAAAAAAACTTTAATTTTAGGTAACAAAGTGAAGAAAAATAGTAATTACAGAAGTATTTTGATTATACATACATCAACTGCATGGCGGGATACTTTTAAGCTGTTGTGAAATGTTTACCTGGTTTCCGAGACATGACTAGTGTTTCTTTATTTGCAGTTATTCGGAGCTGAGTAACATAGAAAGAACTGTTTTATTTTAATAATCGCATCAACAATGTTTTGCGTTGTACATTTCGACTTTGGATACTGAGGATTTGTAATTCATTACTAGAACACAGATATTTTTTTGTTGAAATATCCAAAGCAGAGGGAAAAACATGTTTCCTTCATATAAACATATGTCAAAATAATTATAAATTCACGAAAGCTAAGCAACAACAAAAAAAGATAGTAACCAATAATAATAAAAATGTATTAATGTTTATTTTATCTTCAAAAGAAGGTTATTTTCATTTCATCCTTTATATGATATAATGATGGGAAAAACGAGGGTTGGCGAGAAAGGGATAGTATTGTATAAATATCAATTAATAATAGAAAAGATAAAATGATGCGATAATAAATATTTAATTAGAAAATTGAAAATTATAATACAATATAAAGCGATTAACCTCTTCATTTTTCATCTAATTAAATTTATGCTATGGCATAGACACACTCGATTGTTATAATCTAATGTAGTTTCGTAAGAAAATTATATGTATCACCATTTTATAGATAACTTCAATAATACTGAGATATTTGCATCATAAATTATCATCAAAAACATAAATTATAAGAACGCCAATAAGGTAAAATAAAAAATTGAACGAAACAGATTTAAATAAAGTATAGTTAAACAATTATAATGAAGATGGAGATAAAGGATATTTTATAGATTTTTTTTAAAGTTGGGCTCATTTATTATTTAGAAAAAATGACATATTAATATACTATTCCGTGAATCAGCCGTTTGACGGCACGTAAGTAAATATTTGTTTCATTATTGTATTCAATTGAATAAATTTTTGAGTCCAACAGGGTCTTCAGAAAGTTATTTGTTCTCCAAATAGTGTACGAATGAATGACATCGAATTAAAAAAAATGAACATATCTTTATGTCAAAAAAAGTTTTTTGTGTGCTACAATAAATTTATTAAGTACTATAGCAACAATGACAACGTTTAAGATAACTCGTTACGATTGCAATCCCGATTTCGCATGGGTCGGACGTGCTGAGTCGGAAACCATGTGCTTCGTTTCATTTAGTGTCTCCAACACGGTTGCAATATCACATTATAGAGTAAGCTCTCGCTGAAAAATATCGCAACGATTGCCTGGACTAGAATTTTCGCATGATAAGAAGGGCGTTGTCTCATGCGAAGACTTATTAACAATCAGCGGTACTAAAAATACTCAACTTTTCAGGGAGCTGCACACACAAGCACTGCAGTTTTATCAAAATTGCAGCTTATGTGAACTTGATCAATGAAGTGTTGGAAGATGCACTTCAGTGAGGAATTTAACTGCAGAGGAAAACCAAGAACGACAAATAAATAGAAATATGTTTCTAATTCATTACAGTGTGTGTAAAGGAATTGTGTGTGTGAATTCCTTACATTCTTGTATGCATCAAATATAATACAACAAATCAAGTGTTTCGAAAAGGTGTAATTCTATATAAATATGATAGTCAATGTCTAAATCAGTTAATTAAAAATACCGTGAATTAATAATCTGCATACACTTTGGCTAATGTATGATTTTTTAAATGCTTTTAATGTTTTTTCAAGAAGATGTTTTTAAGTTTCAGGTATAAGAGTTTAATATAAAGGGCAAAAAATTAAGAATTTATTTTAGTTTTTCTTTTAAAAAAAAGTAACAAATTTAGTAGAACTTTTACTCATAAAATTACTACTTACAAACTATAAGAGAAAATTAAAACTTTACAGCTTTCAGAGAGGCTTAACACATTTCCTCAGTAATAAAATCAAACATATAACAAATTCTAATGAGCAAAAAATAATTTTCGAAAACTTTTAATAATGAATATGCGAATATTATGTTGAGTAGTTGTATAAATAATTCGTAAACTATGGATTAATAATCTGTGCCCACTTAACACAGAACATCACTTTAAATGTTCTTTTGAATGCTCCTGCAAAGGATCATGTTGATATAATGCTGCTTCTAAATAAAGCTGGCTGACATACTTTTAATTACTTCTGCCCGTCTTAATGAGAGGGTTCCTAATTGCTGAAGGTTCCATATACATGATCCCCACGTAATCTGCATATCGGAGTCTTTTGGTGAGCGAACTTCTTCAAAACGAATGTTTGTCTAAGCTTAATTAAGTACGTATCTTTTACCGTAATTAAACATTTAGATAGCTAAAAGAGTTTTTGAGAAAGAGTGAAAGTTTCAAGAATTGTTTGAAGAGATGAGTTATTTCTGTCTTGGCCACATTTCTAATAAAACTCCACCCTTTGTTTGTGTTTTTTAGGCTTTTTTGACCAGTTTCTGGGTTGTGCCTAATTTAAGAGATGATTCGAAGAAACACCCTGAAGAAATCTCATGTTTTAAAGTTTTATTTTCTTCTCGAAACATATGAAATAGAAGTCCTTTCTATCATTAATAACGAGGCCTTCATATTGAGTTTCAACCTATAAATACTTTTATACGTCGAATTCCTCTTCTCAAAATATACTCGCGTACAGAGGTTTAGAATAGTTTTAACATGAAATCGCAATGAAATAAATGCGAATGCTATTTATGTATGTTTCAAATAGGTTATTCTATCGACAAAAATTATTTGCTCATATTATTCTAAGAAAACGAAGTCAATATTTTTTTTTATTTATAGGTACTATAAAATGTTTTTTAACTTACTTTATTTATAGTATTAGTTGCACATAGCTTTCTCTACAACCATATGTGGAAATATCAACTTTTGTGTATGTATATTATTACCAAATTCTTTTACTTTAATAATGAATTTTCATTATCGTAGTGGAATTATTCCGTACATTCATATCTTTTTCATTTGCAGCAATGAATAAAGTATAGCTAGTTCACGTTTAATATATGTCTTTAATAAAGTTGTATGCGTGTGAATGTCTGTTATTCTCTCTTGTAATTAATTTTAATCGCTTTAAAGTAGAATAAAACATTGATTATATGTGCTGATATATATTTACAGTAAAAGACAAAAAAAAGTTTTGTGATCGACATTTACTGAGACATTTACTGAGATAGTTGAATTAGATAAACTGAATGTAAAATCTCCAAGTTAATAAACATTTTTTTGTAAGATTGACTGTTTTATTAAGACCAGGAAATTGTTTTCACAAACACTTTTTTAATGATACCATAACTTACGTTTTCACAAATTTTTCAGATTGCATCACAATGTTTTTCTTTTTAAGATTTAACTATTTCTATATAAACAAAAAATTATACTTCTACATTCGAAGATTTTCCCCGTCATTGCTCCCAAATCCGTTTAAACAACAATTCCAAATATGATATATATATATATATATATACATATTATAAAAAATATGTAATTATTCTAAATTCATCATAAACAACATTTTAGTTTGTAATGGTCCTCACTTACCCTTCTGGACTCTCACATAAAAATTAATTATTGACTGCCCACCTGACGAGAAAAAACGTAACTGGATCTCTTAAAAATTAACGCCTCTGCGTTTTTAAAAAAAGTTTGCATCAGAATTCATCGTACGAATTTTTCCACCAATCTCACAAGCTTTTTTAAGAAAATCACATGGATTCCAGAACTACCGGTTGCTGCTTCATATAAAAGCTCTCTTTCCAGAGAGATTTCACCTGCCAGCCTACTTTTTGTCCCTCGTTCTCTGCCTGCTTTCTGTGGTGTCAAAACGTTGAATGCTATCCAGTTTATTATTATTATTATTATTATAAATGTGTGCGTGATCGTTAAATAAAATGAAGTACCCAATTCCAAATCATGCCTCATTTATTCAACTGCTCTCAAACACACACACACATATATATATATATATATATATATATATATATATATATATATATATATATATATATATATATA
>BMAV01010897.1:242222-271085 GCA_019973955.1 Trichonephila inaurata madagascariensis
TAATTATTCTAAATTCATCATAAACAACATTTTAGTTTGTAATGGTCCTCACTTACCCTTCTGGACTCTCACATAAAAATTAATTATTGACTGCCCACCTGACGAGAAAAAACGTAACTGGATCTCTTAAAAATTAACACCTCTGCGTTTTTAAAATAAGTTTGCATCAGAATTCATCGTACGAATTTTGCCACCAATCACAAGCTTTTTTAAGGAAATCACATGGATTCCAGAACTGCCGGTTGCTGTTTCATATAAAAGCTCTCTTTCTAGAGAGATTTCGCCTGCCAGCCCACTTTTTGTCCCTCGTTCTCTGCCTGCTTTCTGTGGTGTCAAAACGTTGAATGTTATCCAGTTTATTATTATTATTATTATTATTATTATTATAAATGTGTGCGTGATTGTTAAATAAAAGGAAGTACCCAATTCCAAATCATGCTTCATTTATTCAACTGCTCTCAAACACACACACACACACACACATATATATATATATATATATATAACAGTTTATTACTTTATTTTATAAAGAAAAAGTTTGTACTACAACAGTCTGAGAATGTCCAATCACATTACGCCTGTTATTAAAGTTGATTTTAATTAGATTTATAGATACAGTAGTTTCTTGCATTAAATACTGCATCTCTAGTCCCCTAAGATAACATGTTGTACAAAGTTAATTTAATAATAATTTTAAATATTTACTTGTTAATGTAATAATAATTTTAATTTGTTATTTAATTTATTAATGATTTTAAATATTTATTAATTAATATATTAATAATTTTAAATTGCTATTTAATTTATTAATCATTTTAATTAGTCATTTGTTAATTTATTAATAATTTTAACTATACTGCTGGCCACACATAATGCAACACCGAGAAGGACCAGAGATGTCACAGCGAAATTTATTTGGCAGATAACATGTTGTACAAAGATCAAATGATTAAAATTACAGCCTCTTAAGACGTATGGATGATTACAAAATCAGTAGTTAATGTATCCAACGTTGCTGGCTATAACCACTGCCACACACCTCGGCCTAGAACCAAAGATGCTTTGCTGTTAAGTGGAAAGCCTAGTGCGAGTGGCCGGCGGTCGCACATCGTAATATTAAATCCAACGGAAGGATTCACAGAACAGTAGGAAACGTCCACTTTATGGCTGAACGTTAGAAAGTTGGAAGATGGATAGAGCGTAGAAGAGAATATCCCAGATAAGTACTTCTCTATATTTGATTTACTTTGAATTAATAATTCGTATTTCTCCTTGGATTTAGTTATTAAAGTGCATTTTTTAGTGTTAAAAGTTGAAGAAAAAAAGTAATTCTAAGACCATGTCTGTTTCTTCCTCGATCCCTCTCACACTCGTTACCGACGGGTTGCTACAATGTGGTTTCGCGATCCTTTCACTGATATGAGCACAATCCGCTTGTTATCCCGGGCAGTGATGCAATGAGGTCGGGGCAATCTGCCCCTTAGGTCCATCATTTCTTCCTGCATCCAGCAATGACAGATCCACATCACAGTTGCCTGGTTTCTTCCAACACGTTGACCGATTTCTCTGAAGAATAATTCGCAATTCCTATAAGCTAATATTTGTCTTCGATCGAAATCAGAAACTTGGTCAAAAGACGCTTCATGTCTTCCACAAGACACAAGTAAAATCTTACGCAAAAATAAATAAATAAATAAAAAATAAAACAAAAATTGCTGTACTTCAAATTTCCAATATGTTCTCCCCTTATATAGCACTTGTGGGTGGTGCTACGGTAGCCTGTGATATGCAACTGCGCTATAATGCTAAATATTTGCATGCTTCACCGCTGCCAATGCATGATGTAAACTTCACATGGTTTGTATGCTTATTTCAGGGTGTTGCATTTTGTGTGGCCAGCAATGTATTTAGGTGAATCATTGTATATTTGTGAAACCTTTAGTTATGAAATATTTTGTCGTTAATATTTTCTTCTAAAAATTACATAAGGAATATTGACATGTATTGATCATTATTTCCTTTTGAGTTAATTTTTAGAATTAGATATAATGGTTGAATGTTAGTAAACACTAATATAACCCACATCTCTTCCAACGAATGTATAAGAATAATTTTGAAAAAAAAAAAATATTTGAAAGTAACGTACACATTTACATAAAATATGCACAAAGGAATATTTCAACAAATAAGAAAAACATGCTTACGTAACATTTATATGAAAATAATCAGTTTTGTAAGACTACCAAATATAAAAAATACCAAAAGAAAATAGTAGGTAAAACGTGCAATTTTAATGCAGAGAGTATATAGTGTACAAATTCAAATTGAGAATTTTCCTTTTATGGATTTTTTTCACCAATTTTTGTACAATAAAACATAATTTGATTTTTTGAAACTAATATCATCTAGCAAACATTTTCAATTACTTTTTATCTAATAAGCATTTTAAACCAAATTAGTTTATAAATATTTTTTTAATATTTAACATTTTAGCTATAATACTTTAATTTTTTTTTCCTTGATTTTATTTTTAACTATATATTTCTCAGTATCTTACCTTTTTCTTAATAAAATCAGAAATTACTAGTTAAACAAATGTTGTTAGTTAAAAAATAGCGTTAACTGCTCATAAAATATTCCAGTTTCCATAAAGTCAAATTAATATAAAAACGGCAAATAAAATTAAAAATAGTAGATGAACTCTTAAGGTCTATCGATTCCAGAATCAACAATTTTTAAAATATTTCCCAGCTTATTGAAGAAATTTAAAATAAAGTTTAAACTTAGATTGAAAATATAACAAATAGGAATACCCGAAAAGTGCAGCCTGTGAACTATTTATTTATTCTTGGAATAATATTAGTTTATGCGTTTACAATATTATCCCTTTTTTCTTTTTTCAAACATTGTACAGTTACCACAGAAAAGGACAAGGCTCTTACATTTTAATTGCATTAACTATTATGAAATTGTGTTAAGTAAAATATTTTTTCATAAATAAATGATTTGAAGAAAGTGGATTAAAAGTTTATAAAAATGGTGAAAGAATGCATGAAGCACATTGTTATGATCAATTTATTGTATATGAAATGTTTCACATAATAAAGCATTTTGCTGGAGTAAATTCCAAATTAAAAATAAATCAATAAAAATGAAATAAAATTTATAGAACGCCAAATTTTTTGCGTTATGTTAAACTTAATCACTGTATCATTTTTTGTAATATTTTCCTTTCTTTATTTTGTTGTCATATGGGCTTGCTAATTACGGGTATAGAGATTGTACCATCCTTATCTGGATACGAAGAAGTTAAATGAGATAAGCTAATGATTTTACGTGCATTTGTGAATCATATTCAAGTTTTAAAACAATAAAAAAATATCCACAAAACATGAGTTAATTACTTGTGAATGGAAATTTAATGAACTATTCAAAACCACGAAGTCATATTTTATAAATTTAACTATATACTTACGTATAAGGCTTTTACTTACTTTTGAAAAAGCTTTAATCAGAAGTGTGTGTTCATTCGGTTATAAGTAAATGTTTAATTAGTATTCTTAAAGTCGAATATAAATATTAAATACGTAGAGTCTAGTTGCTACTCAATGCAATTAAAACGCAGGAGTTTTTTTGGTAACAAAATGTCACAGATATTTTTTGCATTAGTAATTAATTTCAATAAGCAGGTTTTAACTTTCTATAAACTAGTTTTTACAAATCAGTTTTACTGAATCATTTCACATTATATTGAAAATATTTTAATTAAATAGTTATTAAAGTTTACATTTTATATATAATTCGACATAACGAACCTATTTCTCTTAACTTTTATGTAACTTTATTTAAGCTTAATTGACAAATATTTAATTTTTATCTCATTTAATTTACAAATGTTTCGCACTTGAAATTTTTATAAGAAAGATTTGTTATAAATTAATGTTAGTCTTAAAATTCCTTTAAAGCATATTATTATTTTTATTTCTCAAGTTTATGCTATTTCTACAAAATAATATTTTATGCATAATAATATTTCTAATTGGAAAATAATATGATCTAAGATATGCTTACATTTCTGACACAAATAAATTAGATTTAAATTTAGGGATGAAAATCCGGAAATATATAATGAATCAAAATGAACATAAGAAAATAAAACTGTAGCAACACAACATTTTTAATTGGAATTTAAGGAACGTTTTGATTTTAATTAACATTATACTTTCGATTATTTTTAAGCTATTAAATGAAGCAGATCATTAATAAGATACCAAATTTAAAATAATGAAAGTATCGTATCTTAACTGAAAATACTAATTAGTTTTTTTATGTAATATTTCACTTACAATGTGACCATTGAAACAACAAATTTGCTTTGGCTATGATAGAGGAAATAAATATTTAACATTGAGGATTATTTATTCTGTAAACAATATTTTATTATCTAAAATTTTATTTTGAAATACTTAAAACATAATTTTATGAAACGGTTTTTAACACTCTGAACCAAACTGTAAAGTTGTTCAAATTTTATCCAAAATATTGAATATCATGAATTTATATTAAAATAAGTTGGACGCATAAAACCGATTTAAAAATTGAAATATTCACCCCCATAAAATGTTATTGCAGATAAGAGTATACTTCATTCCCAAAAAACAGATTCACAGAAGGTAATTTAGCGAAGAAGTGTACTTTCAATGCAAACAGTGCTTAAAAAATATCCATTTTTGTAATGGCTTTTGAATATTCATACTTACGAAACTCGGTGCAGGGTCATTACATAATATATTTTTTTACCGTGTTTTATTCTATCCTCTTACGGAATGCAATGTTTTAGTTCGCAAATGAATCGGACTGAAAGGATTCAGAGAGAGAATATTTTCCTTGTATCAAATTTTCCAATTATCCTAGAAACAAAGACGTAAACTCCGGGCAAACTCATAAACCTCAAACGTACTTGCCAACCGAAAGGTTGAATCGATTCTTTTCCGTAAAAGGAAAGCAGGCAATTTTTACGATCAGAATGCGGTTCTTTTAATCAGCAATAAAAGACCCCTAAACAAGAAGTTAGTAATATCGCTAAAGTATACTTCTAAGAATTTATTCCATCTCATACCACGTTTTAGGGAGGTGTGCTCATCGAAGCGATATGCCTGCGGTTATGACTTCTAAAATGGCATATCTTGCCATCTAGGTTCTTTCAGAATACGATAAGACAAAATCTGCTATTTCAAGTTGGAGAACGGAGGGAAATTTTCGATGGTGAATTTTCTATTATTAACAGACATATCACTTCAGATTTAACAAAATTCGAAATGACCTCGAAATTTCGTTACTTATAGATACTTTTTACCATGTTTTTATAAACTCGCTTTCTGGTATGTCTGTCCGGGTGGAATTTTGTAATTGATTTCAGTCTAACTTCCCGATGAATTAGGGACTTGAAATTTGGACCATAGCTCAGAAGTGAAAGGCAATGCTTGAAAATGGTTATAAAAACATGGTACATTAAAAAATTTTTTTATTCTTCTCTGATTTAACTTCCAATTTCTTTTCAATACAATCTAGAATTGAGTAATAGATTACTTTTCTCTTTTTAATTACGATGATAATGTTAAAATGTAATTTCTAATTTTTTAACACCAAACCTACCGACATTTTACAAGTACCTATTCCTACCGATGGTGGTCAAATGACTGTTTTTCAAATAAATGTTACATTTTCTTCCAGTTGATAATAAATAATACATACTTTATCATGGGCAAAAACACAAAATAAGTCTGATATAATAATTAGGAAACTCTTTTTTTGGACTTTAGGCATATAAATTTTAGAAAAAAATGTAGAAAATCAAAACACTACATTTTATACTTCAGTAATTTATACAGAGATATCAATATTCAAAATGAAATAAAATTAATTTGTAGTCACAGTATTTACATTTTATTGAAAATGCACTCATTTGACATTTATAACATTACGTTCCGTATATTCCATTGACACTGATATTTCTCTGAAAATAACATTTAGATTTTTTAGTTTTCGAATCTTGAATTTTTGCCGCAAAATTCTATTAATTGAAGTTTAATATTTTGATCATGCTCTTTCTCTTCACATTCATTTTTGGAGCAAGAGAACTATCTAATTCTTTTTCGTAACTTACGCGTATTTGCAATGTTGTCTTCCTAATTACCCATGTCGAGTTACTCAGAATCAGTGTTTAATAGATCATGTATACCAGGGGTCGGCAACCTTTTTTTTTTTTTTTTTTTTTTCTGTTGGTATGGCGCGCCATACCAATCAACCAATATTATTTAGAGCGCTACAATGCAGGAAATATTTGAAACAATTCGATTCCTATTAGAAGACATGCAGAGTTGAGGAATAGAGGTCAAAAATATACAGATTTAATCTTATTATATATTAATTTTGCATCACTTAAAGATATTAATTTTCATAAATAATAAACAGCATAAAATACTTGTATAACTATTTCTGAACATAAATAAATAAAAAACTAAAATTAAACAAACATTACGCATCTTTCAAATATATTTATTGAAACAAGAACTAATTAACATAAAATATAGGTATTTTCTTGGAATATAAAATAAAAAAAAATAAACTTTTTTATGTGAATCGTGTCTTTGTACCACTCTACTTCATATCGCAGTATGAGGAACATAATTTCTGACTTTCAGATTGACTTGATTCTGACATACTGCTGTTAAACAACTTTTTTGTGAACTCAAATTAAAGTAGCAGTCGATTTTTCATTATATTTACATTTCAGATTTTTCGTGATTCCATAAATGTTGTTTTCAATAATTCTGAAGATGTTAACCCAATTAGCTCCATTACAAAATTATCAACTTCTATCCACTCAAAAATTGAGAAATTTGCATATTAGAGAAGAACAGTGATTCTTAAACTTTCGATCATAGTGGCTCCCTTTTTTTGTATTAAAATGACATCGCTGACCCCCACGATTTTCAGCAACCCTCCCTGAAATAATATTCTTGATTGAAATGCATGCTAGTATAGTTGATTCAATGGCGGCAATTTAGTGATCTAATCTAGGATGGTATATCTTTCAATTATTCTACGAGAACTTTCAGACTGCAAAACCTTAACATTAATGAGATTAACGAATCGTAAGGTATATCCGACTACGTTCGGAACCGTGATTTTGCAAAAAAGGATAAATGGATAATATTTATGATATTTAGTGTCACTTAGATTAGAATACATGTATACAATTGTTTTAAGGTCATTTTGACAAAAAAATTACTTAAATACAATATTTTGGCAAAGAATTAACGAATAATGTTTTTCAAAATGTTCCTTTTTTTTTGAAAAATGCTTCTATTATAATAATATTTTGCCTTTTGTCAATGCTCACCATCGGGCTGCAGATCTTGCCTGGGCAAGAGAGCACAGAGACTGGAGTGTATAGGACTGGAAATGAGTAGCATAGAGTGATGAGTCTCGATTCCGACTACTTAACACGGAAGGGAGGCTGAGAATATGGCGTCACGCTCATGAAGCCATGGATCCTGCATGCCAGGGTGGAATTGTACAAGGGCATGGTGGCTCAATCATTGCCTGGGGTGTTTCTTCTTGGCACTGTTTGAGATCTTTGGTGCGTGTACCAACCTCCTTCAATTGAATCCGGTACGTACATTTGCTGGGTGATCAACTCCATCCTTTTATGCTGTTCTGTTATCCGCACGGTAATGGAGTTTTCCAGAAGGACAGCTGTACCTCTTACAGGTCTCAGTTGGCTACTGGCTGACTGGAGGAGCATACCTCTGACTTTTCTATCATAAATTGGTCACTTAGAAGCCCAGACTCAAATCCTATTAAGCATCTAAAATTCTTTAGAAAAGGGTGTGAAAGGCCGTCACACAGAACCAATGAACATTATTGAATAATGAACAGCTTTAACCAATATTTGACAAGTCATTCCAGTGGAACGTTTCCAGGAACTTGTTGAATCTATGCCTCGACGTGTGGCAGCCATTATCAAGGTTAAATGAGGCCCAACTCGTTACTAGGTAGGTATCTCTAATTCAGTGGCACTTCAGTGTATTAGTAAGTAAAATATATGTAAATAAAAACCATTTTTTATTATATTGCAGAATGATACTAAAAGTATATTTTAGTTAACAGATTCATGGCTTTCAAACTATTTGAAAAAAAGTTTAGAACTGTATATGGAACTTGGAAAAGTAAAGAAAATTTTAATATAAGTAATTGTCTGTAACAAAAACAAGGATATTGTATAAAGATTTTTTTTCTATTTTGCTATTTTGGAATTAATTCTTTGTATATTATGTTATGATATTTCATGAGACACTATCATTGGAAAAGATTACAAATTTTTATGAAATGTGAGTGCTTCAAAGAAATTTTTCTTTCCATTAAGGTGAATTTTAAGATCATGTTTCATTATTTGCCACATATATCCTAGACCACTAAACAACTTTATTCCCCCTAAATGAAGCAATGTATTATTGTTATTATATGAGAAATGATAAATTTTTTAATAAGTGGTGTGAACATACTCTCAAAATTAAAATTTTTCATTCCATAATGAAATAGGTGAGCAAACAAAACTTACGAAGAAAAATAATTAATTTAAAATTAGTTTAAGAGTAATTATTCATTTCTTAAAAGCTTTAAAGTATTAACGAACTTCTTTTAGGGTCTTAAGTGAGTAAATGAAAAAAAAAAGGATTCCTCATTCGCATCATTTCAAATTGATCTTAATGT
The DNA here is from genome assembly GCA_019973955.1 of Trichonephila inaurata madagascariensis. Taxonomy (NCBI): domain Eukaryota; kingdom Metazoa; phylum Arthropoda; class Arachnida; order Araneae; family Nephilidae; genus Trichonephila; species Trichonephila inaurata. The sequence goes on from BMAV01010897.1 coordinate 251,001, forward strand.
AAAAAATATGTTAATCATAATGTACATTCGCGAAATCCTAACATTTGATTTAGCTGTAATTTTTTCAAAGAATTATAAGTGCAACGTGTTTTTCTCACGCTTTTGTAGCAATTAAATTGGAATTATAAGCAGAGAAACTAAAATTTTTGCTAATGTAAGCAATAAATGAAGAACAGAAAAGATTTTGAAAATAATATCAATATTTATTATAAAGAAATTTAATTAAAGAAATTTAAACAAGACACTCTCTCTCTCTCTCTCGGTAAACGAGACAAATGATTATTTCAGCGTGCAATAAATATAATTTTATTTAAATTGCTAATGAAAGCTTGTCTATCTTACAAAACTAATTATTAAAATATTCTACATAATATTATTATTATTATAATTTTATTATATTTATGCACACAGAAGTCCACATTCGAGCTCATTAGTAGATTATTTGAACAGAAACTGATGAAATACAATCATAAATTTATATAAAAAGTACTGAATCATAAAATTAAGTTATACAAAAAAAAAGCCTTGGATAAAAACAGATGCGAAAAATCAAGTTGAATGCAAATATATTTATGTGTTTTAACTATTGTGTAAAGTTTTTATAGTCAAGATTTCGAGTGACGGTACGGTAAATTAACTATGTTAATAATAATATTACATTAGGAGGAGTCAATTATTTTTTAAAAACGTCATTAAACATCTGATTTCCTGAAAAAAATTTTAAAATATTGAAGTCGACAGAGAAGCAGTTATATTAACGTCGCTATGTAAAGGTACACGAGGGCTATTGGCAACGAACCTCATGATTTTGAAACATGGTCAAGTAACGAGAGCTAAGACACCGAAGCTGGAACCCCTCTCCTAACTTCCATACCACACCAACGGGAGGACGTTTGAACCTCGACAGATTTATCCCTTTATCTACCGCATTATGATTTACTGCAAACTTTTTTCATGCAATATTTTTTTGAATCACTGCATTGACAATTACATGATATGCATAAATAAAATATTCTACTTTGGGAAATTTAATTCGTTAGAGCTAATTAATTAAATTGGTACTTTAAAGTATCGTCAATCCACAAAGTTCTCAAATATTCTCATAAAACGAAAAGACCGAATGATCTTTTTAATGCAGTTTTAATTCTTAAAAAATTGCTAAAGAACCAGATAACACTAATATTTTACAGCACAAAATATTTATTTTTAAAAGATTGTGTTCAATTTTTAAAATTTATTTACTTTTTTTACACATAAACTTAATTTGATGATATTCAAAGAAACAGTTTTTTTTCAATAATGCACAGAAAGTCATTACACGCTGTGCATTTTGAGTGACGTTTCGATTGAATGTATTTAAAGCATTGCATCCTGGGATAAGAAATGCTGTGCATTTTCTTAACATGAACTACTGTATCTTGAGTTCAGTCTCTTGTTCGTCATCCTAAGAATATAAAAAAAAAACCAGCAGATAATTTTCTGGGATATCTTCATCTGAAAAACCATCTTTGTTAGTACATCATTTATTTCAGATAATAGGTTCTGTAATAAATCCAAAGTCTCTTGAAGATTGAGTTTCTTTTTTCTCGACATTCTAAGGAAAGGAAATAATAGCAATAATAAAAATAATAATAACAATAATAACACCTTAAAAATCTCCTATTATTGTTAAATCTGGGTTACATATAAAGAAATTAAAATGTGGTTAATTTTTGAAATAAGAATAGATATTTCATTTAATTGTACAGCAAAAAAAAAAAAAAAAGAGAAAGAATGGAAGGAAAAAACAAGCTCAGATTTAAATTTTAAAATTTTTTGAAAACGTTAAAGCAAAATAAATAAGTTCAAATAAAAGAAATTCCAAAAAAAGCATAAGACTATTGCAAACACTCTACAACACAAAAAAAAAATAAAAAGCCACACGGACGAATGAATGATTGAATATTAACGTCACAATGTTCAGATACACGAGGGCTTTTGGCAACGGACCACGTAAATTTGAACCATGGCCAAGTGATGTGGATGACACTTGAGTTGGCACCCCCCTCTCCTAACTGCCACACCACACGAACGGGAGGACGTTTCAGCTCTCAACAGATTTAACGTGCATCGCTGCCCTACACGGTGGGTCTTTAGTGATACTGGGCTCGAACTCATGACATGCCAGCCATGATCCGATACCTTGACCACTGGGCTACCACAGCCCCCACACGCATGAAAGAAAACTAAGTTCTTGAACCATCACCCAGTGTACTGTCGGTACTTATATAAGTATCACAAAGTTATTCAACTGCAAAATTAATTATTAGCTCTGTTCACTTAAACTAAGTAGTGAAATCGATTTCTAAGGTATTCCTTAACATATAAGGATAAAAAGACACTTATCTTTTGACATTAGCTACTTTTTTGGAACAAAAATGTCAATCTTTGCAATCCGATCAAAACGTCAGCTGAAAACGCAATTTTTGCTATAAAACTATTCGCCTTCCCTGCTAAAATATCATCATAGAACCCGGCTGCCATATATCTTGAAAGAGTGGATTTGAAAGTATATTCCAGCTAAGTATCGTCAGAGTATTCGTGAAAATGGTTATTCAATGTAATTTTAAAGTGAGTGGTACTTATGTCGGTAGATAAAGGGTTAACATATATCAACCCCTCTACATGGTAGATCTTCAGCGGCACTAGGCCTGAATTCTTGAAATGCCAACCACGAATTCGTGACCTTTACAATGTATACCCTTCATTTGAAACAAAAGATTATTATCAGATGTATTATAATCATCAATGTAAACTAAATGCATATCCTTAAAATTAAAATAATAATAATTAAATAAATAAAAACATTATAATTTATTTGGTCAATAGTTTTCAGCCTCAAATACCCAATAAAAATTATTCACAAATAATGAGATTAGTTTAAATTGCCCTCGTTGTTAAATTAGTGTCATATGTAAACAGTGTAATATTATTCCATAAAACTTCAATATACAAAACTAATCTGCATATTATCTTTTCGTAAAACATATCATGACTGGAAATATTAAGGATTTCTTTAAGGGAAAATGCATTCCTCTACTTTCATATTGCCCTGCTAAATGAGATAATCTCCTGTTATTCTAAAAGGGTTATTTTCTATACTTGCATTATTGTTAGGAGAAGCATTATTTACTTGGAAAAATTTCATAGCTATTACCAATTTAAACTTTTAATACTTAGCATTTTCTTCCGCATTCTATTCATGGTAAATGAAACGAGATTTCTCAGGGCATTAAATTGAAAAGAAGTTGCTAAAGACTGCAATTTACTTTCTGATGATTAATACCACAATTTAGAAAACATTAAGACTAAGAAAAACTCGTAAGAAAGCGTTTTGTAGTTTTCACTTGAGTGGTTGCAAATCAGAGAAGTATTACTGAATGGCTCAGATCAGAAATTTTAAGACTCATAGGTTAAGCAATTTTAAAAATGTGGATCTGGAAATTAACATAACGTCCAAACGCATGTCCCCAAATGCAATTTGAGATTCCAAGCATTGTTTTGTCATTATGTCTGTAGCTAACGGAACTCTGGGGAAATTGTCTGTCTTTATAAGTAGTACTAGAAAAGGGCATTGCGGGTCCAATATTAGTGGTTGCCTTGGTAAGGAATTTTAAGAGAATGCCATTTGCTGCGAACAAAATATTTGACAGCAGTAATTACGGTGTTAATTGTTCCTCTTTGCCTTCGGTCTAAATGATTTAACTTATTACTTCCTTTGGAGTTTTGTGAAAGAAGGTAATGTTTTGCCATTTTTATTTATTTTGAATTTATCGTTTCTTGTAAAAGGGTTATACCATAATTAAAAATTGTTTATTTTCTTATCTAAATATTAATAAAGATTATAAAAAGAACAAAACAAAAAAAAAACGCTGCTTACAAAATTTAATCAGGTAATGCATAATTTTTCGGATGTTGAGTCTTTCAGTTGCTATATGAATTCAATATAAAATTAGTTTTTAAATCAATTCTATTTGTTTAATTTTATGTAAGGTAAAGGATTTGTTTTGATTTAAATTTACACCACACTGTGAAACCACACGAGGGCTGTTAAAGACAGTCCTTGTAGTTTTAAAACATGATCAAGTGATGAGCACAACACCAGAACTGGCAACCCCTCTCCAAAGTTCCACACCAGGCCAGTGAGAGGGCTTTGAGATTCAACAAATTTTGCATGAATTGGCCACTTTACTCCGCAAGTTTTCAGGGATACTTGTGGTTTTAAACCCGAAACTCGACAACTTTGGCTACGTGTTCGCAACCTCTATCACTTGGGTCCCTCTGCCACGTCGATCGTCTTAAATATATATATTTATATTTAGTCCCAATTAATATTAAGGATAAAATAAATGAAACACTTGGTTTCATTTTGATTGTAGTAATCTGCATTGCGAATCTTCATAAAAAGTGATAAACTTTCAAGTAACTTAAACTGATGCAGTTTATACTTCAAATTACCTTCTTTCTTACATTTAAGACATAGTTGATAAGTAATAGTGTTTTTAAACGAAATGGATAGAGGATGTGTGTGTGTTGAGTCCTTACTATTTTATAAAAACTCATATGAAATAAGTAAATAGAAATTTTCATTTAACAGATCAACACAATTCAGTGCCGAACTAAAATTGCGGAGCTCATCTCATTTGGCTGGACTGCAGTCTTACAGAGGGTCCCAAGTCAGGTTGGTGTCCCCGGCAATGAAAGAGCCAACCAAAAAGCCAAGCAGGGAACCGAGTCGACTCAACTGGAAGTCCCCTTGGCTATCATAAGAGCAAAGAGCATTATCTCCACATACATTGACAAATATACTGACATGACCCAAAGAATGAAGAGTTTTGGAAAGCCATGGGAATCTCTGGCTAATGTGGGCCCAATCCCGAGGCACCTGGAGAGACCCAAGGCTGTTGCCCACTTTTGCCTAACTACCGGACATGACTTTATGGGTGTATACCTCCACTGGCCATAGAGGCCCATAGAGCTGACATCGTCGATGACTACTTGGAGAGTGAAGGGATTACGCGTGTGGTGTGGCCAGCATATTCGCCCGACCTAAATGCCATTGAAAATCTTTGGGATTCTCGGCTGTGCTGTATCTTCACGTTTCCCAACTCCAGCCACTCTTATTAAGCTGGAAACAGCTCTACAAGAAGAATGGCGATAGCTAATACATATTCCTTGCAACAAAACAATGGAATCAATTAACGCCAAAAATTTTATTTACAGAAAAAAAATCTAAGATATTTTTAAGAAATTCAATTCCTTTCCTAATTATGCAAGATTAATTGCATTTTTATGGATATTAAAAGTGTATTCATGGAAAAAAAATATCTCTGTTCTCGTATTCCATTCTTCTAATCACGTACTCTAATTATTTCTACAAAACACAATCCAGCAAAAATGAAATGAGAAAAAAAAAAAAAATTGAACACAAATTTTCTCTTCCATTAAGAACAATCTCAGAATTTAAACTTTAACAAATGTTTCTTTTCTTTTTATACTCAATAATAAAATCACAAACATTCGAATGAGTAATTTTTTTCCTTCACTTTTTTGGTTTTTATAACATCATGTTTAACTATTTTCTTTCCGTAATTGAAAATATTAAATTGTGTTCTTTCAATAAAGCTTCAAAATGCGACGTTTCCATAATTGTTTACGGCTTCAGCTGTCAGAATAGATGATATTACAAGCGCACTGTTATTATGTTGCAGAGATGCCCTGCCATGCGCTGAGAAGAAATAGAAAAACAGAAATCGACTTTTTACTTCTCCGATTTATTTAATTATCACTCTCTGTATGTGTAAGTATTGTCAATTGAACTGAGAAAGCAATTTTGACATTTCGAATAAAATGTAAAGAGTGTGATATTTATTGTAAAACAAATAAAAGACAGTTGAGATGAGAAAAATCTGACACGTATGTAGGAATCAAACTATTTAATTTATGTAAAATGATTTCAGTTCCCTTTCTGTGTGGGTCCCATTTTTGCAATGCATAGTCAGTAGAAACTAAAATCATTTTAATGTAATTTATTTTTGTTTTATTTAAACATTTTGAACTAAAAGTAATAGTTATCTGAGCTGAAAAATCGAGTTTGATGCTTGAGGTAAAATACGAAGTTGTTTGATATTTATTCTAAAATGAATGAAATATTACTAAAATGAGAAGAATTTGACATACGCCAGAATTAAAATATTTTAAATAGACTAAGCTATTTTCTTTTCAAGGTCTGAATAATATAAAGTATAATTCAGATACGTCAAAAGTTATTGTTGTAGTATACTTATATAAAAATTTAATAAACTTTTTGTAATTGTTATTTATATTTATATATAAAACGTTTTTGTAATTTTATATAAAAATGAATAAATACGTTTCATTAAAAATGAAACAAATCGAGGGTATCAAAAATGAATGAAGCGTATAGAGTAATAAATCTTTTATTAAAGTAAACATAGTGTACAGAATTTTGTAAAATGAAGTATAAATATTACTAGTCATTACAATTGTAAGAACAACAAAGAACAAAAAAGAAAAAAGCAAAGAACAAAAGTTTACTTATTGTACGTATACAGTATAGTAAGGAATAAAGAGGATTATATTTGTAGACAATTTGTTTGTGTGTGGGGGGTACACAAGATTTGCAATTAGTACACACACTTGCCATTTCTGCTAGTTAAAACAAATTCAACGTTGTTAGGCATCGATCTGTGATGAGCTTGAATGGCAGTTACAGGTAAATTGTTCCTTGCAACTTTAAGTCTATGACAAACTTTGTCAATCGTAACGGCTATAGAGCAAAGGCAGTACAGTTCCTCAACAGCCCATGATCAGATGTTTTACATGGGTGAAAGCTGTGAAGAACGCATTAGCCAGGAAAACAGTCGAACACTCTGTGTGTCGAGATAAGACTGGACACAACAAGCAACATGCGGTTTTGTGCTATCTTGTTTAAAGATTTAAGTATCCGAAACCTCGAGGATAGGTCACAGCTTTTAATATATGTAACGTTCTTATTCAGATTACGACAACAAGAACAAGAGGTGTTCGTGTAGTGGGCTCAATAGCTATTATACCATCATGCCAGGTGCAGGGTCCGTAGGATGATATCAAATACAATAAGGGTATGTGAGTTTTCATCGGCGCCTTCAAGCTCGGAAACATACATTAGGATTCTGCACGCAGATCAGTGACTCGTCTGAAGAGACAACGTGATGCCATTTCTGAATCCAGTTGTGTTGAAGGGCGCAAAACTGTCCTCGCTCTTTATGCAGCCGTGTAAAGGAAGATAGCAATGATAATTGACGAGCAGACAGTTCATGCTGCTCTAGACGTAATTGCACTTATCGTGGAGATAATTCTGATGCTGCAATGCAACCTACTTCTAGACTCTAGACTCAGCGTCCCTGATGTCTCTGAAGGATCGTGGAATGCCAACCTTGTAACACGTCTATTCTCGCGAATGATAGAAGAAGGAAGCTGTTGAGAACCTGCTTGGCATTCAGTATGGCCGTTGTGGACTCATTGATTGTGACTATTACGTGTAGCAATGTCGCGGAGCATTTAACCTCAGTTTCAATAATTTACGATCCTTCCGCTATCAAATTCTGATATGATCTGGTAGCTGTTTCTCCTTCTTATACGAGACATAACGTGATCTTTTCACAAATAACCACAACTGAAAGGCGATTTCTAAATGAGAAAACTGCTGCATTTTTTTCCATTTATGTAAAGTTAGAGATGCCGTTTCTCCTTTCTGCATCATTTATTGTGCTTAAAGCTTATTCATTTGCATATCCCAGCATCTTATTTTAATGTGAATTTGATGCTTGTATCACCCCTCCTTCATGGACTCAATGGCTGGCAGCGTGCAAGACACACAGACTTTGAATACCGTATATTGTGTTTTTTTAAAAATGTTGATTTTAATAATATAAAAAAAAATTATATTTCATTTCATAATTTGATGAAAATATTTTAAAAACATGTGAAGAAATTTTGCTTTAAATAAAATTTATTGTCTTAAGACCGGGATGGGCATTAAGTAGATCGCAATCGACTGGTGGACCGCCAAGACATTTTGTAGTGACGGCCTTCACGTAAGACCTAAGACTCGCATACTAAAATAAACATTCGTGGAACACCAACGCCAGTTAGGCTGAAGTATCGGCTCTTCGTAATGCTTGCGATTATGTGTAGACGACACATGTACCATCACTGGAAACACCCGATGATGCTTAACACATTCTCTGCGACTATAGAGGGAAAATGCGATCACCGCGATGCAAGCCGCAGAAATGCGTTTTCCCCCGCACGCTGACTAAAGGGGAAAATAAACGTTGACCATCTCTTCCCTCGATAACACGGTATTGACTAATGAAACATCACCCCACAGTTCACGCTTCCGAGGGATTGGATTTTTGCATTTATATTATGTCCCGCGATAGAACGTGCTAAGGATATACATCGGTTGATGGACAAAGTATAAAGTATCCTAATTTAAAAAAGCTGCATTTCGTTTAACATCATTCTCTTGCACTACCTACCTGTGTAAATCTGCATTTTTATGCATTAATTATTTTGGTTGTATCGTGAGTTTTTCTTAAAACGTGGTCTTAAGCGAGTAAGTTTTTTTATTGTAATTATGTAGGTAAATGCATGTTCTGCATTTATTATTGTTAGAATATAAATATTGTTGAGCGTTTTTTGTAGTTTACCACACCTACGCCACTGGGTGGACCGCAACACCTTTAAAAAACAATAAGTCCACCGCGTACCATGTAAAAGTCTGCCCACCCCTGTCTTAAAATGAGGGAAAGCTACATTGGAAAAAAATGTTCATACTTTTAAGGTATCCGACTACGTTCGTAACAGTGATTTTAAAAAAGCGCATAAATGGATAATTTTCATGATATTTAGTGTCACTTAGATTAGAATACATGTATAAAATAGTTTTAAGAGGACACATTTTGACAAAAAAAATTATTTAAATACAATATTTTGGCAAAAAATTAACTTAGAATAATCTTTCTTCAAAATGTGCTCCTTTTATAAAAAATGCTTCTAAAATAATAATATTCCGCGCACTTAAATAAAGTAATGACTTCTCCAGAGAGTCTGAACTAGGAGTTTCGAAAATTTCACATTATTTTCAGAGTTATCACCAATTGAAATAATTATCGACGTTTTTTACTTAAAATTTCTCCCATGCGTTGTAGTAAAATATGGATAAATCCACTTCCAAGTTATATGTTTCAAAAATTCTAGATGAGCCTCTGTACAGAGGTCTGTGCTATATACAAGCAAAATATTATTAAAATAGAAGCATTTTTAACAAAAGGAGAATATTTTGAAAACTGGTCATTCTATGTTCATTTTTTGTCAAAATATTGTACTTAAATAATTTTTTATTGTAATGCTATTCTTAAAACAATTTTATATATATTTTCTAAGCTTAGTGACACTAAACATCATAAATATTATCCATTTACACGCTTTTGCAAAATCACGGTTTCGAACGTAGTCGGATACTTTAAAACATTTATACGCATTAGCAGAAGGTATAAATCTAGTGTGAATTATTATCAGATTCAAATAAAATTTTTCGAATTCTTATTAAAATAAAAAAATAAGACATTTACTGAAGGTGTAAATTTCGATAATAAATGAAGCTATATTCAATTTGAATAGAAAAAAGGTGGAAATTTAACGAAAAGTGTTTCAGTACGTGAAATACAATTGAAAAACATTTCGAATATAATATGAAATATATGTTTAACTTTTATGTGTGAATATTGTCATATAATTTAAGATAATTTTTCAATAAATCTTAATTAAGTCTTGCGTCTCTTTTTCTTTCAACTAGTTAATTAAACTGTTTAGTTACATAAAGAAGAAACAAAATAAACTGATGTTAGATTAATAACAAAAAACATCATTAATCGACATATAATTTTATTACGGTTTAATAAAAAGTAATTAATCAAGTGAAATAACAAGTAGACGGAATAAATTAATAAGTTTATGAATGAATTTCCATACTAAACGTTTTAAGAAACAATTTACTTTGAATATTTTTTCTTCTCCTTTTACTACAGGACAAAATAACTGGTTTAAATTAAAAGTGAAAAATAAATAGATTTTCACTAAATAGTTTTTCGATATTTATCTAGCAAAAATTTTATTTAAAAAAGAATTTTGTCTCAATGTAAAAGTCTGCTCTCCTTTTTTAGTTATCTTACTCTTATTTTTCTAGTGAATTTAATCTGTTCAAAACTTTCTATTCTCTTCAACGACCCTATTTTCATTTCCCAAAGTTGTTTATGTAATTGAACAAAGAGATGAAGTAATCTAAATATTTAGTGCATAACAATATTCTTTTTATGCATTTGAAAGAACAGATTGATTTAGGGAATTATTTGTGCAACTTCTGAGAAAACAATTTCACCAACCACCATGTTGAATGTCTCATGGATTTAATTTGGACTTTGTTAATATATATATATATATATATATATATATATAAACCGAGAATTATTTAAATGCAAATCGAGCACATTTGATTTTCTTGCTCTTAAGTTATTAAGTTATTCAGGTATTTTTACTTTTATGGATACACTCAAGAATTAACATAGCCAGTTAATTTTTATTTGTAATAAAATAGAAAGTTTATTTAAGTTATAAAATAAAGAAATGTTAAGTAAAGACCGGTTTTAATTATTTTGTCGCGTCTAAACTTACCTTGTAAAAGCATTGAATGACTAAATGTTTCATAGTTAAACCTCTAGGATGAGTTTATATATATATGTAAAATATATGTAAAAAAATACCAAATATAAATGACATTCAAGTTATTGATGCTATTTTTGTTATTTTTATATATAAATAAACAGTTTTAGATAGATTCCATATCCATTTTAATTCCTTAATATGCCTTCTTTTTAGATGTTTCTTAAGTGTGAATCGCTATTCTAAACATTTTTGTTATAAAGGAAAATTAAATCTAACCATAATTAAATACACTGGCCTCCAAAAGTTAAGGAACAGCATATTTTTCGAAGTTCACCGTAAAAAAAAATGACAGTAACAATAAAATTTATAGTTTAATGTATGCAAAAACAATATCTACTCCTTTTTTTAAATGGGAAAGAACAGATTGTGAGTGAGAGAAAAATATGCATATATAAGGCTTTCGTAATTACGCGTGAAACTTTTGTTGATTTACAACTTTTGTTAGCAGATTGTGGCAATAGGCAGTAGGGTCTCGCAATGTCTGAGAGAAGCCGTTTGCCCAATTCGTTAAGGTGGAGAACCGTCGGAAGGATGGAAATGGGGTTGCCACAAGCTGATGCAGCTAGGCGTCTTAGTTTGGCTCGTAGTGTGGTCCACCGTCTCTGTAATCAATATCAAACCGAAGCATCTGTGTCCAGAAGACATATTCCAGGCCGACCTCAAGCTACAACACCTGCAGGAAACCATTTTATCACTCTTTCGGTCCGAAGTAGAAGAAGGATTTCTGTGACGCAACTTGTTGCAGACCACTTAGTAGCATCAAGGAGAATAATATCCGCTAGTACGGCACGAAGGCGTCTTTACAATTCAGGTCTCTATGTAAGGCGACCAGTTGTGTGTGTACCCCTCAACAGACGACAGAGAAGGGCCCGCTTATCTTGGGCAGGAGAACACGTTTCCTGGACCAGACAGCGATGGGATTCTATACTCTTTACAGACGAGTCCAGATTCACACTGGAGAGCGAATTAGGACGACTTCTCAGCTGGATTGAACGAAGCACCAGATATCATCAATCCAACATTGTTGAAAGACACAGTTACCGAGGTGGCGGAACAATGGTTTGGGCAGGGATCTCACTCGGTGGTCACACTGACCTGCATGTGTTAAAGGGAGGAACTCTGACTGGTGTAAGATATCGGGATGAGATCCTTGATCCATATGTCCACCCATATGCCGGTGCAATTGGCAATGGCTTTATTCTAATGGATGATGACTCACCGCCGAACTGTAATTGTTGAGGAATATCTTTAGGGTCTTGGTTTGGAGAGAATGGCATGACCAGCTCGATCTCCAGACTTAAATCCGATAGAGCATTTTTGGGACTATCTTTATAGACAGGTTTATGCTTTAAGTCCTCCTCCAAGATCTTTAGGAGAGCTAGAACAAAGCTTACTCCATGTCTAGTCTTCGATTCCCATTTTGGTAACCGATAATTTAATTGACAGCATGGAAATTCGTGGACGCCAATGCATTCAAGCTAGGGGTGGGCATATATCTTATTAAAACCCAGTTTTGTTATGTTACTATGACATTTTACCACATAAAAAACTGTGATTATTACTTATTCCAAGAATGAACTTTTCCAGCGAGATTGCCTTTTTTTGTTGTAAATCATTTTTGAATTTTTGTTACGTAAACTTCTATCTTGCAGTCAATACATAATTGTTTTGTGCAAATGTCATTGAAGTTTGGTGTTTCTACATTCATTCATTTGCAAATAAGGCGCAAAAAACCGGTTGTTCCTTAACTTTTGAAGGCCAGTGTATTTTTAAATTTCGTGTAAGACAGGAAAAGCCAACCAATAAAGAGGAGAATTCACCAAGACATATAACGCCTAATTTTGAGGAAAATATATTAAATAAAACAGTATAATGCTCAGAATAAAAATATTACGTGAAAAAAAATCCGTCTTGGAGTAAATGTTATTTGAAAATTTTCTTTCTTCATTCTTTCTTAGAATTTTTTTTGCTTTTTCTGGTATCAAAGAAATATTGAAATGAATCATAACACAGACTCACATATTGTATTATATGCTTATGGGATTCAAAATACGTTTTCTTAAATAATGATACATATTCTTTGTTTTAAAAAAATAATATTGGAAGTTTTGCCCTGTGCAACACTGAAAAAGTAACACCTCGTATGTATGGGTAGAAAGTGATGAAAAATAATAAATAGAAAAAGATACCATCTTAAGATAAATAATTATTATTTCAACATGACACAACAATACATTAAGCTACAGCTTCGGATTAATAGGTTGTAGATATACCACGAGTGACAATACTAGAAGCAACATGTTGTTGAGTAGAATCAATGAGTGTATGAATTATGTTCAGAGGAATGAACGATTATGTGCTCTTTGCCATTTGCCACTGTTCATAATCCGAGCATTATGGCTGTAATGAGCTCAAATAACTATCAGTGACATTCAAAATATACCCGGTGTGTGAAATATAAAGAGATATCTTTACTTAGTGAAATAAATACCTTTGTACATTTCAACGCCTATTGTCTGATGTGTTCCGTATGCGGTCGGCCGCTATCGTATTATTATTATTGATATTCTCTGAAGAAATGATTATGCTGGTACAATTCGTCTCAGACCAGTGATGGACCGTTATCATAGGTGATGGATCTATAATCTATGACACCATTATGTCAAGTGGTGAGATATTTTGCAGTTATGGTCACGGGTTAGACCTGTTGTTAGTCGACCCAAATGGAACGTGGTGAATATTATTGCTGAAACAGAAGCACGATTTTTTTTTTGAAGAACACGAATCTATGCTATTCAGTCATGCATATTGGTCTATCCCAAGGCAATTGCAAATGGAAGTGTAGGTGATATTTGGTCGTTTATACACTTCTTGTCAGGTGCTATGGGAACAAGTCTTTGTAGTCCAATTAGTGGGTAATGAAGCAACCAGAACTTCCTGTACATACGGTTAAAAATTCGATAGAAATGGACTGTGAGACCTTCAACTCTTGTGTTAACAACAATGTTTCGATTCGAGCTTGTAAAAATTTATCTGTATGAGTGACCTGGGGAAGTTCTATTTTTCAATCATCTTTTCCACAGAAGCCGGGCACTGTGGGTGAGTGAAAAAAGTTGTGCACTGTGCTACGACGGACGGACTAACCTGCTGTGTTCTTAGTCAGATCATGTAAAATACATTACAATTTTTTATCTGCTGAAGCTGCCTAAGTTGACAACAGTCTAACATTTATGTTACGACTCGTTTCCTCTGTAACAATAAACATTTCCACAATCTGATTTCTCCCACTGAAGAAGTGGCACGAGTATTGCAGCGTTCCGGTTGCTTCTATTATGAAATATGAGAGTGAAACAGCTGTATATCCCTTAATATATGAGTGTGACTATGTGAGCTGCATCTGCTCTGGAGTTTGTATCTTTTCTGGTTACTCCTTCTTGATGTTGCATTTCACTATTACACAATGTAATTAAATGTTTTTTTTAAAAAATGTAACTAGCTTTCTAATTTTCTAGTTTAAAAAATAAGATTGAATTCCTAATAAAAATACACTAATTTCTATATTGTAATTATGCCGAGTTCAATCACTTCCAAACTTGTTATGAAATTTTTTTAAATGTTTCTAGTAGGAAGAAAACCCTTTAAAACTCTAGATATAATGTATACATTTTCAAGGCAAAAACAAATAAAAATGAATTATCACAGCAGCAGCGTTAAAAAACTATTCATTTTCGTTCCACCTTTTTACCTCCTCCTTTTTGCACAGTTGAAAAATTAACGGCAAAAGCTAGTTGAATTGACTATGCCAAAGACATTGTTCTTACCACATTTTTCTTTTCTTTTGCCACTGATACAAGGTAGGGTGGGATGAATCACTGCCATGGCAAGCTAGGCTCAAAGCTTCATTTATTTTCGTACAAAGCTTCGCTTTCACCCTTTTCATGGTGCTATTTGAGAAGGAAACTAGTTCTGAGATGGGGTAATCCCTTTGCAAGTCGCTACTAGAAGAAATCTCGAATCGTCTCTCGAGCCGCGATGAAATTGATGGATTGGATGAAGAGAAGGTAGCATTGGTAAAAAGAGGGTGATGCGAGCCATTGTCATTACGTTAAAGGTTTTTAAATGTTGAATAGGACATTTGGCAAATAATGCGAGTGTTGTTAAATCGAGGCATATTTTTGTATTTTTTTTCCTGGTTCGAGATGTTATTTTACATTTCATTAATTATGGAGAGGATGAAAGTGTTCATGCCAGCGGAAAAGTAGTACAACATTTGGGAAATACAAAAATGCTTCATATTTGTACAAGAATGGGATTTTATATGCATATATTTATTCATATAAAAGAGAAAAGCAACACACTCATTCATCATGAAATGTCTGGAACTATTAGACCTCTAGGCTTGAAATTTTGCAGGCAAGTTTCTTATCTTGAGTAGAGTTTAGTTAAGAATGGATTTTGAGAAAATGGATACGGGAGTGTTAGATACAAAAATTCCAGTTTTCAAGCATTAGACCTACAAACGAGGTTTGGCAAGATCGCTCAGAAGAGATCCTCAAAAACGGGTTTAGCGGTAATCGATTCTAAATTAGAGTTATGAAGCACTATAGAAAAAAAGAAATTCTGGTTTTTGAACCATTAGACCTCGATATTTGAAGTTTTGCAAAAATGTTTCTTATTTGAATAGAGATCTATTAAAATGGGTCCTACGGTAATCGATCCCAAGTAGAGATGTATTTGGGCGTAAACTTCGAGTTTAGAAATTCGTCTTTTTATAAAAAAATTAAGAGGCATGGGCTATGAGAATGCAATTCAATTCAACCGAAGCTTAATCTTAGGACTTTGATTGCTTAAAAAACAATATGTAGTCATACAACAAAATAAAATACCCAGTGAAATGAATGGGTACGGCTAGTTTATATATGTGTGTGTGTTTGCATACGATGTTCCTTTTTAGATATTATTTTTAACATAGCCTAGGCCAGTTTTAGTCCCTTTCAGAACAATTCACTTGGGATAATCACATTTTTTATGATGTTTTTAAGTAATACTTCTGATACAAGGGCCATACTGTTGAAACAAGACTTCGGATTAAAAGCAATTACATGACACAGACATAAAAGCTGCATTAACAACACACGCTTTGAGGTAAGACGGATAAGAGCAACCTCTACTGAACTGTAATCCAGAAGCTTTCAGCGTCTTATAGAGGTTAAAAGTTCTGGAAAGTTTTATCGAATCACGATATTTATTATATTAGTTTACCAACTGGGGTAAGATCCAGTGGGAGATGGAATAACGTATCAGCTGATTGTTAAATTTTTGAGGTGGTACTTTTGGAGAAATTAGATGTGGCGATGCTTACTGTTAGATGCATAAAATGGTACAATTAGTTTATTTACACTCAAGCGGGTATCTAATAAAATAGTTATTTATAATATTTCCATATTGGACAGTTATGACAAAAAGTAAATATGAATGCGTAGCTATATTTTGTGCGTGAGTTAATTAAAACTAGTTTCCTAATGTAAAACAAAGAAAGAAAAAAATAGTCTAAAAATGCAACTGGTATCTGAAAAGATATTGTTATGGGTAAAAAGTTTTTATTAATAAATTTAAATATCTTGTAAAATGTTAAGAGATTTTTTCAGGAGTAAATATAAAATATTTCATATTAAAATTGGTATTAATATGATAAGTATTAATAGATGATATTTGTAATCTACTACAGTGTTTCGCAATAGGAACTGATTCTGTTCATAATTCTTATAATTACGTATAATTTAAATTTATTAAATATCACTGTAATGTACTAATTTCAGAAAAAATGTGCTCCCCCTATACATATATATATATATAAATATATATACATCTTTAAAATCTCAGTTCCTTTCATTAATTCGCCTAGCATTTTTAACTTAACTTTTTTTTAATACGATCTTCACACAAAATAAAGTTACATTTGCGATGCAGAATGCGTAAAATTTTCGACACAATAAGCGATAAAAACAATTTGATGAGTTCGCTCGTGAAAAAGTCTTAAGCCAACACAACGGACTGCATTTTTACACGTGGCATCGAATCAATGTGCGAGGTTTATTTGCGTTAAATGAGTGAATAGGAGGGGCGGGAGAGGGCATAGCTTGATTCTCGCATTATTTTTATTTGAAATATCTTTAAACAAAGTAATCCAGAAAAAAATAAATAAAACAACTCTTTTATTTTTCTTTAAAAAACTAAAATATCTCTTTTAAAAATTATCAAAATAAATACAAGACTTATTTTTTTTATATTTTAACGCCGATAATAGAAATATTTGAGTTGTTATACTCAACGGGTTGATTGTGATTTTTTTTTTTTAGTTTTTTTAATTAACAAAACGTGATAGAAAGTTATATAGTAATCATTTTAATAAGATTCATTTACTAGAATAATAATTATTTAACTATTACTTATTAGTTCATTTATTAATTCGTTACTATTTAATAAATTAATCAGTTAGCTATTATCAATTAGTTTATTTATTAATTCGTTATTAATTAATAAATTAATTAGTTAACTATTATCAATTAGTTTATTTATTAATTCGTTATTAATTAATTAATTAGTTAATTTTAATTATTTTGTATTTAATGTTTTATTAATTTTAAAGTTATTATTTAAATTTTTAATAATTTTAATTAGTTATTGGTTAATTTATTAATAATATAATTAGCTATTAGCTAACTTATTGATGATATAATTAGTCATATGTTAATTTATTAACAAGATACAAATAGTTATTAATTTAGTAATAATACAATTAACTGTCATTTAATTTATAAATAATTCTAATTAAATATTGGTTAATTTACTAAAAATATAGTTAGTTATTAATTAATTTATTAATGATATAATTAGTTATCTGTTAATTTTTTAACAATATAATTAGTTATTAGTTAATTTATTAATAATATAATTAGATGTTCTTTATATATATAATTTATTAATAATTATAATTATTTGTCAGCTAATTAATTTATAATTAGTGAAACAGTTCTTCAGAAAATATTAAAGATGAATCCAAATTAAAAAATACATAATCAAATGTTTTAATTTCTACAACACTCGAGGCGGCTGTAGCCTAGTGGTCAAGGTAACAGAAAATACAGAAGGTAAAATTTATTATTTGATTTCACGTACGTCGCACTGTGAAACAATAAGAGGGCTATTGGACCTTGTAGTTTTGAACCCTGGTTAAATGACAAGGACGACACCTGAGCTGGCACCTTCTCCCCTGTATTCGAACTTCCACCACCGGAAGGGCCTTGTGCCTTGACAGATTTAACGTGCATCAGTACACGGCAGATCTCCGTTGGCATGAGATTTCGAATCCTCGACTCGCCAACCCCTTGACACGTGCTCGTTACTATTACCACACAGCTACAGAGAGGCTACAACATTTATTATTAAAAACAAGATTAAATTAATCAATATAAATTTAAAACATTACTACTTTTGTTTTATATGTTCTTATATTTTTTAAAAATTTTCCAGTTATTTCTTTACTGTATTTTAAACTTGTAGGTAGGCTGTGAAGCTTTGCTTTTCTATATGTATGATGTTCTTTACTGTGAATGAAGGTTTGATGGGGCTTGAAACTCGGTTTATCGATTTTTCTGATATTAAAATTCGGAATAATGTAGATGAGATGTAGCTAAAGTTTAATCTTCCTTTTTTGGTCGTTAAGTATTTAAATATTTCCATAATGAATAAGAAATACCTTTAATTAAACTCTCAATTTTTTAAAATATTTTCATAATAAATTTTTGAAAATAATTTCTACATAGGAAATTTGCATACACATTTTTTATTATATTCTTCACTTAAAAAAAAATATTTAAAATATTTTATTGATTCACATTTCAATCAACAATTTTAGCAATTTACTGGAACAGTGGGTGATTACTTTTACTCCAAAATATATTGAGTTATTTTTCTGTCTACCAACATGTTTTTTTTTTCAAAAACAATACTCATTTTGAAATATCAGCAACAGCATTTATCTGACATCTGACAAGGGTGGTGCGAGAAACAGCTTGCTGCAAAGTCGAGTGGTAAACGACCACCCCTAATAAAACGGTACGCGAAATATATTAGAGCTCTCACCTCTCTAGCACCTTTTAAGAAAACTTCCTTTCAAATTGAAGCGACGTTTGAACAAAAGAGCAAGGGGGCGGCAAACTGAAGATTAATGACCAAATGTAGCATTACGCTTCATTCAGCTGCAATGCCCCGCTTTCACTTTGTCTTCTTTCAATTACTCAATCCCTTGTTTCAATTTCCTCCCTACCCCCGCTCGGTGACTGGCGAGCGCAGCAACCAAGTTTCTAAAACTCTGCCCCCCTTCAAACACAGAGCTTACTTGCTTAATGCTCACCCCCAGCCAGCTGCTAGCCATTGATCAAACACAAGCCGTAATATAGAACTCACGGTGCTACTATATAAGACCGTGAATGGGCTGAGAGAACATGAACCATTGTCAGTGATCTTCCCAGTAAACTGCGAGGCAATCGGACACATTTTTTCCTTTAAAAATCAATGTGCCATCATTTTAAATAGAGGGTTGTAGCGACAATCCCTGTAGGAATGTTGCTGAATAGGAGGATGCCAGAGTGGCGTATAAATCACGGCTTCCATCTCAAGTTATGACACATCGGCGCCAAGTGATTCTTTAACCCGACGCAAACAGACACCCGTTAATTTGATGACACAGTTGGTAGTTAATGTCATACTTATTATGGATTCCAAGTTAATCACGATGTAATAAGTGCAAAGTTAATTATTACGTGTAGCGAAACCGTGGACAATTGATCACAGGTCATTAACGAGCCTTTGCGTGGCAGGAAACCATAGAGAAGGCCTTTTTGTTGACATAAATATCCCCTGCCTTAGTTGGGACTTATTGCGTGTAGACCGGCTATTCATTTTATATTTCTTTAAAAGATTCTGCGTCTACTAATAGGAGATACATATGACTACCGTGAAAAACAAAATATGTAGAAATTGTTAAGCTTCAAATTAGCTACATAAATTACGCATGCTTCAAAGAATGAGATCTATAATAACCCTGAATACATACATATATATATATATATCATCTTATTTGCTTAATTGCATATTATGTTTATGAATATTTTAATTTTTCACTTTCTTTAAAATGCGCAAAAATTATCAAGCATTTAGACGCATTTCCTCTAAATGTACATTTATATGTTG
>BMAV01010897.1:271732-287650 GCA_019973955.1 Trichonephila inaurata madagascariensis
AACTCAAAAAATAAGATGGTAATTTAGGGATGCACGTTATACGCCGGGTATGAAAGGGAAACGAGGATAAAAAAAAGTTAGACTTCTGCATGTATCGAAATGCTGTTTACTTAAATGAAATAACATTCCTTATAAACTTAAAGGGCTGTAGCTCTAGAAGTATACAATTCTTTTCTAAGGCTTGGAATAATACCTTGAATAAATTACTTTAACCCTTTATCTACCGACGGTACTTATAAGTACCACTCACTTTAAGGTAGCATAGAATTACTATTTTTACGAATGTTCTGACGATACTTAGCAAAAATATTCTTTTGTATCCATTTTGCCAAGATATATAGTAACATGGGTTCTATGATGAATATTTTAGCGGGAAAGGCGAATAGTTTTATAGCAGAAATTGCGTTTTCAGCTGACGGCGTTTCTAACGGATTGCGAAGATTGTAATTTTTTTTCTCCGAAAAAGTAGTTAATGTCAAAAGTTAAATGTCTAATTTTTTGTATGTTAATGAAGACCTTAGAAAACAATTTGACTATTTATTTTAAGTGAACAGTTTGTATATTTAACTTTACAGTTGAATATCTTTAATTAATTAATTAGCTCTAACTAGTTAAATTTTCCAAAGTTGAGTATTTTGTTTATGTATATCCCTTAATTTTCAATGCAGTGATTCAAAAAAGAATATTGCATGAAAAAAACTGCAGTAAGTTATATTGCGTTAGATAAATGGTTAAAACATAAGAGCATTGCGCACGTAAACTTCAAGTTTCCTTGTAAAAAAAAGGGTGCGCCTTATACGGCGAATATATCTGAAAATTAGAAATTGCAGCTTGAAAGCATAGATGCACGTTATAAGCCGGATTTTACGGTATTTTTTAGATACGAAGATTGTTCAGTACTACTGAAGTATTTAAGCAATATTTTATTTACAAAATATTCATGATACTGTTGAAGGTTTTAAGCACGCAATAAGCTGTTCGTATTTACTGCTAATTTTAATTTTGTAGAATATTTACTTATTTATATACACGATATTATTAAAATCAAGTCATTATTGCATTTTATAATCTTCAGCTTTACACATTTTCAGGCAGAAAACTTGCATATTTCATCCATATTATTGGAATTAAATTATTATTATTATTTGTGCAATCTGGAATTTTTCATTCTGAACTTTCTCTTTGAGCTTTTATATCAAAGTATTTAATTCTTTTTTGAAACTAATAGAAAACAAGTAGATATTCATTTTAATCTTTCCTGTATTTGTACATTTCAGTGACTTGAAGAATTTCATAAAAAATTGATTAAGAATTTTGTAAATATATGAAGGGGGCGTTTCGTAACCATTGAGCAAGCGACTGTGTGAATAACTGATAAAATATTAATGTGATATTGCTAGAAAATTCTTTCCTCGACTACTTAACTAATGCATTTATTTTCTTTTACTAACGCGCACACACAAACATATATATATATTCGGTACACACACTTATTCGGTCCTAAGTCGAAAAAGGTTTTTTTATTATCTGGGTTCCTTTTTCAATTTTCGTTTAATTGTATTACTTTTCTTCCATTAAAATACTTAATGTGTTGTTTCATATTTTTATACTTTGTTTTTATTCATTATTTCATGTTTTAGATGTATTTCATATTTCTCTTTCGTATATATATATAGTTGAGAACTATTTATTAAATACAGAAAACTACCTTAACTTTATAGATTCGTCAAATTATTAACCATGCAGTTGATAAACTTTCTTTGTAGAAATATTGCAAAGTTTCATGTACCCAAAATAAAATTTTTGCAAGAAGTTACTCACCCTCCTTTTGTTTCGCTTCATCTTAGGGCAGCACATCTTTCCTTTCAGGTAAATTATGCAAGAACTTTAAGTATGTGCAGAAAGCATCTATGCACCGACTTCATCAGCCATCACCACGCACGAAACAATATATCTCTTTTCTAAAATGCTCGAAAACCACTTTCTCTAATCACTTGAATATTTATTGATCCGTATAATGCGATGATTTTAAACTAAACGAAGTACTCGAAAGAAAAGATCTAAACTGCTGGCGAAACCATCTTAACGTTCTCCCTTTTCAGAACAGGACAACATTCCCATCTTTCTCGTTGTGGACCTAAAGTATTTGAGCTAAGTTGAAAAGCTGGTGTCTACACGGTTTCCCCATTAAGGCAAACGAGTATCAACAAAAATGCATTAAAACCCATTAGTCCAATCACCGTGAGAAGGTACACTTAATATGAAGAAGGCCATGAAATTTCTTTCACCAGGTACTTGAGAACTGAAGTTCAAATAAAAACAGAAGATTTTCTGATAGGGTGGAGGAGAAAAAAAGTTATGCTTCCTACATGGAGAAAAATTAGCATATCCATTATACTAACCGAAAGAACACACCGGAATTAGACGTTGTGTTAAAATTGGATAAGCAATTGGGAACTGGAGATATT
Source organism: Trichonephila inaurata madagascariensis (assembly GCA_019973955.1). Taxonomy (NCBI): domain Eukaryota; kingdom Metazoa; phylum Arthropoda; class Arachnida; order Araneae; family Nephilidae; genus Trichonephila; species Trichonephila inaurata. The sequence continues at coordinate 274,201 of BMAV01010897.1, forward strand.
TTTGCACTTTCGCCTTACTATGCGTTTCTTTGTTTGTTGGTAAGTGCATAGGACGAATGCTTGAATATCAAATCACCATTAAAGTGAAAAGCCGTGAGACGTTATATTTTAAATAAAAATTGTATAATATATCTCTGCGCACATGAGAGGTTATTAACATTAAAGGTAATTCACACATATATTTAAATAATGAGTGTGTCAAAGAAATTGATTGATATTTGATAGTTTTTTTAAAAAAAAAAGTCTCTTGCGGAAGACTTTTGTCGTAAAATTTCTGATTATTAAACCGAATTTAGTAAATTTCTTCAGATTTTTTTGTAATTTAATTATTACAACAAACATACACCACACACAAGTTATTCTAAATATTGATTTTAATTAGAATTTTCCAATTGATTTTCAAAAGAATTTGGGCAAACAACATTTGTGCGTTAGCACTTTTTTTTTAAAAATTCAAAGAAAAAAATAAATTATATCTCTATAACTTTGATTGCAAATTAATGAAATTATTTTCTAACCTTGTTATTTATATTTAACATAAAAAAAATTCAAACTCATAATACTTTACTACTATCTTATTAGTCAGCTCTACCTTTTGATTTCTGAGATTCCTTTTATAATAACCCTATTCCGTCAATCCCTTTTAAACTACATTTAAGCAATCACAAAACACCTGGTTTTATTTGTAAGCAAAGACGTAATTTTTCTCCTAATTTCAGTTAGGAATATTATTTTTTTCTTTAGTGACGATGATTAATACTTTATTAAAGAAACAAACTACGTTGAAATACAAGATTTCAGAAAAATTTCCAGCCTTCCATTATATTTTGATTTTAATATCTTTACAATATTCTAATAATTTTAGAAATAAAACTGTGTACGTGAAAGTGTGGTGTATTTTTTTTTCATGGGAGAATTCTTTTGAAGAATGTCTTTAAATAATTAAAATGATGCTAAAGTGTTCAAACTTTAACATCAAAATAGGTATTGAAAAGATTAACTGCATTACGGGAAGACAAATAGTTAAGACTTACAAGGAATTTTTTGTGACACCTAATCAGCAAAGTAAATTAACTTACTTACAAAAGTGTGTGTGTGAACTATCCAATTCTACTACTGAAACACTAACTTCTATATAACATTACGTAAATCATTTTGTAAAATATTTGTTAGTAGAAAGGAAGTATTGTACATTACATTTTATTTCAATTGACTCAATTATAAGTTTTGGAATTGAGCCAACATTGGAACAGCGAAAGAAGAAAAACTACATATGATTTGTTTTATTATATTATTATTGTACAGTAATTTAGACGTAGAAGTTATATATAACTTGGAGATTATTACAGTGCGTTTTTCACTTCTCAGTACAATTATAAAACTCAATCAGGAATTTTTTTAGTTCACAAACGTGGCATAACCAATTAACTTTGTTTCTTCAAATAAATCCTACGCTATCATTGAAACCAATTTATTTTTAGCACCCATACTTTTATCTGAAGCGTCCGGGACAGGAAAGTTAAAAATAGAAGAAAAAAGCCTTAATTAATGGCTTAAGTAGTCTTACTGAAAATGAATCGACCTAAAAGTGATGTATGAACTCCACTTACCGAAGTTGACTTGGAAAAAAGTTGAGGGAGCAAATAAAGAATCGGTAAAAAGACACGTTATAACCACCAATGTCATTGCACAGTTCTTCGGATTGTTTCCTTACATTTTGGGCCTTTGCTTTCCGCCTTTAAAAAGATGCACCTAGAAAATAACTAATACTTTCTTTTGATTGTAATGATTGTGTAACCATTTGTCTTCCAGTTAAAATAAATTTATTTCTTACTATTCACTTATTTTATGAGAATCACGAGGGAAGAAAAGTGGCCATAGTATAGTGAATTGCAGGATTTTACTTCGAAAATATCGATTTTAATTTTGGTATAAATATTGTGAGATATCATTAGTTTTAGTTGTATAATCATAGTTAAGTACTTATTAAATTAAAATTACTATTCTCTCAACTTCATAAGGACTATTTAAAATAATTTTAATCATTTCGAAAAAATGTTAATTAATAGACTACGATATAACTGAACGTTTCACTGTCTTTTAAGAGTATTTGTAATATTCATTATTATGAAATGCTAACAATACTTTGAAGCACTTCACTTTCAAAAACATTATTTAATGTTGTCCATAGAATGCTTTGTAGACAAAAGTAACAAAGTGAATTTAAAAAATAAATAAATTACACTTGCACAGTAGAAATAAGTTGCTAAATTAGCTAGAAATAGAACGAGATATCACAACTGTAGTAAATAACGGTTTATGGGCTAAAAAATAGTTTAAATTCTGATGAAAATGTACGGGAGTCTGTGTGTGTGTTTTGAATACTATTATATTTGATGTTTGATTTAAACTAAATTGCAGAACAATGAATTTTTATTCTGATGTGTAGATGCAACACAAACCCCTCAAAGTAAAAAGAGGTGTAAAAATGCTACTCTTTGTTAAAAATTAGTAATTATTTCTTATTAAAACTAAAATTATTAAAACTGGACAACGAAACTGTAAGATAATGTCTGTCTTATGAGTTAAAAAAATATTATACTTTTCACACACAGAGTGGCATTTTGTTTCGATTACAATCAATTTTGAGAACAAAAGATTTTTTTTTAATCCAAACGCTTCTTGTGTTTCAAATATCACTTGCTCGCAGCAATATTCTAAAATTATACTTTATACTGCAAAACACTTAAAAAATCACTTTATCATATTTTATTTCAACAAGCAACTATTAATTGAGCATCATTTTCTTAAGGAAAGTAGCCCTGGTAAACTAGATTTATTCCCTTTTTGTTAATAATGCATTATCAAAACCAATTTATCAAAATTTTTATTCTAAGGTAAAGTAAGGATAAATATATATTTTATACTCGTACATTTTAAATCAAAAGTAACAACTCTAATTTGCAAAGAAAGAAAACAGTGATACATTTTAAAGTTTACTGTTTCGTAGTTATATTTGTAATATAAAAAATACGTATTAAAACATAATTATACTGTAGTACATGATTTGGCTTCATCTTACGTCACACTGTGAAGCAGCTCGAGGGTTATTTATGACGGACCTCGTAATTTTTAATCACGGTTTTAAGCGACGTAGATAACACCTGAACTGTGGTACCACTTGTCTCCAAACTACGACACCATGTCGATGGGAAAACTTTTATCCTCGACAGATTTAACGTGCCACAGTTCCTGCACGTGGCGGATCTTCAGTGGTACTACGTTTCGAAACCGCTACTCGACAACGTCAGCCACTGCGGTCACAATGTATTACATGAAGATCTAACAAAAGTTGGGATCTTGACTCTATAATTAGAGAATTGTATGAGAATATTGAAAACACTTCGGTTACTAATTCTAAGGTGACTTCAGTGTAATTATAAGAAAGGAGAATGTGAATCACGATATATCAAATTTTGAAATATATATAACATTTTTCAGATACTGTATGCGGTACCTATTTATTTTATGAAAAAAAAAATTTAGTATATTTTTGTATCGCATATTTTTTTTCGAAATTCTATAAGAATATATCTGTATTTTGTGTGGAAATTTTTATTTTATATGATTTAATGTGTTATTTTAAAAATTTGTTGCAAAATTAAAAATCATTAATTATAAAATATCATTCGCCTTTTCATCTTTTCGGATGTTTTTTTTTTTTTTTTTTTTTTAAATTGTAAATAATTTAAGAAATATGTTGACGTCATAATCACTTAAATGAAATACTAGGTTTTAGGCGTTTAAATATAAATCCTACAATTATTATCCGTATTGAAATTCTGCGTGATATTTTAATGTTTTAAGAAACTTTTTACGGACTTTTCAATTTAGTAAATATCTATAAATACTTTTTTTTCATTTTAAGAAAAGTAGTAGAATTTCTTTTTTAAATTCATTTAATATATATATATATATATATATATATATATATATATATCACTTTCTGAAGTTCAAAATACATTTTTCTTTGGTATATAATTCAACTTCATAAGGAACCTTAAAAATATATAAGAAAATTCTAAATGCTTTACAAAAGCAATCATTTAAGAAAATTCTATTAAGAAAATAGTTGTTACGTATAAAATTATAAATGCAACCTATATATTACATGACATCTTGAATAATGTTATCACTGTAACACTGTGAGAGTACAAATAGTGAGACATTAATTCAAATAAAATATTTTCATAAGAATTTTATACACATCATATCATATATTAAATTTGATAAAGTAGGATTCTGGAATTTGAACATTCATGTTAATGTGTAGTCCAACATACTAAAAGTGAAGAATGAGAGAACACATGTGTTGGAACAACCAATTCATTGTAGAAAGTTGTTGAAATTACCCTACTTGATACATGTATGTGAACTTACCTCATATATATACAGAATATTAATAGCAGAATTCCATGGTGTACGACAAAATGCGCAATGCGAATTCAAAGAGCCTTCTCACTGCCTCTGGGCATGGCAATTTTTCACTACCCCTGCAGAATTAGTGACGTGTCCAGCTTGACAATGCGGAACGCGGGATAATTTCGTTTGAACAACGCTGTTCAGAACCTTAGTTTTCCGTTAGCTTAGCAAGCGATGTATATAATATGAATATTCCATTTGCAAACTTTATCTTCTGCCGCGAGCTATTCATTGCTAAGTGGAGGAGAGGGGCCCCCACACATCCTTAAGATGCAGATCCTAGTCATTAGGATTCACTGCAATGAACACAAGCTGGTGTTTGGCAGGATTAAAACAATTGCCACCAAGGCTAATTAACTGTACTGTAAGGAATTGCAGTTCCAAAACGACTTCACTAATGCATGGTCTTACTATGTCCCTAATGTAAGGTCCTTAATTTCCAAACTTTGCTTCTGAGGAGTAAATCAGAAGCAGTGGCGATAAATATAACTATGTAGGGAACACTGGGTATAAATATTTACTAAGCGTGTTTTGATTAGAATTTCCTAAATCGAGGTACGCGGGCAAACAAGCGCCTTTCAAAGTATTCTTTATTATCGAGAGTTTCATATTGATTAGATTTACGAAGCAGAAGATTAGAGAAAGTGAAATTTAGTTGAGGTGAAATTGCTTACTCTGTTGTGGAACGAAATTGGACAAATTCTGTTACATATTTCTTCGGAATACAATAAAATGTTTTCATTTCACAAATAAAAATAACATTGAAGAGTAATTGATAAATTTCGAGCTTCTGAATATTAAATTACAAAGACAAATATTCCTTAAAGTAATTTAAAAAAAGGCATTATAACTTCTAATTTAAAGCTTTTATTTTTAAAGTTACGGTTTTCCTTCTCAATTTTAGATTTTTGATGCTTCTTCAATTGACCATGCTGCAAAAATAATCTTAAATTTCATTTTAATGGAAAAGTTAATTAACTTATTCAAAATATATTTTAATTATTAAGATATAAAAAGGAGACATTACTGATACATAATCAAATTATTTGTCTAGTGATAAAGTTTTGAGGAATATATGTTATTCTTCAGAAAATATTAACAACTTTTTAAACGTTGTGATCTCAATTAATTTAAATGAGTTGTATAAACTTTTAAAATGAAATTATATGAATTTTGGGCAAAATATATTAAATTTCCAGTTTAATTAGAATGTATTGAAATATTTCTCAAACTATTGGAATTAAATAATTAATATGCTAATTAATCTGTCTTATGAAATTAAATATATTAGGTTATAAAGCGCTTTTTATTGCACATAATATTTGTTTTCTATGGGAGTAACACTTCATAATTTACACTTTAACACTGTGTTGCTGAACATATAATATATGAATGTTCCTTTTAAATGAAAAAAATGCCTAAGTAAATAATTAAAATAAAAAATGCACTCTCTGGTTTGATTCTCATTTAAAATATGCAAATTTTGGAAATTCTTAGTATTCTTGTTCTATAAAATATAAACTTCTCTTATAGAAGTGGAAATATATATATATATATATATATATAATTTTAAAAGTTTATAAACTATGAAGTTGCATTATAAAAGATCCCTGCCTATTAAAATTACCAAATCAATTTTTAAGGGGAATATTATATACTGTTAAATAGCTTTTACATATATTTTCATCCATATAAGTTATTCCTTTTCGTAAATAATAATGATTTTTCTCTAATTTTTGTATATGCATACCAAGACTAAGAAAGAACTTCGTAATATTAATAAAGGACGTTGGAAAAAAATATCAAATTCTTTTCCTCGACTTAGCTTAGATACCATAAGGCCATCCATCATAATGTTCAGTGTAGATTCTGAAGGGTTTTTTTCATCGTACTAATTTATGTAGAACTTCCCTCGTTTCCTAAGAAAAGCTTCGGATTTTCTTAGAAATTCATCGTTTTTTTTTTTTTTTTTCTTTTTTTTTTTTTCGTTTACGATTCAAAAATGTTTTAAAAATCGCATAAGAAAGTCGGTTAAAGCATTTTTAATATTAGTTAACGTTTTTGTACTTCTCGTTTCTTATAGTTTTCTTTTCTGTCTATCTTTATTGTTTGATTTGATTTTTTATTAACGTCTGACTTATACAAGCTACGCTAGGGTCGATGGCGACGAACCTAGATAATTTTGAGCTTCGGTTAAGTAGCGTAGGTGAAACTGATCTGGCACCCAACTCTTAAAACTTCCACGCATCGAAAACGGTAGTACTATTAAGGTGACAGATTTCAGCTCCTTTACACGGCGGGTCTTCTTTAAATTAAAAAAAAAAAAAAAAAAAGAAATACGGTTATCCAGACAAATATTTTATGTCTACCATACGATATTATTAGTTAAATAAAATTGGCGAAAATAACGAATTTCGTCAGTGGATATGCAGGGTGACGTAGGATTATTGGGACAAACTTGCAGGGGAGGTAGGGGATGTTACGTCATCAGCGCACTGTAGCGCCATCTGTAATAAAATTTGTAAAACTAGTTATAGTCGAGCTGTACCCCAGCAAAAGCGGGTGCATGAATAAAATAGGCTTAGTGTTGTGAAAGAGTGATTTTTTTATCTTACCATTTAACAGACCACACAAACAATTACTATGAAAAAGGGGATATCAGAAGGATTCAGATTTGTATGGCAAAACCATGGTTGGAAACATCATGGGAAAGTAGTACGACAGGTAGAACACACGAGTTTGAGATCATCTGAAATGTTTATTGGTCAAAGATATGACATGTGCTGTGGGAGAGCTGTTTAAAGCTGGCATGGACGTAAGACTTCACGTTGCAAAATACGATCAACAATACTCCAAGATCTTCCTATTGCAGCAGTGACGGTTCATACGGTGGTACTCGGATTCCTTAGAATGATTTCCAACACATTCTGTTATACGCTGGGAGTCCAAATTACTCATGGCCCGCCCTCACTATGCCTCTTACCTCGTGATGACCCATATTCACACAAATTGTGATGCAATTTAGTAAACATCAGGCTGTCCGGTACACTGTGGTATGAAGGTACCTTTCATGATATAATCTTTCTGCTGCCCATACACTGTTTTCTGCCAATTCATAAATCAAGTTCCTACCTACCAGTTCGGTGTTCGTAAAATGTCCCATACTATTCGGTGGTCGAAGACAGCTACAATGATTGCGGTAACGCAGGTCTGTTTTCTTCCAATTCTCTTGTGAACAACGGTACCTAGCGCCAAACGAATATATTTCCGACTATGGATTGCTATGCGAATTTGAATTCTTACGATGCCCCGTACCTTTCCATAAAATGTATCCCAATAATCCTGGGGCCCTCTGTATATTGGTGAAACTGAATGTGAAAGAACTAGTCGTTTTTCACCCATTTTACTGAATATTCCATGAAGTTGTACGACTATATAATATTTTTAAATAAATAAAACATCCAGCTTTTGATTGTATTCTAAAAAAACTCTTATAGCCCTCGCCTTTTTATTTAAATAGACTCCTGTAACCCTGTCAAGATCCTAAGTCCCCGAGTGTAAGAGGGTTCAGGGAAGAAGCAGACATTAGTTAAAAACAGCTACTTTGATTTTAGCTTTAACATTTAGGAATGATATTCAACTTTATTTCTTAACTCTGGGAGCAATCTTAAATCCTAATACTTAACCTAACTTACAAAATTATTCAAAATAACTTAGCTTAAGTCGGAGCTCCTTATCACAATCCTTCTCGAACCACGATAGCTCGTCAGCTCCAACGTTAATTCCTTCCACAACTTACGGTGGATTCCAAGATGAATATTAATTTCAGGCCGCACGTTTTCCTAGTCGCAATTCACTTTATGTTATTCTTAGATTTCACGATTAGCCTCACGTACCCAAACGTCAGGGCTTAAATAGTATTTACATTTGCATAGAGCCAAGTGATCTCTACGGAAAACGGTTTCTAAACTAAAATCACAGTTAGAAGATAGTTTCACCAAAATGAATAGTAGATGAACGACGAATAGAGCCCGTTACAACCCCCTTGGGAGTAGATTTTTGCAAACCCATTTTTAGAGGATCTCTACTCAACAAAAGAAACACACCTGCCAAATTTCAAGTTTGTAATTCCAATAGTTCCAGAGATCTCCTTATGATTGATTGTAAAAAATGGCAACGATAGTAAATTGCATTTTGAATGTGAATAATAATCATGTACTTTAAAAACCTTATAAGAAAAAAATGATAATCATTGTTTTTATTTTAAGGAAATGGAAAGTTAAGTAGAAATTAGAGAAATAGTGCAAAAATCAAGCTTACTTAACTTAGAGTGTACGTTATGTGTATGAATGTTGATTTTCACACACAATATTTGTGTGTTGGAAATTTTGCTTACAATATCTAGGAGAGTCTCGAAATGTCTTGAAACAATTATTTACTCGATTCATTCAGGTAGCAGGTATTGGGATGGGGGTAAAAAGGGTTTGTTACAAGCTGATGCTGATAGAGCGTCTCAGTTTGGCTCCCATTGCGATCTAATGACTGTAGGGTGAAATTGAATTCCAAGACTTTGTACCTAAAAGTCCTGTTCCAGGTCAATCACGAGTTACAACACCTCTGTGGGAGATTGTTTGCTAGCTCTTTTAGGTTGAATGTGAAGAAGCACTCCGATGTCTTAGCTTGCTGCCGATCATTTTGTCATATGAGGAACAAGAGTCTTCACTACAATGGTGCAAAAATGCCTTCACTATTCAACTCTCTATGCAAAACGACTAATTGTATGAGTTCTGGAAGGCATCGACAGAGATGTATCATTTTATATTGGAAAAAGAAACAGCTCATGCACGTTTCCTGGTCCAGACAGTAGTTGGACATCTGTACTCTTTACAGAGGAGTTGAGGTTTACCTACACTGAAGACCGAATCAGGGTGTCTACTGATCTGGTTGGAACCACGCACCAGATACAACCAATCCAACCAGATTGTGTTGAAAGACACAATCACAGATGTGTTGGAATTATGGTTTGGATAGAGATCTCTCTGTGTGCTTACACTAACTAGCATGAGATTCATGGAGAAGTTTTGACTGGAGTGAGATATCTAGGAGAGATCTACGATTGATATATTCACCCACACACTACTGCTATTAGTAATGAACTCATTCAGGTGGATGATAATGCTCAAAATCACACACACATCGAGATACCCTTGTTGAGGGTTATCTTCAGGATCATAATTTAGAACGAATGGAATAACCTGCTCAATCTCTGGACCTGAATCTGATAGAGCATATTTGAGACTATCTTGGTAGACACGTTGGTGTTTTAAGTCCAAGGTCCTTACCGGAGCTGGAACAAGGGTTACTCAGTATTTGATCCTCGCTTCTCATTTCGGTATCAGATAATATAATTGGTAGAATGAAACTGTCGATGCCACCAATACATCACAGTCAGGAATGGATATATTTGTAATTAAAACCCATTTTTGTAATGTTTCCGTTGCATTTTTTCAACAAAGTTTGTGCTGTACAACTTTCTCCAATAATGGATTTTTCCTTCTTGAGTGCTTTATTGTTGTAAAGTATGTCTGTGTAAGGGGAGTTGGAAACCCCTCTCTCAGTATATACTGACAATGTTAAATTGGCGGTTTTCGATGCACCTTTTTTCAAAATCTATTACATGTACATGCTTGAATTTTTCATACAACTTAAAGTACAACTTTCTCGTAATACTGAAATGAGCTTTTAGCTAATTTTGAATTTTTTAGTAATTTATGAAATATTTTATCAAACATTGGGAAATTTGACTCATTTTTCAAATAAAAAAATTGTACACAAATTTTTGAGTTTTTTACAAAAAGCTCATTTCAGTATATATTAGCCATCATTATAAATATATCATAAAAAATTTACATACCTGTGAACAGTAGTTTCTCAGAAAAGGTACATCGAACATCAAAATTTACATTTTGAGATAAATTGATTTTAATGTATACAGTGAAATTTCTAATCGACTAGGAAATAGAAAAATAAAAGGTTCAATTTACATTAAAAGATACATGTTTTGGTTTAAATCAGACATTCAACTTTTAAGCAAAAACGAAGTACTTTGTTTACATTTTTTTACCATTCAAAAGGAAGTGGCCGAGTTTCCACGATCATTTAAGAAATAGGTTTTAAGAGCTTCTAAGTACTTTAGAGGTTAAAGTAAGGTATTTTTAGAAAGGCTTAAGTTTATACTACTTGAAAATTTAAAAATCTTAAATTGTCAAAAAAATATGATATCAGCTTTCCAATACACCAACTTATATATATCTATGCACCGCATTCAGTAAGAAACTATTTAGTGCACATTTCTTCCAAATTTCTTGTTTCTATGTTCATTCATTTTCAAATTAAACACATTACACAGGTTGCACCTTAATTTTTGAGTGCAGTATATTTAGTCATGCTTATCGTCAATAGCGAGTAAAATTCCCTGTGAAGAATTAAATTCCGTAAGAATTAAACTAAAAAATTAAGAGACTTTTTTGAATTGATTGATATGTCTTACAATTTAATTTAATCCTCACCATACGCAAATGATTTTACTTACTCTATATTTTAATTTGAATTAATATATTTTAATTTGCAGCCTTTTTCTCAATTTATTATTTAGAAACCAAAAAGCTTTTATCTGTTTTTAAAATTCAAAGTAAAATTTTGGTTTCTTTATGAATATTTTATTTCATTTTTTCTTGCTACCTTACAATTTTTTTTTTTTTTGTAAATTTTTTATTTTTAAATTTACACGTCTGCAGTTGAAATTAATGACAAACTTTGAAAGTTAATTGGTATTTAGTAAGAAGGTCTTCTTTTAAAAATATTACATTATTTTTTTTTAGGATTTTTCCTATTAAATACATTTTTCACTTTATATTAATCCAGCACAGTCGTTCTTTTTAATGGTCTTCTCAAAATGCAGACTAAATTTTTTAGTTCTGCGTCAAGACCTTAATGAAGTTCATTAAAATATCCATACCTACGTAAAAAGTCCCTTTTTACTTTTTTATTTTCTATGCTGTAATATCCTTCAGAGGTAAAAAAAAATGAATATTTTTAAATGATTTAATTTATTTTTATAATATCTGCCTAAGTAATAAGACTGAAAAGAATACATCTTTTTATTGTATATAAGAAAAGATGGACATGTCTTAACAACATGCCAAAATATTGACTTTTAACTTTTCATAATTGCATTGGCAATCTCAAACAAAAGGTATTTAGCTTGAGTAAATACATATAACAAAGTATGATCATGACAAGTCTTGAATGATAAACAAAGCATACTTTTTTTTCTTCTCCTAATTACGTATTTGGAATATGCTTATGATCCAATATTCGGCTTCTATAAAAAATTTTATGGCTGATTGTATGTTAACATTGAGCTAAAATCAACACCAAGACTTATTTTGAGATAGGGTCTGATTATTAAGATGGCATCCGACTCTATAAATTTCCCACAATGCTAACGTGAGGATAAATTTAAAGTGATTTAGTCTCTCCACACGAAGATAATTAATAGAGGCATAAGCATTGGAACCCTTGACTCGATAGATAGAACTCTGGATACAAACTCGCGCTCATGATCACTAGGCTTTAACGGTCAGGTAATTTCATAGGAAGTAATCTAACTATAGAAAATAGTGACAAATGTTGTCTTCCAATATTGCCAATTGTTGTCTTCCAATAATGACCTCGTTGTCCTTCAATTGCAAATTACTCGGGATTGCAATTAATTTCGAGAGAATCAACCAGATATCCCCATTTATCATTAGAATTTACGCTATACATTTAAAAGAAAAAAGTACATTATAAACAATAGTAGAATAATAAAAAAATATATAAATTGAATGATATTGCATTATTTTGCTCAAATTTGCTATGTATGATTACACTTACATAGTTCTTAACACTAGAAAGACTGAAACTTAATATATACCTATATTGCCCAAAAGCAGTCAAAATGACTGTATTGTGAAAGAATGATTAAAGGAAAAGACATTTGCTTAAAATTAACTTTTAATATTTTTTATATTATTTTAAGACATATAACAAGTTAATAGTAAATATTAACAATAAAAAAAATTACTTCACTTGGGGAAAAAAATATATTCAAAAAAATTCTAAGAAATTGTGCCTTACATATGTAATTGTTTTTCTAATTGAAATTAAAAAGCAGTTAAAATGACTTCCTTGGGCAATCTAGTGTTACATATGAAAAATGAGCTTATTTTTTAATATATATATATATATCAGAATCTTTTTCTCTTTATAATCACCTCAAATAATAATCATAATTTTAATGGATTGTTTTTAATACGCATGCTAAAGTTATTATTTCTTCATTTTGACATGCAAAGCATTTCACAATTTTTCTTATTTCATGATTTTTTGAATGTTTTGTAATATATCATTTCTGACATTAACTAGAGCCTTACTTAGGTTGATTGATGCTTTTTTAGTCTCATATTCTCTATTTGACTTAGGTTTCTTGATTAGAATAATTATGTCCTAGCATCTAAGAGAATTGCATACACGCCATTTGAGGCAGTAAAAAAAAGGTATTTGAAATAACAGAAACTCCTCGATACAAAATTCTCAAGTGAAGTAACGTGAAAGACAATTATGTTAAGTTCGTTGTTTGTTATCGATATTATTATGCTACATTGTTTTTGTGATATTAATAATTGCATTTCATATTATTTAATGTTTATTACAAACATATGCATTTATATTTATTCATTTCAATGACATGCGGCATGCTGTTTAATGGAATGCTATAAAGGCACAATTTAAATATTTTCCACAATATTTCAACACTCATTTCTAAGAATATGACAGAGAAACCTCTTTTTTAACTAAATATTTCACTTTCCTTTCTTGAATGTGTGCTCTAAGAAACACTAAAATTTTAAGAATAATTAGCTGA
>BMAV01010898.1:0-12259 GCA_019973955.1 Trichonephila inaurata madagascariensis
TGTGTGTGTGTGTGTGTGTGTGTGTGTGTGTGTGTGTGTGTGTGTTTACAAAGGATTTACTTATTTCAGATTATTTGCTTCTTTACTCCTCCACAAATACATCCCACACACTCGCCTACATGGAAGACGGTTGTTATTGGGAAGCGATTCATGTAATTTTTAATCGGCAGTCAAGGGATTATTCATGAACCGTACAAATTATCAAGATAATTTTTGTATATAATTTTATATATGGCAATCCCATGGGGTCACTGGTAACTATTAAACTTGTTCTTAACTTAGTACTGTTAAATTAATTATAAAAAACACTGTATACCACTGATGCACTTATATAATTGTAATATATCAGTGTAAATGTGTATTTTTTTTATTATGTCAGAATGTATTTTGTTTGTTTATTTTCAATAAATTTAAAAAAATTTAAAATAATTTTTTGTTTTCGACTTTTCAATATGCTCGCTCCCCCCTCTTAGAGTTGTCACGCCTCCTATGGGGGCGCGCCCCACAATTTAAGAAACGTTGGTACATACTATAAATTATTGCAAGGAATTATTATTCATTTACTCAGTGGCGCAACAGCACACTCCTATGCCCATCTCAGTATACCTGAACTTGGTCCCTGAGGTGCATGAGCAGATGTCCTGCTCAGGTGGTTAGTCTGATGTGAAACCCCCAGTGTTTAGTACCGAAGGAAACTTATTACTTATTTATCGCTAACCCTGAAGGAATGAAAGGCTGAATCGAACTTCCCCTGTGGTGTAAAAGTGCGAAACGCTACCACTCAGCCACTGAACTCAAGGAGTTATTACTTGTCAAAAATTAATACTTATGCTATTGTTATAAAAAATATATTTTAAAAATAATGATAAATGGAGGGTTTTATGGAATACTCGTGTAGTATGGAATAGGTTTCTTAAACCATAGGAAATCTAACTAAAACTTCATAAAACGTACTTATTTTTAACTGTAAAATACGTGTAAGTCATTTCTGTATTGAGTCTATTACAAAATTCACAAATATAATCTTTCTCTGCTCCAGTGGAATCAAGGTGAGCTCACAGAAAAAAGCTGAAGCATTGAATCAAAATTTTACGGTATTAATCTTCGAAGACTTTTCAGTTACTAAAGATAAATTTAGAATAGTTATTTTTTGTAAGTTTCGATCTATGTGGTCGGTTTAAGGTATCCGACTACGTTCGGAACCGTGATTTTAAAAAAGCACATAAATGGATAATTTTTATGATGTTTAGTGTCCCTTAGATTAGAATACATGTATAAAAATTTTATATAAGGACATTTTGACAAAAAAAATTATTTAAATACAATATTTTGGCAAAAAACTTAACTTAGAATAACCTTTTTTCAAAATGTTCTCCTTTTGTGAAAAATGCTTCTATGATAATAATGTTTTGCCTGTATATAGCTCAGACCTCTGTACAGAGGCTCATCTATGACTTTTGAAAAATTCACATTATTTTCAGAGTTACAACTAATTGAAATAATTATCGGTCAAGTTTGAGCTATATACAGGCAAATTATTATTATAATAGAAACATTTTTCACAAAAGGAGAACATTTTGAAAATGGATCATTCTATATGTTCATTTTTTGACAAAATCTTGTACTTAAATAATTTTTTATAGTAATAATGTTCTTAAAGCAATTTTATGTACATTTTCTAATCTAAATGACACTAAATATCATACATATTACCCATTTATACGCTTTTACAAAATCACAGTTCCGAACGTAGTCGGATACCTTAAGTTTAAATTCTTAGCAAAGGGTTTTAATGTTGTTGTTGTTCTCTGATTTATTTTTTGTGATTTTCTTTTAGTTTATACTATAGCGTTCTCTTATGCGGGGAATATGTCATAGAAGATCTAGATTTCCTGACTGTATATTTGACTTCTGCTGTTTTGGAGGTAATGGTGATATTTCTTACGGGAAGGACGAAATTTATTGACTTAGAATTATCAAGGACAATCACATCAGGGATCTTAAAAGAACTGGACTGAGGCAAATCAGAGCTTGCAGAAGAATGTGGAACATGGTAATTTAATGGTCTCTGACCTTAGATATAGGATCATTGAATGTAGGAGGAATACAATTTTCTCTGCTAAAGATGTTTCTTTTGGCATGTTAAATAACAATCGCTTTAAATCCGTTTACTAATATCCCTGTTATGCACAAAAGAATAATTTTCTAGTAACAGAAAAACAATGTTTTGTTTCCATTCCAATGTGTTCTAATTTTAAAAATTGCGTTTTAGTTTTAAATGCAGATATATTACTACTTATATATAATTCATAACTAGTGTTTATCATCAATATTATACCCCAAACTGATTTTTTAACTTTAATTTTTATTCAGTATTTTTTGTTGGGCTATATGGATTACTGTACATTTTCGTCGAGTAATATAGAATACCAAGTATTCCATAATACCCGACACACCATCTTATAAGAGGATACTTTAAAATCAAAAATTAAACATTATCGGCTACAAAACGAGCACTGTATTACAAACTACAATTACTTTAGTATACATTATGCTTAACTTTGATGCTCAAGTCACATGTGTTCTAGTACTTACAAAGTTTGAAAACACATACCTGCAAAAACTTTTGAAAAATCGCGAAACCCACTCTGTTCTGTTGTTGTTGTTTCAAATCCCCTTGGAGCAGGAAAGCCTACACCAAGTCCATTTGACTTTTCCGAAAAATAATGTCACACGCCAGGTCTTGATCTTCAAACAATCGTCCCATAGAAATGTCCCAGCAGTCCAGAAGATGAGCAGGAGAAGCAGAGCCAGGTAAAGATAGAGTTTACCTTCTGCGCTTAAGTCATGTCACGCAGGTGACAGCTTCTAAAGCTTGACAAAGGCCGTCTGAAGAGCCCTGGATCGCCTGCACTGTACAGATAGGCCATGACTCTTAGCTGCGTACCAGTGGTGAGCAGGAGGGTTTCACCAAGTCAAATTCATTTTAGTTCTGTGAAGGGAATGAAATTCCGAATGGCTCAAGGCAGATGAACTAAGGTTAGGGAGATCACAACCCCTACCAAGCAGCCCATCAGCTGCCTCGTTACCAGGCACATCCACATGCGACGGTATCCACTGGATGCAAACTTGTTTCCTCTGACCAAGCCTAGCCAATTTCGATATAATGTCTAGACCAGTACTGTCCATAATATTCGACCAATTCTTCAAATGTTGGATGGAGCTTCTGATGTCTGTCAGGATTCAGATATTGTCCTTATTAGAAATGAGAGCGTGATCGAGAGCACCACTAATAGCAAATAGTTCCGATCTAAAGGAACAGTGGTCAGAATTCCTGATGCTGATTTTAACATCATTCCCAGGAGTGCCACTAAATATACCGCGTTTCCTGCTCTTCCCGTATCCGAACGACTACCATCTGTGTAAATAATCAAGGCTTAATCAGGTAGGTCATTTATTACTTCAAGTGCCAGCTGTCTGAGTACTATGACTACTCTGCTTGTGAGTATTGGTCAATAATTTCTTCCGGAATTCAACATGATTAAAAGAATCAATGAGTGAGATGCAGCTAAAAGGTGTAGGTGTGTCCACATTGAAATAATTAAAACCACGTTTCCACAAGTAATTAAGTGAGCTGTCTTGCTTTAAACGTTGGTTACTTGTCCAGTTTAAAATGAAAGAAGAGGTTCTATTGAAAGAACCACACACAGAGCTTTTGTTAAAATATGTATATGGGTTTATTTTGAATCTCATAGTCAGAGACTAGATGTCTGCCTCGTACAGAGCTGTCAGTTGGGCAACTATATCTAAGTGCCGTGATAATCCTCGCAGCACTAAGCTGCACTCTCTCCACTTTTTTCAAGTTAGTAGGAGATGATACTTGAAAGATTTGATACCCATATCCAAGGACTGGGTGAACCAAGGTTGTATAAGTTATTCTGAGTGTGGAGGTGTTTGAACCCTAGTCTCTGCCAGAAAGATATTTTAAGATCTTAAGTCTCTTTCTTGATTTATCGGCTATTTTCTCAGTATGTTTGCCGCAGTTCACACTTTCGGGTCTAAAGTGAAACCAAGATAGGTGGTAGGGTATTTAGTGTATTTCAAGCTCTCGCTCATTAGGAAAAGCCCAGGAGAGTAGTTGTAAAGATGCCTATTTGTCGTGAAGAGGCTGGCTGTAGACTTTGAAGCATTGAAAGAATTTTTTTCATTTTCTGCAAAATCCTGAATATTTACTAAGGACCCATTCAACTGGGATTCCATTTTGCTAATATTTGCATCATTGCACCACACAATTTTGTTCTGTAGCGAATGAAATAGCAACAAAAAGTGGTCAACTCTAAATGCAATGCATACTGAGAGTCTTTTTTCAGTAGTTAAAGGTTTTTTCGCGCTTTCGCAATGACAAACAGAGCCAAGACCCCGGTATTCCATATTATACACACCCGACTGTTCCATACTACCCAATTCTCATATATCGAAAGAAATGCAAAAAAGTCAGGAGTTTGTTTTGTCCTTATATAATGGGCTCTCCACAAAATTAAATCAGTACAGGTTTCCATCGTCGGAGCTCAGGTGCTTCCCTCTAACTGATGAAGTGGTGTGTAAAAATTACCTGTCGTGATTGGTATCCGCCTATATGGTGCCGCACTAAAAATAGGTACCAGCTTTCAGGAATATACTAGGTCTGCAATGGTAAAACATCAGTCAGCAGCCCATTAGAAATAAGAAGAAACTTATATAATGGATATCTGCAGGCTGTTGAAAGGAAAATGTATGCATTTTCATGTATTTAATGAAATGCACTTCGATTAGTTAGAATGAAATATTTACTATTGCGCTTTAATATTCTGGAATAGTAATTTCAGTTTTCTTTTCCTTAACTTTGATAAAAGAGTATAATTCCATAATTTTCAGTTTGCTGGATAAAGTCACTTAAGTCATGATTCATTAGCATATTTAAGATTAATGTCAATTTCCGTGAAGAAAAATATTTCTCTTTCTTATAAAGTACCTGGTACAAGGTGTTGGTTTAAGGCAGAGGTACTCAACCTTTTTTTCTGCTAGACCGCATACATATGTCAGCTATTTCACGCGGGCCCCAACATGAGGATAAATGGGAGAAAGGGCGGGGGAGAAATGCTTTAAGACCCAAAATAACATTGGAAATTTATAGTGTGAAAAATTGATCAAAATATTAAAATTTCTGTTTTGCTTTTTTTAATGATATTTTTTATTTAATCACTAACACTAAATTAGAAGCATTTAAGAAACACTCCTTCACAATTTCTGTATCAGTAAGCAGTTTCATATGATTACCAATAGTATAACGAACTTCATAAAATGCCTTTGTTACTACTGTGATATTACTACTGACGAAGCACTTTGTTGCTGTTGCAAAGATTATTCAAGAAAGCCTATTTATCATCTCTTGAAAGAGCTATTTGAGGAAAAGTGTCATTGAATGTGATTCTTGTTTATTGGTATTTTTTAAATACAACACTTTCGTAACAAATGAAACAATTACTGATCCATGTTTGTTTTCCCTACAAAATAATCAACCTCCCAATCGACTTCAAACGATATATTTTGTTCTAATATTTTTCGCTTGCAAGATATGAATGAAAGTTAAAAAATAGTTCCACCTATAAAATTGCCGCTACTCCACTGTTGTCTGTTATCACTAACCGTAACCGTTCCAAATAGAAAAAAAATATCAATTCGTACCCATACGACACCGACAGTAAAAAGCGAAATATTAATACAATATTATACACAAAATTCTATTGTATTTAATACAATACTGTACCACCAAATATTTAATACAATGTTCTTAAATAAGTAAATTTCTCGGAGCAATGGGCCATGACCGGGGCAATTAAAAAGGATCGGTGGGCCACAGGTTGAGTATCGCTGGTGTAAGGTGTAGTTAATATCTCACACATATGATAAAACAACATTAGACAAAAAAATTTCCTATTCAAATTTTTCTTATATATATATATATATATATCTCAAAGAAAAAGGAAACAAAAATTATAGTAAGTTTACACACTTGTGTATTTTTCTTTAATAAAAGACAATATGTATATGTATATGTATATATAATTTGCAGAAACAATAGGAGCTACGAATATAACTCCTATATTTTCATAATAAGTTCACGACACCGTTAAAAACTAGAAACAAATTCAGTATTTTCGGTAATATCAAGCTTTATGTAACGTCAAAAGGCAATTTTCTAATTGCAGACTAAAATAAGCTGATGAAAACTGCTATACTAAGTTACACCTTCCTTCCAAACAGGTTGCTCCCGTAATTAAATATAAATACACAGAGCATGACAACGTGCCTTATTAAATAGCTTCTACTTAACGAAGATGTGTTTAATCAACTGTTCCCTGTAGAAAAATCTGTTACCTTACGTCATTTCGGCTTTTATCTTCATTTTCTAGAGCGAAAGATTAATACGAGTTTTCCAACATTTGTTAAAAACTGGTTATAACACTTGAGCATGGCAACATTTTTGTTTTTCGTTGAGGTTGAATTATTAAGTCTAGGGGGAGAAGATTCATAAATTTTTAAGTCCTGTTCATAAGCAGTTAGTAAGTTTGACTTTTATCCCTGTCTAGGTGTGTTTCTGAGAAAATTATTTCAACTAAAATGTTTGTGTAAGTTTTAAAATGATAACTGTGGTTGAAATTAAGCATTATGAGTGGTGATTTATTTAAAAAGCATTGCTGTCAGGTTTCTACATATGCGTGAAAAACAATCCTGCATAAAAAGTTTTGTTTCCAAATATTTAAATCTATATCTGTTTAAATTTAAATAAATAAACTTTTTGTCAGGAGTATACTATTTCTGTCATTTATAGTTAATATGATTCGGTATATTGTTTTAAATGAGTTTGTGCTGAACATTGCACAAATAAAAGTTTACTTACGAATAAAATTAAATTTAATGCTAAAAGATTGTGTACTTTCTTAAACCTAAACTGTTAAGTAGAAACGTAACTAACTTAATTAATAAATAGGAGGTTTAATCAACTTAATAGCAGAAAAGTGAAATGCAATACGAAATATTCATGAATTTCCGAGAATTTTCAATGTCTCAGAAATCTCAAATTTATTGCATTCTTCTCGCATCCTTCGGGAATTAAAACTATCATCTGATAATATCTAGTCTTATATAAGGTATCATTATTTATTATAAGTAGACTTAAATAGTATACTTGAACACACAGATTTACGCAGTGTCGAATAAAAAAAGTTATCTTTTTGCATTTCGAGAGAGAATTTGACATATTATAATAATGAAAATTTCCCCAAAAGATTAGAAGATAAACAGAAGCTGCTGGGAATATATATATTTCTTGCTAGGAATATATTTGTCAAACCCAACTCTTGATTAAAATTCATTGTTTAGAGTTGCATATAAAAAATAGGTCCTGATAACAGTGGTTAATATTAATTTATTTTGGGGGAATTAAGGGTTATAGACTTACGTGGGTTTAATCGAAACATAGCAGCATTATAGCCATATGTATAAATTGCATTGTAACATGATTTCTTAGCCAGAATTTATGGAGGTCTGTATCTGAGACTTAAGATTATATGGTTATTTGCATTAATATTATATTTAATATATAGTATCTCGTTCTATGTAGCCTATGGTAATGTCATGATACATTATACTATCAAAATGTCTACCGTACGTCTAATTCAAGTTTAGATAATAGAAATAATTTGATACAATGAAGGCTATATACATTCAAAAATTATTCAGGTTACTTGAAAATGCATTTTAAAAAATATAGCCTAAAGTTTTTGTTTTGTTATTCAAGTATTTGTTTCAAATCTTGCTTTATTTCAAGATCCTAAAATATATATATTAAAAATGGAAAATAACAGAAAGGAATCAAATTAACGGAAAATAATCTTAATCTTGTTCCCCTATAGAACCAGTAAAAGTTTAATTAAATTATTTCTCTCTCTTTCACCTGTTTTTGAATTCCAACTATTAGTGCATTCTCTCCCTATATATGTATATCGTGTTCAATTTTTCAATCGTTAATAAAATACTTTTTATTCATCTATTCGAGTTCAAATAATTTTTTTTAAAATTTGTAGTGGATGATACTTGATGTTAATACAGGTTTTTCAAATATGAATTCAATAATTAAATTAAAAAATGAATAAGTAGTAACAAACAAAAAATTGTCCAACAGCATATACAGAAAGGAAAATTGTTCGTTGTATCGCTGAAGCGCGATGGATAACGCATTAGATTTCTAATCCGATGGCCGTGGGTTCGAATCTCACCCGAGAAAGCCTAATTTCTGAGAATGTGATTACTTTTTTACTGCACTATTTTATTAGAATAATTCAATTTAATCAAGCATAATTAAAGTAGCAAACACAAAAAAAAGTTTAAAACACACCATATAGAAAGAAAAATTCCAAGGAAAATTGCTTTCTATTTCATCACTTATTATTGTGATTCTGTCATACATGTATATACATATTTATATTAATTGCAACTATTTAAAACACATAGTGACTAAAATAAATTTTTTCTTTGTTGATCTAAGTAGAAATTGATATAATTTTTTTATATTACTTGTTTTACTGAAAGTTTTATTTTTGCTTTCCTTTTTTTTTTCTTACTTTTATCACAATATTCCCTTTTATAATGTATTTGAAAGATTAGAAACTTTTTTCCCCTCAGAAACATTTGACTTTTTCTCTTTTCAAATATTTTTTTCCCACTGCAAGTAAGGGAATGGGGAATGGAGAATAAAAATAAAAAATTGTAGATAAAAAAAGCAAAATAAAAGTAATTTTCAATGATGCATTTTAGTTCTAGAGACATTTCGTATCAGCATTTCCACGGACTCTGCAATTGCCAGGAAAATGTCAAAAATATTTTATTGTTTCATTAGAATGTTTGAGAGACAGTCGGCTGAACGATTCTTTAAAAATGTTCGTATCTTTTTGTGTTCTTTTCAGTAGCTTAGAGAAAAGAATTGAAAAAGGAAGTTTTCATGTGTAAAGAATTCTGTGTATTTTAGAAATGTTAGCTGCTATTTTTAGAATTCGTTGAATAACTGTTTCATTCTTAAATGACATTTATATCTTATACAAATACGATAAGCTATTTTTTTTTTATTTTATTAGAATACTTGTATTTTCATTTTATTATTATGTGATTTTATACATTTTATGTATATAAATGTAATTTGTATATAAATGTTTATACTGACGTATTTTCAAAACGGAGATTTTTACTCATTTGAATCTGTATTTTCTAATCAATTTGGATTTCTATTTAAGGAGAGAAAAAAAGTTTTAAGACAGAGGGAGAGAGAGAGCCAAATACACAAATGATGAGTATTCAAAAAGGATAGTAAAATAATACATAAACTAAACACTTAGATAATAAAAGCATGATTCTACATGAAAGTAGGAAATGAAGTTTAAAATCGAATTATAAAGATAAAATTAAATTATTATGCATTTCATATACAGCTAGGGAAAATTAAACATAAATCTATAATTTTGTAAATGCCACATATTCATTTAGGTAAATATTTCAAATAATTAAATACTTTTAGTGAATTACTTGAACTTATTATTTTTAAAGGAAAAAGAAAAAGAATTAGGGAAAAAACTAATATATAACTTCTCTAAAAAGGCCTGGTGTGTTTTACGCAGTTATGAAGAACAGCTTCGCTTCATCATCGTTCTTAATGGATAAATCTATTTCGATCGATGACGTATAGCATAATACAAGCTATGAAACATATAACAGATTTAAAGCAATATTGTTTTTACAATAACTTCAGATACATATCCAAATCATTGGAATAGCGTATAAATTTTGAACGTAAGATATATTATCAAAAGGTTTCGTTAAAGAAGTAACAACTCTTGAAGGCGCGCAAAAGGTTCCCCTCATAACTATGTTATTATTTTATTGATAAATTTGGTAGAATATGTAAGGTGATCTGAATATGTATTTGACCTGTGAGATTTATTTTTTATTTAATAACTGTAAATAACATAAAATTCTTTTATATTTTTACTAGTAGGTATTCAATTCCTACTATTAGTTCGCAATTTCCCTATATATGTATACATATATATCAAACTTTCAATCATTAATAAGATATTTTTATTCAAAATTCATATTCAAATACATTTTTTTTAAACTTTTAGTGGATGACACTTGATGTTAATACATTTTGTCAAATATTAATTTATTAGTTCAACTTAATTAATGAATATAAATGGTCACAAAAAAACAAAAATAATACTCCAACACCAAATACAAAAAGGAAAATCGCTCGTTGTGTTCCCTTAGGCAATGGATAGCGCGTTTGACTTCTAATCCAAAGGCCGTGGGCTCGAATTGTACCTAGGATGACCTAATTTCTGGGAATGTGATTTATGAATGAATAAATAGTAATTAACAAAAATAATAGTTCAACACCTCATGTATAGGAAGAAAAATGGTAAATTGCAAAAAAAATTTCCTATTTTACCACTTAATATTGTGATTCTGTCATATATATATATTCCTATTAAATGTAACTATTTAATATCCTGAAGTCACGCCCTCCTCTCCCAACCAAAGCTGCAACACCATGAACATTGAATAACCAGATAGAGGGTTGAAGACTGCTGACGCAGTCTAGGTACCTCTTCACAAAATCATCCGTCAATCATCCGTCAACTATTTAATAAAAAAGAAACTAAAATAGAATTTTACTTTGTTGACCTAAGTAGGAACTGGAACTTTAATTTATATATATATCTATGTATTATACTTGTAGAGATTCATTTTACTTTTCTTAATGTGTATAGAAGAGAAAAGGGGAAAGTTGTTGTTATTACTGATGCCACTTGATTGGCAAAGGCAAGCTCGAGTCCCACTAAACTCATCGTGGCAAAGGGCTAAGTGACGCTTGTTATCCGTAGCTTTGAGCACCATACAGGAGACAGCAGGGTTTGGCCCGTTTCTATTTCAATTTTGAAGGAGGATACCCGGGGGTCTGGTGAGTACCTCCCACTTCTCTTTCCCTTCCACCAACCTCACAAGAGATGGCTCGAAGGCTATTTTGAGTGCTCCCATGCTGCGAAGGCACTATATATTTACAAACATCCCTGCATTCTCCAGGATTCCAACACCAGGCTCTGCGGCACAGCAGATAGCGTTGCTAACGACTATACTGGATGGGCATCAAAGGGTATTATTGAAACGTGTTGTTCCCATAGTTTCACATATAAATTTTTATGGGAAGTTTATCTATAATCTCAAAACTTGACGCTTATATAAACACACACACCAATAGCATGAATAATCGGTAAACCTTTTAAAACCTTATACAATATATTTGCTTAATTAAGTTATTAAAGTAACGGGATGTTTTTTTTTTATCTAATCCTTCAAGCTACTTTTATTAGCTGAATTGCTTATTTCATGCATTTGCAAATGAAAAAAAAATTTGGAAGATTTTAATTAATCTGCTGGCCTACAAATAGCAAAGAATTTTTAGCTATTAAGAAATTTTGTATGTTATTATTACTTATAATGAATGAAAAAATATTGATCATGATGTAATAATTTTTTCAGAATCTATAGGTAAATAATTAGGTTATTTGATATTGAAAATGCATTACCAGGAAAGATTGACCAGAAATTGAAGAATCTCCTCAACAAGTAATATAAAAAACATTTTAAGTCAATTCCTACTTAGGTTAACAAAGAGAAATTTTATTTTAATTATTTCTCATCAAATAACTACAATTAATATAAATATTATATACGTATGACAGAATCACAATATTAAGTGGCAATTAATTTTTATTAATTATGATTGAAGTATCTCATAATGTCATCCAAAACAATCATGTATATAATATTTCAATTCAACTGAATGCTTTAAGACGTGAGGGGAAAAAACTTTTTAAGTTTTGACTCAAGTGGCTAAAAATGAAGCCAATTTGATTGTATCTGTAATTCTTTGAATAATTAGTTTCAGTCAATTAATGTTTATAAATTATAAATAAATTACCATATTGTCATCCAAAATAATCTTGTGTATAAAATTTCAGCTCAAATGAGCGCTTTAAAATGTATTTTATAAACGATTGAAAATATGAACAAGATATAATCAGAACTAATAGAAGGAAAGAGACAGAAATGAACAAAAGTGTTAAATTTAAAATAATACTTTTAACACAAATCGTGAACAAAACAG
>BMAV01010898.1:12659-39155 GCA_019973955.1 Trichonephila inaurata madagascariensis
TACATTTTGTTAAACATGTTTTCTGTTAAAGTGCATAGGGCATCCTCAAAGAAAGAGGAATGTCACCTGCCACAACAAATCATCATGGAATCATTGGGCTGTCACAGTGCTTTTAATGGGAACCAGAGGTGATCTGGGTATTAAAAGGTATGCGATGGCATCTCAACCCACAATGACGCGTAGTTGCACATTTGGATGTTTCACTGTTGCTGCTGAATTATATCTGTCATCAAGTCTGTGTTACACTTGTACACGGTGAGTACAAGCGGTTAAACTCGTCTAAGAACACGACACTGTTCCATTCATTCATTCCCGTAGCTCTAGTTCGAAACCAGTGCAAATTGAACAAACTACTGCAAATAAATCTGCTGTAGTCGATGACGATGCAAGGGGTAACAAGAACTTACAACTAAAATTTTTAGAAAACTGTCCACTAGGATTCTGAAATTAATTTTTCCTTAATAAAATAGAATAGTTGTAATTTAACAAGACAATACATACAGTTAAATACGTTTAACGCGAAAACGATTGAGAAGAAATATCGGATAACACAAAATAATGCAACGCTTCTGATAAACTGCTATGTATTTTCATGCATTTTTTTTTCTTTGAACACGAAACAAAAATCCCTTGACAGTTAAAGATTTCCCTTCTGGGAATGAACAAAATACGGAAAACATCAAAGATTTAAGAGGGGTGTGAATTGAAAAAGAGGTGGTTTCGCATTAATTTTCTGTATTATTGGGCTATCCTACAGTATCATCGGAAGGATCGTGGCAGTAGATGATGAAAATGTATGTATAACCCCAATTATGACAGACCAGGTCATTTTGGAGTTCGTTCAAAGCTCGAAAAATATTATTGATACAGATTGCAGAAGGCGAAGATGAATTGAATAATGTAGCTCATGTTCCCACATCATCCGAAATGAGGAGAATCATGAAAATTGTGCATAATTATTTAGACGCACAATCTGTTTGTGATATGAATAACAAAAAAAAAACTATATCGAACAATTTGTTGATAATTTAAAGCTTTGAACGGATTTGATAGGATATTTTTGTAGAAAATTATCCGATCACATTCGAAAAACTCAAAAAAAGTTTTGTTTTTCAAGAAAATTTGAAAATTGTGTGCTAAATTACATTATTTTTTTCTTTTTTGTAAATTATTTTGTTTTATTGATTTTTATTAAATGTACGCATATATACATATCTATGTAAATAAAATGTACTCAAATATGCTTAATTTTGTTGAGTATATGTAGTTTTTTTTTTTGGTACCATTCTTTAACACGAAAGAATATTTCAGTCTCCTCAGTTTCATGTTAAACGATTTTCGATGTATTTATTATATCTTTGGAAGGAAAAAAAATATTTATAGAATAAGTATGCGTGATGTATACAAATATTGTGTTTTAGTAGTACGTTTTTATGACTGATTCTCTTAAGCTGAAACAAAAATAAAATTATAATAGGAATTAAAACGGTGGGTTGATACAAAATATTTCATATAACTCATTCAAGAATGCAAAAAAAAAATGAACTGTAAGAATTGTACTATGGATAACTGAAAGAAAAAATACTCGTAGAAAGTACATATTCTCAATAAAAGAAAACTGATACACTCCAAATATAATCCAAAATTGATAAAATGGTCTTAAGGCAAATGTATTAGAAAGAGCAAATACCTAAATTTTAGCTTTTTTCCCAAATCAGTGATCAATTCTAATTGTACATTACTCTTAAAAACTATTCAGTGCTTTTCTTGAAAAAGTATTGCTGGAAAAGAGGTATAGAGTTCTGAATAGAATCAGTCACTATAACCATATTTTGGGATGCAATAGCCATTTGTTAATACATACAATCTATACAATAAAGATAAATTATTGTACTTCAGTCCATATTCATTCTCAGAGATTCTAGCAAAAAGACAAATAATAAGAAATTATGAGAGTATGAAGTATTAACCAGATTTTGTATCAATATCAGAAGCATACATAACTCAAAAAAAGCGGCTTTTATTTTCAGAATACATTTGTTATATTTAATTAATTAGTTCTTCATGTAATGATACGAGAGAAATCGTCATAATTGTCATAAAAAAAACATTGCTTTCCTTTGAATTAAATTGGAACTAATAAAACTAGCTACTCTCGCACAGCTTTAGAATTAACACACAATTAACACTATGTTTTCCTTAAAAAGTAAAGGTGCTGAAAGGACTTTGAAAAGTATGCATTTCAAAATTCATTTTCGAGATTCAGCTTTTTAATCACTACTGAATAATTATAACACTGAATTATGATTTGAAATTACAGTCAACTCAATAATGGGTATGAAATCAAACTACATGCGACAAAATGTTCTAAATATCTCAAAATTAGATAATAATTCAAATATTTTTTCATACTTCAAAATATTTCAAATACTTTTAATTGGAGTGCAATTTACATGATAATATTTTGAAATGTTTAATGTTCTTGGATAGAAGGCTTTCATTTGAAACTCTTTGTAATACCTCAAGAAAATTTTGAGCTTAAAAAGAAATATTTCATACAGTAGTATGAGCATAAAAGATTTACTTTTTAACTCTTTTTATGTAATAGGACTTTTTAAACTATTTCACTCTTACGTATCCTTACACATAAATGTTTTTTTTTTAAAAATGGTTTATGTTCCTTTAATTATCTTAAATACATAGTTTGAAAAGAATGTTTTTCTTTCTATGATTATCAAAAATCTGAATTAGATTAAATTACTGAAGATTAATATTTTTATTTCTTTTTAATTCATAATTTTCAGCAGTATTTTTTTCTTTGTTTTAATTACCTTTTCAAAAGGGTACATTTTTAAATTCCGTCAAATGATATTCTTCAGTTTCCTTCTATAATTCATTTTACGAAGTTTCTAGCATAGTTACTTTTTCTTAAAGTGCATTTGAAAAAGTTTTCTTTTACTTCCTTTTTTTGTATTAATCAGTTAATGTATTTCTTACTGCTTTAGCTTAAAATAATAATTTTTAACTTTTTTTTTTTTTGATGAAATGAGACGCTATCCTCCCCCGTTGTGAATAAATTATTTTTTTCCTTTAGTTTTCAAAAAAACTTTTTCCAAATACTGTAAAAAACATCCTTTACATTCAGAATTTTTAAAATCCATTTCAATATGGCATTTTCAAAAAAGTTTCCTTTATTGTATATTCAAAGTGATATTTGCATGTTATTATTTTATTTCTTAAAACTAAAATGTATGTACTGAGTAAAGCATTAATATATGAAATATCCTACTAAAACTAAAACATATGAGTGATTTAATTTTAAAACATGAAAATTCATATCATTCTATTCTAAAATTATTTGAAACAAAAGTTTCAATAAAAATCAATTAAAATAATTTAAAAAATATCATTACAATGCCTTATACGATGCATTAAATAAACAGAGTGGAATCCAGTCGAAATGATATAAATTAATTTATTAACTGCCGCTAACGAATTTAGAATACCGAACTAAAGTGTCAGATTTAATTATAAATTTTCAAAATAAATGCTTTTCAAAGATAACAATGAAAAGTCAAACCTACAACTTTTGCACTTAGGAATTTTGATTTATGAACAACGCTACAGCCTCCAATTTTCAAAGTAATAATTCCCAATTTTCCTTGGAATCGTAATCTAATTCCAGAAACCGCTTGTCGTCTCGTAATTGCAATGAAGCTTATATCATACTGTGCGAGATTGTCTCTTAAGTTATTATCTGTAACTGATGAACGCATGATCAAGGGTTGAATTTCTCCTATTCCGGTTTGAAGTCGAGTATCTGCAGTTGTGAGCTTTAAGTGGTGGGTTTGAGATAGTTCTGTCACACTAGCAATGGTAATGATAGACTGATTACAAATAAATCTCCTCATATCACGTGGTCTTTGAGTTCAGTTTAAATTGAAATGTCAGTAACGATAAACCTATAACTCTAGAACTCTATTGAAGACAAGAGGTTAAGTTATGACCCTGATTGATTATAGTTTTACAAAACAAAAATATTAATAAGCACATATATATATGTATATGTATAGCAAGCAAAAATTCCTACAAAACTGTAATTGCTTAGCATTCAGTTTCTTTTATATTTAACAAGTAATATAAAAAAAAAGTTTTTTAAGTCAATTCCTGCTTAGATCAACAAAGAAAAATTTTATTTTAGCTACTTTTTATTAAATAGTTACAATTAAAATATAAATATGTATATACATATGACCGAATCACAAATTTAAGTGGTAATTAATTTGTATTAACTATCATTAAAGTATCGTATTGTCATCCAAAACAATCGTATATATAAAATTTCAGTTCAACTGAATGCTTTAAAACGTGAGAAAAAAGCCTTTTCAAGTTTTGACACAAGTCGCCAAAAGGGTCGCTAAGTGTTGATGCCAACGTGGCTGTATTTGTAATTCTTTAAATAATTAGTTTTAATCAATTAATTTTTATTAATTACAATTAAATTACTGTATTGTCATCCAAAATAATCATGTATATAAAATTTCAGGTCAATTGAGCGCTTAAAAATGTATTTTATTAATGTGAATGAAAATTCCACCAAAATTAATAAATAAATATATAGAGAATGTGAGCTAATAGTAGGAATTGAAAAGAAGTATATGGAAGTATATAAATAAAAGCATACAATTATTTCATTTTTTTCATTGTATATAAAAAGTAACAATCACACAAACCAAACCTATTCAAGTGAAAAGGCTTCCTTGAGAATAAAATCTTATAAATGCATATAGCTCAATGTATGTATGAAATGCATATAACTGAACGTATGTGAATTGATTCATATTAGATAAAATATATTAAACAGTGGTATAATTCTGTGGTAGGCAAACCGTTCTCATTTCCTACTCGCCTTTTATATGAAATGTTTTCGCTACCCATGCCAGTCTCCTGCTTCTAAGCCCACCGTGTGAGGGTTGACGAGGACCAATAGCTATATAGTAATCCCGGATATGTCAAAATAGAAATGGTTCTGCTTCACGGGTCACTATTGTGGGCATGATGTATTTCACCTTTAAATAGAAATAGACAAAGGGGAAACCCGGAGACTCTCGATCCTCTACAGAGCTTCACAGAGGCTAGATAAATATTTCTACTGTCTTCGACACTCTACGACGTCCCATAAAGCTCCAACGGACTCTCTCCGATTGACTTCCAGATTTACTTGGGCTCTGTCACACTTACTGTAGCCTATCAAGGTTCACACCTACGAGGATCCCAAAGTCGTTCCAATGCAGCCTTTTACAGGAGTGATACGGCCTTAACAGCGCTACATCTTAGCAGTGCCGGACCAAAACCACCATAATCCCGAGAAACCATCATTCATATTCAAAACATATTATACAAATTGTACATGAAACACGAAAACTAAAGCTTTATTTATATAAATATAGTGCATAATGTAAAAAATACGTAATTTATATAGCATGTAATACTGGCTTAACAATGCATTACCTTCTCTGTTTATTATTTTTTTTTCTGGGAACTAAAAGCAGACGGTTGTAAGTCATAAGTCTTGGTGAATGCGTTATTATAGTTTTAAAAAATCCTTTTGAAAACAATCAAAGGACGAGAAAAATGTTTAGTATCTAATTTTTAAAGAAATTAACTTTTTACATTTGAGCACATTGAGTTCTTTAATTCTACTTTATAAATTTTAATTAAACGAAAAATTAATACCATACTTACACTTATAAGGTTATTTAAAATATAAGCTGAATTTATATTAATGATTTTAATAAATCATTTGAGAGGGGGAGGGGAACTAATGCCACGAAAAAGAAAAAGATTTCATGAACATCAACTAATTCTCGGAAGCATATAATTTCGCAGAATAGTTTGCAAAAATTCTGAAATAAAAATAATTTTGTGACAGCCGGAAATCTTTATGTTAAAAATTGTTCCATTTGTGAGCCCTGAAGGATTAGCAATGCTGCGGAAATCCCTAAAATAGGAAAAAAAGTAACGGAGATGGAAGTAAAACGTAAGCTCCTTGCTAATTTCAAGGGGAATTAAGTTTATTAATTACCAATCAAGGGATAAGTAATGATCATGTACATCTACCGTGGTGGGAAAGTGAAGCGACAAAAGCATAAAAATATATTGTGCTTCATTTTTCGAAAAGAGTTTGAAATATTTTTCTTTTTAAAACAGAATAATTTTATTATAATCGCGTAGATGACGAAATAAACACAGTTAAAGGAAAAAATTTTAAATGTAGAGTTAAAGACTTAGTATTAGGTATTTTGGAAAATTCTTTAAATAATGACAATAAAAAAATGCTTAGAATCTCACATTGTATTTTAACATGATTAGATACTCACAATCTAAAGTAAAAGAAATTACAGTGAATTTTGATGTTCCTTATTCAATTTTTAGGCCTTTAAAGTAAACATCACCAAAGATATAAAGAGTTTACATAATGGTTTTAACAATTTCGAAATTTCCATATTTTTTTACAAAATTATATCTGAAAAAATTAGCTTACTGGTTGAACTTTCTGCTGGTGCCTTTTCGGTAAAGTAATCAATCCATTAAATTTCTTCAGACATTCATACTAAGCTGCTAAAAAATTTTATAAGTTCGCTTGAAAAATGTGCAAGTATGGTAAATCGTTTACTTTTTATATTCAAACTTCGGTAAAGCTAATAGAATAGAAAATATTAACAATAACTCTTTTATAATTTTTAAAACTTTATATATATATTAATGTTTTTCTCTCTATGAGAGAAACATTATTGTTCTCTTTTAATAATTTCATTTTACTTTACTGACTGGTTCATCATCCACGTGTGTTAGGAATAGGCTTAACTTTTCCACATGTCTCTGTTTTTTTCAATTCCTACTATTAGCTCACAATCTCTATATATTTATTTATTTATTTATATATTTATCTTGGCGGAATGTTCAATCGTTAATAAAATACATTTTAAAGCGCTCAATTGAACTGAAATTTTATATACATCATTATTTTGGATGGCATTACAAAAATTTAATTATAATTATAGTTAATTGATTAAAACTAATTATTTAAAGAATTACAAATACATCTCCGTTGGCGACTTAGCGACCATTCTTTCGACTTGTGTCAAAACTTGAAAAGGTTTTTTTCTCTCACGTTTTAAAGCATTCAGTTGAACCGAAATTTTAGACACTATTGTTTTGGATGACAATACGATACTTTAATGATAATTAATAAAAATTAAATACCACTGAATATGTGATTCTGTCCTATGTATATACATATTTATATTAATTGTAACTATTTAATAAAAAGTAGCTAAAATAAATTTTTTCTTTGTTGATCTAACTAGGAATTGAGACTTAGTTTTTTTTATATTACTTGTTTTCTATTATGTCGAAAATTTCTGCTGTACGGAGAAAGGTGTATACCTGAAGCATTGCTTAACCCTAAATCTATGGCCTAATTCAGAGACACACAGCTCTAGAATTCGTATTAGGTCTCCATTTTAATCCAAAGACTCTTTTTGTATGTACATCTGCTGTGTCTCTTGAACTCCAATTTCTTTCTTCTTTGACATTGTAGGCTTACAACTTTTTCAATTGATATCGTAATTTATTTTATTATACTATATATATATATATATATATATATAACCAGTAATTAAAAAGATTAATTTTTTTTAAAAAAAAAAGTTTAAGCTTGCACATATATGAATAATTATTTATTTGTATGAGGGGGTAAAATTAGTTATATTTTGTATAAAAATATAATTAATTCTCCAGGAGTGGAATACGTAAAGTGTTTTCACAGTTTTAGTACTGTGACAAACAAACTAATTAGGATTAACTGTTTATATATGCTCTGAAGATAGAATACATCAAGACTCAAAAAGACTCCACGTAAATATATTTTACGTTCATGCAAAGAATTTGAGATACATTTTAAAGGAAAAAATTTACTCTACTCTATTCTTTCTCATCGCATAAGTTAAAGCAGCAATTAAGTTTAATTGAAGAGCATGACAACAGAGCTTCATAAACAGCTCCTATTTAATCATTAGAAATTTAATCAGCTTTTTTCCAGAATAAGTCTGGTCAAATTTTGTCAAGTGTCTCTCTCTCTCTCTATTCTCTGCTTACTTTATTTGTCGGAATGAATGATTAATATTGAGATTTCACGTTCTAAAATTTTCGTAAGAACTACTATAGTATTTGATAGAAGCTTCTTCGATTATAGTAGCTTCTTCGTCCCATAGCTTGCGACAACGGCATTTGTGATCCTGCATTCCTATGTGATTCCGAGTCATCTGTGTACTTCGTACAGATCCTGCACGTTTGACGGGCTCGTAGCGAACCTTCCTGCATATATATGTATCAAACAGTGGAAAGCTCACTTGACATTTTGGTCGGAACGATGTTACCATTCCATGCTGTTCATGGGAATGAGTGAGTGACATCCAAAATGTAGTGGTCAGCATAGAGATATCACGAAACGCGAGGAGAAAAAGATCTAATTAGCACACGAAACCTCTGATGCGTCATCGTCAACAATACGACTGTAACCAGGACAGCAGGTACTACAATGTTTATCTGTAAGGGACTCAACGAACAAGCATTGAGGTCAGAAAAACCATTCCATTGACTACCTATTATTATTGCATTTTGCCAAGGGCTTTTGCAGTGAAGTCCGGTGTATCGAATCTAGAATCTTGTGGATAGGAATAAAGTATTTTTTGAGATGAATTCCGCTGCAGGCTGAACTTTGGTGACCAATGAAAGCGTGTAAGAAGACGTCCAAAACAGTGGTGGGATAATCACCTGAATATTGATAACGACTCACCACAACAACCAGGAATTGTGGTACTGAGAGCATTGCATTTAATAGCAGTATACCTCTGATTGTCTACCGTAACACCTTTACAGCGGTTGGATATTCACCTGATTATTCTTAAACACTCAACCCAACAGCCACGAATTATGGTATAGGGATGGGAGCATTGCTTTTATTAACAAAACATAACTTTGATTGTTAACCATGACACCTTTACAACGATGAGATATTCACCTGACTATTGATAATCACTCAAACCAACAACCAAGAATTATAGTACAGGGTGGGAGCATTACATTTAATAGCAATATTCCTCTTATTGTCCACCATGACACTTTTACAGCGGGGGATATTTGGATTTTTTGGTGGAATTGACTATTGATAATCACTCAACCCAACAACAAGAAATTATGGTACAGGGTGGGAACATTACATTTAATAACAATATTCCTCTTATTGTCCACCGTGACACTTTTACAGAGGGGGGGGGATTTGGATTTTTGGTGGAATTGACTATTGATAATCACTCAACCCAGCAACCAGGAATTATGGTACAGAGATGAGAACATTGCATTTAACAGCAACATACTGTAATGGTCTACAGGATACCTTTGCACAGCAGTGGTGCTACGATGAGATTCTGAGTCTCGTAATTAATTTCGCATATATTTAGACTTCCATTTTAAGAACGTTGTCCCCCAACGTACAGGGATAGCAAGATTACACCACAATTATAACAATATAAAATCAATTGCTAAAAACTCTATTTTTTATTTAAATAATTGCTAACATTTTTTTATTTACTTTATATTTCTGATACTTTCTGAATCTTTCTCGATAAATCAGCTTAACCCTTTATCTACTTACGGTACTTATAAGTACCACTCACTATAAAATTACATAGAATAACCCTTTTTGCGAATACTCTGACAAAACTTAGCAGGAATATTCTTTGAAATCCACTCTTCCAAGATATATGGCAGCACGGTCTCTTTGATGTGTATTTTAGCGGGGAAGGCGAATAGTTTTATAACAGAAATTGCGTTTTCAGCTGACGGTGTTTTCAGCCCATTGCAAAGATTGTCATTTCTGTTCCGAAAAAATAATTAATGTCAAAATCTAAGGGTCTTATTTTTTGTATGTAAATGAAGACCTTAGAAAACGATTTGACTACTTATTTTAAGTGAAAAATGTATGTAATTAATTTTACAATTTATTATATTTAATTAATTAATTAGCTCTAATGAGTTAAATTTCCCAAAGTTGAATATTTTTTTATGTATATCCCTTAATTTTCAATGAAGTGATTAAAAAAATAATTGCATGAAAAAAACTGCAGTGAATCTTAATGCGGTAGATACAGGGTTAAACTTCATAAAAATCTATTCATTGAAATTTCTTTTCAAAATTTTTTTGTGTGAGAAATATTTTCTGTAAAAACTCAGAATTGGATAAATATCGTAATTCATGAATAAAGTGGATAGTTGAAACCAATTTTAAAATATGAAGAAGCTATTAAAATCTCAATTTTTCTCTTAAAAGCGATTGCTGAGATTTAATAATAATTCGAAACAATTTCATGTTAAAAATGGAGAAAAAAGAATTGCTACTTGGATAGATTTAAAATATTCTTTATCATTTTCTGGTTTTATTTTTATGAGAACATAGATAATTACTTTTAAAAAGATTACAAAACATTTTATTTTCAAAGAGGAAAAAATAAAATAAAGTAAGTTCCATCTTCAATTTATTTAAAAATGTGAATGCTCTTAAATTTTTTTTTTATATTACTGAAGCTGAAATACTTGCATTGAACAAGTGTTGGATGTTTTTTAAATAAGGATTTATTTCGTAGTAAGAATAAAATTGCAATAATTTAAATTTTTACAAAATCCCTGCTTTTTTCTTGCCAGAAGTAAATGGAAGTTAGAATAATATAGATCTTTAAGAGAATTTTGAAACGAAATTGACAATTAAAATTGCTCGTTGAAAACATTTTCTTCACACTATTGAAATACTGAAAACTAATTATTTGTGTATTATACAGGTAACAAAAGTAATTTATTGAATAGAAATAAAAAATACACATTCATTTTTCTAAGAAAAACTATAGTTTGCATAAAAGAATGTCAAAATATGGGAGCGATATAATTATTCTAGAAGAGTACTGAAGGGGAATATTTATAAATATTTATGTAATACATACGGGAGAAAAAAAACGAAAAAAATAAATAAATAAACGCTGGGTATCGTAGTTGGTTTGGCGCTGGCCTTGTATGCCAAGTTTGCAGGTTCAACCAGGACCCAAGTCGGTAGATATCCATGATGCAAAAAATGAATAGTGTCCATTCCATGTGATCATGTGGCATATAAAAGATCCCCTAAATGCTCGTTTGACTTGGGTGCTCTCAGCAAAATTAAAATTTCTAGGTTCTCTCATCGTCGGAGCTCAAGTACTTCCCTCTGAGGAGGAAACTGGGAGTTAAATTTACTTGCGGTGATTGGTATATCAACTAAATGGTGCCGCACTTAAAAGAGAAATCAGCTCCCAGGTCTGCAAAGGTAAGACACACACAGACACACACGCATCCGCAACTCCATTAGAAATAGAATAAACAAAATTGAAAGTACAATTAAATTTCGGTAATTAACATTAGCGGTAATTCAATATTGTTCAATATACAGTATGCGCCGAAAGTTCCTTAAAAATTCATCGGGGGAAGGAAAGAATTATGACAAAAAAAGTGCGGTTTACAAAAGAATTGGATTTTTTTAGCGTCAAAAACATTTTTAGTTAAAAATGTCACCGGTAGAGGGCTCTGACGACCCAAAACACAATGTACGGGACAAAAGTACGCTCCATTAATTTACTCTTCCAATAAGAATTGTTCAGCATTCCTCCAGAACATTGAGGGACACAACTAAGGGGGCCATGCGATCTGTCAACCTCGAACAATCACTCTGTCTTCAACAAAGGTAGTCCATAGGAATCATTTTATTGGATTAGCACAGTATGAAGGTTCGCCATTCTGCATTAAGCTTATTACAGATAATACACCTCTTTGATTTAATGTGGGCACGTCTAAAAATACTTGTGTTACTAAAAAAATCCGACTATCTTGCGAGAATTAAAGAAATTATTTCCCCAAGTGGAGTTGCAGGGGCTTAAGGGGTGTTATAGATAATTATTTACACTCTTAAACTACTAGATGTACTGCCTTGAACTTTGGTATGCAGATTCTTTTCAAGGAGTAGAGATGCTCTACAAAACTGTCTTTACAAAAATCGACCCCCAAAGGGAGGGCATGTTATAAGGGATGTTATAGATAATTATTTCTGTTTTTAAAATATTAGTCGTATTATCTTAAAATTTAGTAGAAATGTTCCTTTCTTGGAGTAAAGATCCGATATTAAATGGGTTTTACGAAAATCTATCCCCAAGAGGTGTTGTGGGGGTTTTAGGGGCGTTTTATATATATTTCCGTAGTTAAACAATTACAATCAAAGACTTGAAGTTTGGTGTGCACGTCCTTTTCATGGTACAATTTCGCTACGAAAGAAGTTATGCAAAAATTCTCCCCAAGGGGCATTATGGAGGCTTAAGGGGCGTTAGATAAACATTTTTGTTTTGGAACTATTAAACTAATGGCATATTCTTTTCATGGAGTACATTTACTCTTTGAATGAATTTTGCGAAAATTGACTCTCAAGGGGGAGGTCGCGAGGCTTTAAGAAGCGTTTTTGATAAAAAATTAAAGTTTTTGAATTGTTAAATTTCTATGTTTGAAATTCGTAAAGTATGTTTCTTTTGTTGAATAGAGATCCACTAAGAATATATTTTTTTGCAATTGACTCATATGAGGGCAGCAAAGGAGTTACTGGGGCGTATTGAAAACAAATTAAGTTTTGGAACTACCAGATCGACAATAATGAAATTTGGTATGCATATTTCTTTTGTTGAATGGAAATCCACTGGAAACGGATCTTTCGAAAATAAACTCTCGTAGGTTACGGAGCTTATCAATAAAAAAAATTTCTACTTTTGAATTATTAAATTTGGACATTACATTTGGCAATCATATATTTATTTCGTTGAGCTTAGATCTACTAGAAATGACATTTGAGAAAATCCATTTTGAGGAAGGATGTTATGGGTGCGTACGAGGTAATTCTACTTCAATTTTAGAAATTATTATTCAGAATTCCTGTCCTTTTTAAATCAAGACATGAGAGTTTTAAGAATTTTTTTCAATACAATCGAACGCTTAATGCTAGGACTTAGATATCTATACTTTATATATATATATATATAAATATATATATATATAGCATATAAACAGTGTGTGTTCATACAACATAAGGAAATAACAAGTGAAATGGGCATGTAACAGCTAGAATATTTACCTTTACCTTTTTACCTTACCTGTACCTTTATTTTACAATGTATTTGATAATTAATTTACCAATATTAAATTGAAAAAAAAACTTAATAACGACTAGTGATCCCAATGATCCTGTCTTTGCGGTGCAAAATTTTTCAAATGAAGACATTTGCCCAGATGTTCATGAGAATGCCAGTTGTGATGGATATAAGATAGAGAGCACAACAGTGAGACTAGACTAGTTTTCTAGTGACATTTGTACTTTTAGAAATGGATGATTGAGGATAAATATTTAATTTAATGAAAAATTATTTTGTAATTTATTCCAATTTAAAAGTTATAAAGGAAAAATAATATAATACCTATCGTATTACTTAAAATATCCATTACTTAAAAATTATATCATATACAATACTTAATACTTATAAGGTAATTCGGGGAAAGTTTCAGCATCCTGACCACAAGAACAAATATCACTCCCAATTAAAGTAAATCTAGATAAATAGCTCTTAAAATTTCCCATGTCCAGTTTGTTAATAGTACTTTTATGCGTCGATAGATGGCAATTTTGAGCCACTTGTGTGAAGAGTCTGGTCCAATATTGAGTGTGAATTGTGAATTTATCTGAATAAATCGTCTTTAATCGGCCTTATTTTTCGGTTTCATGAGCATTTAAAATGACGAGTACACCTTTTATAATATTCCATTCCTCATATTAAAGTTTATAAACGTATTTGTTATTTTAAATAAGATATTAGCAATATAAGTATTACGCATAATGTTATTCATATGACGCATGTAGAAACGGCCTTCACACGGCAGCAATAAGGAAATAAGCGTGTGTGGCACCTGCCCTCTATGCTTGAGGGAAGACGCCACATTGTTCAGAAATAAAAGAAATGAACTTAATTTTTTTTTCACTTTATAACACTATATATTATTGTACAAAGGATGGTACAGGGGATCACCTTAGGACGAGGATTAACAATGTGCAGGGCTGAAGTCGACTACTACTTCAGCCTGCTGTAAACCGTTCATTAGGAAAATTCGTTCTTAGCAAATCCAAGGAAGATCTATAACTTTGAAGAGTGTGGTGTTCAAATGAATAATGAAACCAGGAAAGTTATTGCAAATAAAGGATAGCTTAATATCCACCCCATCACGTCAAGGGAGAAGAGAGAGAATGTAACTGTAATGGCATGCTGCTATGTCGAAGGTAATTTCCTTCCTCCATATTGTATTTTTAAAAGTAAAAGGAGGA
Source organism: Trichonephila inaurata madagascariensis (assembly GCA_019973955.1). NCBI lineage: Eukaryota > Metazoa > Arthropoda > Arachnida > Araneae > Nephilidae > Trichonephila > Trichonephila inaurata. The sequence continues at coordinate 27,154 of BMAV01010898.1, forward strand.
AGCCTGAGTTTGAGGATGGCATGCCACCAGGTTCACTTGTAGAAATGAACGAAACATCCATGTACATCAACTGAAATGTGTTCATGAGGTTTCTGAAGAATCATTTTATCCCCAGGAAAGAAAATGGGAAAGTTCTCATTTTAGATAGCCTCGCATCCCATTTCTCAGATGTGGCAGTATTAGATTAAGCTGCAGAAAATGATGTAATTCTTTTCTCTTCCAAGCCACATCACCCAGTATTTACAATCACTTGATCACTCTTTTTACAAACATCTGAAAACATACTGGCGACAAGCCCTGAGTTCCTTGATATACAAGAAGCCGAATCATTAAGTGTCAAGACTTCAGTTTGGATCTCTTCTGAATGCAACTTGAAGCAAGCAACCACAGTTGGTAAAGGTACTTCTGGGTTTTCAGCTACTGAGATTTACCCATATATCCCACAAGCAATCTAATAGCAAGCAAGCGTTTGCTATTTGTGATAGTTCCAGCAATGATACAGTTGTAGTTTCCCCATGGGACAGAGTTAGTGGCAGTGTTCTATCCCCATTGATTGCCTCCATCAGCACAGAACAAGGGAATTTTCTGTCTAGAAGCAATTAGCTCTATTTCTCTGTTCAGAAAACGTAAACCATTCGGGTGTAAAAAACAAAAACATCAGATGTCTTAACCGAATCACAGAGGAGAGCAACTATGCGGGAAAAGGCCCGAGGAAAGCTAGAAAAGGCGGGTAAGAGCAAAACAAATAACAAGAAATCTTCGGAAAAACATAAGAAAAGAGACGGATCAGCTTGTCATTCTGAAGTGAAGAAACTTCCCTAGATAACAGTGGTGACACAGTTTTGACAAGGATAATAAGGACGAATTTTGCGCTGTGTGTTAAAGGTACTTTTATGCTAAAAAAGGTCCCAATTGTTACTGGATTCAGTGCATCGAATGCAAAAAATGATTGTAAGAATATTGCAATGATAATCATTTGTACGGAGAGAAAGTTGTGTATGCCATCATTCGAATCTGTACTGTATACATTTTTAGCAAACTGATTATGAAAGAATTTGATTTTTTTGTTTTGATATAGTTATTGATACTTCGTTTTTAATTTTTTAATGTTTCTTTTATTTTTTATTTACTGTGATGTTGCATCTTACTCTATGACTGGTGGCATCTGCCCCATATATATGAGGGAACATGCCACAATTAATTGAATTACTTTAACATTAAATTTCTTATTTATTTCATCTTAAGAAGAGAATTAATTTGTATACATAACCAAAAAAAAATCAAATATTGGAAAAAAAAGTATATTTTTTTCTTAGCCTTGTTATTTCAATTTTCAACGTACTAATCGAAAATTCCTTAAATGTGGCAACTTCTCCCGATTTACCTTATTGATAATTTGTACGGTTTATAACTTATGTCATATTGTACCTTTGACGTTAAAGTACATTATTATTGTATTCAATCTATTGTTATTTTACGAGGGAAAGGGCACGATGAAAAATATGATTGAAAATTAGGTCACCAATGTTGAAAGTCTGAAAACTGAGTTAAACCATATTATGTTTTCCCATTTTAATACGATTTGAAATTTCTGTATTAATGTTTAATCTTTATTATTTTATTTGCTATTTTGGTGAATTCTGATAAAGGGGATTCAAGATTTCGGGGATTTAAAAGTGTCTCAAGAGCATCCCTTTGTGAATTCAAATGTAAAAACAGATATATGCTTTCGTTTTTTTTTTATCCACAGCTCCAGCAAAGGTGATTTCTTCTTAATTCATGATCCATACGTATTTCGGTGCTCTCAATATTAAGATAATGTTAACTTATGTCTAACAATCAGACTAAACAGGTTGGACAGGTTTCAGTAAGTTTATGTAGTTATTTAAGTTGATGTAATACAAAAATATCATACAATAGTTATAGTACACGTGCTTAATCATAGTTATGCTTCATTCGGGTAGACGAAGTCTAAATAAAGTTTACGATAAATAAGAACACATGAACCGTTGCAGCATATGGTTCCTTTTTAAAATTATACAGCTCTTATAACGGGAATCCGAACTGAAATTGGGACAATTTATGAATCCGGGGTCTTCGATCTCATTCCATCCGTAAAGCAGTTTTCAGATCTTAGATATTCCAGGAAGTAGACTAGTAGAAATTGAAATCTCTAGAACCTTTTAAATAAGGAAAATTAATGCTTTCTTTGATGCATTAGATTTTTATATGAAATTATTTATTAAATCACTCTTTCATGAAATAGCTCCAACTTGGTCTATAGCAAGAGTTTATATTTTTGTTTTATTTATATAATATTTTTTATGTATATATTCAACTTATAGAATAAAATTATCTTTTGTTTTATTATTTTGGGCATCTTTATTTCGGTTTAAGTCTTTTTTTAGTTCTTTGAAAAAAAAAATTCTTTTTATTTTTAAAAAAAGAAAGGAGAAATGGGGCAGAGACAGAGCGCGCCAAGGTAAATCAACATTGAATGATAGAGCTTTGCGGTCAGAAGGCATTTAATTTAAACATTTTCCCGTTGTATTTGTTCTGAATTCATCTGCAGTTTCCCTAGCAAAGCCAAAGACGCTTTTGTTTCATCAAAATATTTGAAAGGAAAACAGGAGATTGTTGCACTTTTCTGACGGAGTAGTTAGCATTTTTCATAGCATGTAGCCTCAAAGCACAAAAAAAAATTCAAAATGCTTTTTTATCGTATGTTTTTGATATTTTGATGGGTTTTGATGAAGTTTTTCGAAAGTCTTTATTTAATTTTGAAATGGTGTTTCTCTCTCTCTCTCTCTCAATTCCAACTATTAAATCCCACTCTCCCTATATATATGTATGTATATACAGTGTCCATAATTTAACTTGAAGTTTGCAAGCAGTCTGTAGCAAAAACTATACAACGAATTACATGAAAATAGTGTAATGGCAGAATGAATTGATGGAAATTTTATCGAGGGGGGAAAACAATGAGTTTCAAAAACCACCCTCAGATGGCGTATCATAGGTTTATTGAGGACATTTAAATAATCCACAGAAGTTTATAAAACATGATCAATATGCTGTCCAATATTGTCTGTTACCGTCTGGAAGCGCAAAATCGCCTGTTCGACTGTTGAAAGAAGCATGAACTGGGGAATATTAAGCACATGACGTTCAAGGTTTTCTTAAGGTCGGATAGAGATGTGAATAGATTAAGGCAGCCCAAGGTCTTAAGGTATCCCCAGAGCCAAAAGTCACAAAGATTCAAGTAGGGGGATCTAGGAGGCCAAGCTACTGGAAATTGCCAGCTGATGATTCTGTTGTCACCGAAATGGTGGCGGAGCACTTGTTTCACACAACGGGCGATGTATGGAGGAGCACCATTCTGCATAAACACTGTGGTTGTATTACAACGCCGCCTTGCCTGAAGAGCCCGAATAACGGATAATGAACTAATAACGAAGCGAATCGTTGACCGGTGACGGTATATGCTTGCAGACGTATCTCCAAATTACTTAATCATGATTTTTGGTCCTTGACTACTGAAAGGACCTTTTTGTAACGGTTTCAAAGATCAAAATTTCCGCAAACCTTGGGTAGCAGAGTCTCCGTTTTGGTACAACAATTTCCCCAGTAAAGCACGTTGATGGAGAGTCAACATCGTTTTCTTTGACTTGGAAACGAGTACGACTACGGTTCTCCTCTCGCATCTTTATATACCGTGGGTTGCTTCGAGCGCACAGGATTACTATGGTTACGACGCTATAGAGTGGTGGTTTTTGAAACTCAATATTAGTGTTTTTTCTCGATAAAATTCCCATCATTTCATTTTGCCATCGTCCACTTTTCATGCAATTCCGCTGTATAGTTTTTACAACATACTGCTTGCAAATTTCAAATTTTAATTATGGACGCCCGGTATATATCTTGTTCAAATTTTCAATCGTTAATAAAATAATTTTTATTCATCCACTCCAGTTCAAATACATTTTTTAAATTTGTAGTGGATGACACTTGATGTTAATACAGTTTTTCAAATATTAATTCATTAATTCTGTTTAATTAATGAATAAATAGTAACAACCAAAAGTAATAGTCCAAAAACATATATAAAAAGGAAAATCGTTTGTTGTGTCCCTGTAGCGCAATGGATTTCGCGTTGGACTTCTAATCCAAAAATCGTGGGTTCGAATCCCACTTGGAATGGCCTAATTTCTGAGAATGTGATTTATTTTACTATAATATTTTATTGAAATATTTAAATTGAGGTTAATACAGGTTTTTCAAATATTAATTCATTAATTAAATTAAAAAATGAGTAAATAGTAACAAACAAAAATAATAGTGCAACACCATATATGGAAAGAAAATGGAAAATTGCAAAGAAAATCGTTTTCTATTTTGCCACTTAATATTGTGGTTCTGTCAAATGTATAAATATATTTATAATAATTGTAGTTTTTTAATAAAAAGTAACTACAATAAAACTTTTCATTGTTTTGACCTTAGTGGAATTGATTCAGATTTTTTTTATATTAGTTGTTGTTTTGTGCAACTTAACAAACAAATAGAAATCAGAGATCTAAATATACTTCAGTACACATATATATTTCCTATGATGTATGTTTAAGATTTGATATTTCGTATTCTTTTAGAGATATAAACAATGAAATTTGAATTAAAGTTCTATCTTATATACATTCAATCACAAATATATCATGATAAAATTCACATTTGTGAATAGTTACATAAAACAATGTAAAAAGTCAATAAGCTTTAAAATGCATCCTTCAAGTTTAATGAAAGATAACTAAAGCGAATATAAATTATAGGTATCACATAAATAATTCATGAGCGTCTTAATTATTAATTCGTTTCTTAATAGCAGTTTTGTAGGCGTAAATAAACATTTGAGGCTCGTACACAAATACAAACTTTTACATAAGATAAAAAAAAAATATATTAATTCTTTTTCAGGTACAATGTTCAATTTCATTCAAATTTAATAAACTATGTTATTACACTTTTATAGATAATCAAACCAGTGATGTATTTGCGGATATAATTAATGAGTTAATTAGGCTAATAACTCATATACTCTAATGTTAATAAATTTTTCTACAACTGTGAAGTTATTTGGATATGATAAGCGCCATTAAAAATTATTTATAAATGAATTCATCATTTTTTTAATACTTCAAGCTGTATTCAACAGAATTTCAAAATATTAATTTTTTTTTCAAAAAGAACATACTTTCGGATTTTGTTCCTCATACACTTTTTTTTATATATTTTAAGAATTAAAATTGTTCCTTTATTGGTCAAAATTGCATTGTGTGTTTTATTTTAAATTTCTTTCAAAAAACAGCAGTTTACTTGAAATTTTTAAGAGCAATCTGGTTAAGAACTGATTTGTGCGCAAGCTTTAAGATCTGGTACAGTAATATATGAAACAGTGCTTCATTGATCAAAACGAAAAACATGCACTGTCTACCTAAAGGAAACATTGTAAAATGATTTCACGCGTTTTATTATTCATTTATTTACTTTATCCTGAAAAGGATTTCTTGATGTGCTCGAAGGTCAGTTATTCTTCGTATAAAATTTTGATATCATAGTAAGCTATTGAAAGGGGAAATAAAACGATGTTATAATATAAATTCGTAATGTGTTGATAAACCAACGTTCACGCTTACGTTTCTAAAAGCAAAAGGGTCTTAAAGTTTCTTTTCTAGCTTGGAATCTTTGGTGAAAGTTGTTTGTTTTGGTGCGTGTAACCACATCTCTTAGTTTCCATTCTACGTCTAGAAACACTCTGTGTAGATACATTGTATCCGAAATACTCCTATATTAAACTCACTAAATCTTATTAAATTTGAGTAAATACTCCAAATCCTATTCATCGCCAGATTGAAATCTTTCTTCTCCTGTTACATCTTCCCAGAGAAATCCTTTCAGGGTTAAGGAGCTCACATTATTTTCAAATCTGTCTTACACTGCAGTTGACGAAAATGAAATACCTATTTTCGGATAACATTATTCGGTAATATGAAGTAGTTAGAGGAGATTAATGATGTGATGATGGTTCTTTCTGTAATTTAGCGATGAGAGGTTAAGGGTTTTCATGGTTCTGATGCAAGGTGATGGTAGAAAATAGAGATGATTATAATGAGGAGCATAGTTGAATCAATTTAATACGTCGAGTTTTGCCTTCATTGAGGTCATAAATTATACGTTTTTGAAAATCGACGAAGCTACAAAGTGTTTTCAAAAACGTAATATATTGTTTTTGGAAGATAATTTAAAGTATAAGATTTAACTCTAATAGGTAAAAATAATTTGTTTGATATAGTGCTATCATTAATACTCTTCGTTGAGATATCTATAATTTATCCGAAATTATTCATGATTCAGAGAGTTGAAAGAACTGAATGTTGTGTGTGTATCCAGTTATTTTTTATTATAATAATTATTTAATTAGAAACACAAGAATTTTCGATACAGCCAATAATTTTGTTTAATTAACTTATTTACAAAAATCCTCATGCTCCACTTAAAGATGTAAGGCAAAACAGCGTTCTTGAATTTAAATCTCAAAAAAAAACTGTTATGATACAAATATAAAATGAAAATAAAGGAGAACAATACAAACATAAAGAAAGATGGAAAGTACCTATAAAACTTTAAAAATCTATACAGTAATCAAAATTTCTTAAGGCATTAACGTTTTCAGAACAATTGACCAACAAAGGCAAAACAAGTGGCTAGGAAATGCATAAATGTTTCAAATCGTTTTAAAAATTTTCTCGTTTATAAAAATATAGATCACAATACAGCAATAATGTTCCGCAGTTTCAACATCTTGATCACATGAACAAGTATCACTTTCATTTAAATTAAACCTAGATAAATAGCTCTTAAAATTTACATGTCCTGTAAGAATGTGGGATAATTTATAAAATCAGTAAAATACTTCCAGCATTTTGGCTTCTGATAAACGGTCGGAAAAAAACCTTTTAGTCCATAAAGCTACAGGTGAGGCCAAAAAGTCTGGGTTCCAGGATGAAAAAAGTTCTAAATGCTTCCAGTGGGACAACGGCATAGAGTGGTGGTGGGACAACGGCATAGCAAAGGTGGCAACATTCCTTGTTAGCCATCCAATTTAGTAATTATTAGGCATATTTTGACCTAATTTGCATATTACAAGAAATAACTCTCATATTAAGATTTTATTTTGAGCATAATTATTCTCAGAGTACGAGGAACGTATGCACAAAAAATTATCACAATTAAAAAAACTATATGCAAAGATATTGCCTTTTTTGTGTTTGTAACCTTAATTTTGGACATCTATGTATATATTTTCTTTTTTTGGCACTCATTTTTTAATACCTCTTTATAAGTAATAAATAAATACATTTTTTTTTAAAAATAATATGCTTAGGTCTTTAAAAATTAAACAAGAAAATGTCAATTTTCCTTTTTTTTACTGAAAAAATCTTAGACATACAAAATAAATAAAATGTAAGCAAATCCTATAATTCAAGGGAATATTATTTGCACACATATCTGATAACACACATAAAAAAATTAAATTAAAAACATTTTTAATGTCAATTCGAGATACTATCACCAATATTTATTTTCTTTTTTTAAGGACTTGAGAAATCTTATATCACTTTTAACGATATCCTCTCTTACCTGTAAAAGCGAATATATGTTTAATTCCAAAGTTTGACATTTGCCGCAATCCTGTACACATTGGAAATGAATTTTTAACTGAAATCGCCTAGTCTATTTGGCAGAAATTGCAAAAGTGATATTTTCAACATATACCCAAAATATGTTTGGGAAGTATAAAAATTTAGATATGCTGGGATTTGGAAAAGATGGCAAATTTTACTCTTCGAAATCCCTGTAGGTTTTCAATCAGATTTCGTGGTAGGACACCGCCATTGGTATAAATTCCTGATTTCGGTTTCCTTATCTGTAAACTTTTTACGTGGCTTTAAATTCTTGACTGAAATATTAAGTGAAATATTTCATATATAAATATATGGTGCACCTATCTATATATGTATGTACTAACTGAAGAGCTTGTTGGTATGTGGGTGAATTTTTAAAATGAAACTTATAATTATTTCGAGCTACCTTGAATATATTTTTAATTAAGATTCAAGCAAGAAGAAATATTGAAAATTTAAAATACTTTATGAATGATGACCTGGTTATGTAATTTTCTACAAAAGTTTCAATGAATTTATGGAAGAATGTTTTTACAACGATTCGAAAAACAATGTATATAATTCTACTGCAAACGAATAAATATGAAGATCTTTCGTTAGACCGAACTGATTGATGAAATATACTCCCAGTTCATGCGAAGCGCTTACCCCTGAATACCAGGGAGAAGAAAAAAAAGATCACCTAACTTGTGTGTGCTCACTGATATGTGTTATTAAAAATTTATGTAAAATCCACTAATTTATATTTAACCTCTGTTATTTTCCTAAAAGAAGGTGAAATGTTCGAACCGCATACCCTCAAAATTCCATATTCCATGATTGACGAGTACGTGGATGAAACGTTTTAAGAATAAGGAATTCGAAGAGGATATGTTTTAGTACCATTTATAAAATTTAATTATTTTATTTGTCCCATACACAGTAGTTAGGTAACAGCCTGTCGACCGTTTTTGATTTGCATGCATTTTTAATTCTTATCGTGGCATTGTTAGTACTAGTGTTTTTTGAGAGATACTGTTTGTGTCCCCGGTACTGAAATACTTCTTACCGAGAATTTTCATTGTGGTTAAGGCGGGAATTTTTCATTGTAGGCAGGAATTTAGATTCTAACAGAATTGATAAAGAACAGGGATTGATAAAAAAACAGGGATTGGCAAGGCAATAAACAACTTGTTGTTTGAGAAACTCAAAAGGGAAAGACAATCCAAAAAAACCGATATTATCACTGCCCTTATATATTGCAATGTAAAACTTAGTATTACACCATGTTTTAAATTGGGAGAGCATATATATATATATGCACACACACACACACACACAAAATCCTCAATCGATTAAAAAGGGGGTACGAACATGAAATTTTCTTATATACCACCTTAAGACCCAACCCGCAAGATCATGCGGGTTAGATATTCTTCTACAATTTTGCTTCTGGAATAGTCGTATGTAAGAAAATCGTGAATCTAACGATTAAGCCGGTTTTCAGAAAGTATAAAGTGTTACTTTTTATCAACAGACGATGGTTGTGATCCATGTTTTACTTTCAGCTGGCAAATCTAGCGTTGTTTTCAAATACAACGAAAACACTTCTTTTTATTTGTCGTAAAAAGGTAACTATCAATATATTTCTAATTGCTTCGATACAAATTTTTGTTTTAATGTTTAAATAATTGTAAAATAGAAAAAAAATTAATTATACTCTATTAATGTGGCTTGTAGGACTCGGGATTTCGTTACCCGCACGATCGTGAGGGTTGAGCGTTACTTGAGTCACTACAGCTGTAAAGGTAAGTACTTACCATACGAATTTTTTTTCTGTTTCAATAATTTTGATAAAAGCCTACATAAAAATGAAATATATATATATAGTTATATAATTAGTACCAAATTTTCTTGGGTGTCACCATGGATGAGTCCCTTTTTTTTCTCCCTCTCTTTCTTGCAATTAATTTTCTTCTTCGTGCATTTGTTGAGGAGTATGGCATTTTTATCTTCCCCACAGATATCTTCATCCATATCTCTTCTCCTCCCCCCCCCCAAAAAAAAATCGGGGTTTGGCGGGGGGGGTTTGGATGGGGTGGTTTAAATATACATATATTTTTTTAAATAATAAACTTTTCTGATGCATTTTACTATTTTTCAAGGAACACTGTGTTAACTTTTAACCAAAAACTTTTTTAGGTGTCTTAAAGGAGAAGAATTTCTCACACACACAGAAGAAAATATTTTGCAATTGATGAATAAATCAGATTGAACTTAAATCAGAACTTAGTGATCTCTCGGATGATGACAATGCTGCGAACAAAACATATGAATCGCGTATACTAGAAGAAAAATCAAATTCAGATGAGAGCGATTACGAAAAATATAGAAATATTTGAAATGGAAGGACGATTTTGGATCATTATTTACCATAAAAGTCTCTTGAACACATACATTACATTGATTTAGCTGTTGCAAATTCTTGGTTTCTGTACAAACAAGGTGCAATATCAAATAAAATTCCTCTAAAAATTAAAATGGATCGCTTAAAATTTAAGTTAGATATAGTTGAACCGTTATCAGCCTCTCCACCTACTAACAAAGGTATTTGAACTGATGATGAAGATAACAGTGTTGGAATTCCACTCGCAAAAAGATCGAAGCCTCATAATCTACCTGCTATACATGCCATGGCTTTTATCCTGGCCATTCCAGGATAAAAAGATTGACATGTATAGCCATTTTCGATGTGTTGATGATATTTCAAGGCCTCGCAAGTGCAGATTTGAAAACTACGAAAGCAGTTCGAAAACATGTTGTGAAAAATGTAATGGTTATTTATACTTGTCAAAAACAAACCAAAAGATTTTTATAGTAAATAAATAATGAATTAATAAGAGTTAATTATACATCAATAATTTCCTTGTAACAATTTTGATTGAATTAAGATTGTTTCTTCTATCAACTTAGAGCTCTAAAAATGTATAACTCGTAAAATTTCATAGGTGACCTATTTCACAGATTACGCCCAACTCGCACGTCGTGCGGGTACCGTTTACGTTCCAGGGGGGAGCGGGAATTTTTTTATTATTTTTTCCGATGTCATTGTGGGGTCCATATAGTATTAATAAGCAGAATTTAATATTTGAAGATAAAATAATTTGGGTCTTAAAGGGTTACTGAACATTCTTCATAGCCTGCAGTGTGTACTTATAAAAAGCAAACATTTAGGGAGTTTTGTGTTCTACAATTACAAAATAAAAAACAGTGTAAACCATTTGAAATTGAAAATTAAAATAAAATTCTTTCATTTCGCATTCTTTTAAGTATTATGCTTAGTTACATGCAATAAAAAAATGTACCTTTTTTTAGAACATTTTTGACAAAAAAAAATTGACTGCTTAATGAGTTACATTTACTTTTACAAGATAGCTTAGGGCTACTTCCTATAGTTATTCTAGCAAATACATTAAGAATGGAATTTCAGTTTTCTGCTAGGTTTAAATGAGAAGGACTGTTCAATGTTCTTAGAAGAGTTCCAAATGTTGCATTAATTTTATAAGCGTGAGAGATTAATTGCCTTTTCTCCTTTAATGACCTATTAGGATTACCCTAACTTGAATTTATTTGGAATGTGTTCAATCTAGATTAAGAATAATTTTCTAGTTGACAACTTAACTTAGTTTCAATTTGCATTTGCTTCTAACTTCTGTTACTTTACAGTTATTCCGTTCATTTTATTTGTTCAGATCTATTTATGTTACAGTCGTCATGCTTAGAACACACGTAAATGAATTAATTAAACAAAAATGAGTATTAATTTTCCCTTCCATTTAATGTATGTGCCTGATTAATTGTGAATTCTTTAAATTATTTAATATTAGGTTTTAAAATCTAAATAAATCTTGTTAAATGTTCTGTCATGATTATTTAATGATTAAATAAACAATAATTAAATATTTACCTTTTTTATATTATTGTTAATAATTATAATTTAATAGTTTTTTATGTAAACACTTTTATTACATACTGTAGAATGACTAGAGGAACAGAGACCTCGTCCTTCTCTTTGGAAATTGTTCTTTAGATATAATATAATATTTAATGCACAGGAAAATGGTTCCACGATTTTAGTGTTTGGCATTTCAGGAGATAGGAGAGGTTTCTCCCTGCGAATCTAGCCACAAATTTTGTATTTTTTCTCTCTCCTTTTAGCCCTTTATTTTTAGTTAAAATTATTTGTTAATGGTGAAATACCTCAGGATTTGGGGGGGGGGGGGT
>BMAV01010898.1:39255-85385 GCA_019973955.1 Trichonephila inaurata madagascariensis
CCCCCCCCCCCAAACAATAACAATGCATTTAATTCAATAATACTATACTTTGACGCTAAAGCTACAATACGTCTCTTGCCACCGACGTATATAAACGTCTCGCTTAGCTAAAGCATTAATTGCCCCGAACGCATATATACTTCTTTCAAAAGTACAATCTTTTCAGTGCACTGCTATGCATAAAATTATTATGAAAGTTTTAGAATGCAATAAAGCTTTTCGCTACTTTGGATGCTACTTCACTTAACTTTTAATCGGCAGTTAAGGGTTTAAATATAAACCGTACAAAAATTATCAAGATATGTGTTAATTTTTGTATATAATTTTATATATAACAAGCCCATGGTGTCACTGGTAATTAATAAACTTGTTCTTAACTTAGTACTGTTAAATTAATTATAAAATACATTTTGCAGTACTGATATATTTATAAGCATATTATATAAGATTAAATGTGTCTTTTATTTATGACAGAATGTATCTTGTTTATTTACTTTGAGTATATTAATAATTTTTAAGGTAATCTTTTGTTTTCGACTTTTTAATATGCTCGCACACCCCTCGTAGAGCTATCACTCCCCTCTAGGGGGGCACGCCCCACAGTTTGAGAAACGCTGGTATACACTATTCTTTTGTTGTTGTTGTTGTTGGGACTAAGGCCATCTGCTTGACGAAGTCAGATTGAGGCCTGAGAAATTCATCGCGGTTAAGAGCTAGAATTTTTACGCCTGTCGTTAGCCTTAGCTTTGAGCACCTTGCAGGGGACAGTACGATTTTGGTCGGTTCAATCCCAATTTAAAGGGAGAAAACCCTGGGGGTGGCCAGGGGCCTCCCACCTCTCTTCCTTTTCCACCAACCACACGAGAGGACTTGCGGCTCGACAGCTAATTAGAGTACCCCCATGCCGCAAAGGCAATATACAATTACAAACATCCATGTCTTCTCCTGGATTCGAACCCAGTCCCTACAGCAACGCAGTCAGCGTCGCTAAACACTGTACCGGTTGGGCAACATACATTATTCTAAATATCAATACATTCTCTTATATCATTGCTTATGTTTTCTATGATATTTTTCTCTTAACATTGCTAATGTCTTCCACAAGACACTTTTCTCTTAGACACATTCTATTTTTAAAAAAAGTAATTGTAATGTTTTATTTTTTTCCTGCTCTTTTATTTCTAAAATAAATTTGTGTTCCAAGGTAAAGAAATGGAAGAGAATTAGAAAAACGAAATATTTTAATGATCGAGATATAGAAATCACTAGGAAGTGCTTATTTCAAGAGAGTAAGGAAAGATAAATAAGGTTAAATTAACTATAATACAACTGAACATATATTATTTAATTCTGTCATTAAGTATATTTGATGTTGTTGAGATAATTGGTGACATATTCAAAAATAAAAATCCAGTATAAGTAATTATTTTTCAATTAAGGGGATTATAAAAAGGGATAAGTAAGAATTTATAATCTGCTCCTAATTCCAGTTGAAATTTAGCTTCAACCGGATACATATTCCCTTAACATTGTATATTTTAGCTCTTATTGTTTCGATTGAGCTTCATTTTCTATTTATAGTAATTAATGCAATTATTTTTAGTTCAAAGAAGAAATTTCAACTTAAAATCTAAGTGAAACCTTAAGGATTGTTACGTATATCGGGTTCGTGGATTTTTATATCAGTTTCAAAAAGCAAAACAGTTTTTAAAGAAAATTTAATTTTGATGACTGATTTAATTTTGATTTGATTCTAAAGATGAAATTTACTGTAGATAAACAATCCTTAAGGTAACTGATATAGCATTTAAATTCGCAAAATGAATCTCAGAAGATCTTCCCCCTTTCTACAGTACTCAGACACAACTATCAATTTCTAAGAATACAAAAAAGTAATGATAAAGATTATTCGCAAGCATTAGTTCGATCGTATCAACTGAAGTCTTTCACAGCTGAAGTTATACTGACTCAGCTTCAGGAAGCGGCTGCTATTTTTAGACTGCGTGGCCATCTTATAGCGCTTCTCGAAATATCTGTGTACGTCATAAATCGTGATGTTAATAAATTTCTGCAAAAAATTGCAGAAGCATCCATATAGTTGCCACCTCACTAAAATGGTTTCTAAGCCACCAAAAATGATACCAACTTGGCTCTATAGCCAACATTTTGCCAAGTTCCCATTGAATCGCCATTATAATGTAAGGAACGGCATTGTTTGCGAATAATACAATTTTTATCTTAAAATTAAAGCAACAGAAGGTAATATTAAAATATTAAGCATTCAGATATAAATTATCTACACTATTTTAAGCATTACTTACGCACAATTCATAACAATATTATTTTTAAGCTCATTTACAACTAATATTCTTGTTACAATTTTATTCCTCATATAACTCCCTTTTTTTTCTCTGAAAAATACGAGTACATACATTTTTTAGAACGTATACTTTATTCCCAAATAATTTTACTATTTTTTTTTAACTCTCTTAATTGCATTTTGTAGTTGTCTTAAAAATAATGTACTTAAAGCATTGATAAATTCATTGTAATTGTATACATAAATCACATAAAAGATTTTAAATGTATAAAAATAAAAATGTAATATCCACAGTATAAACTTCCCAAACACTATGAGATTAAAAAAATTTTATAATTTTTTTTCCAACTGAATATATAAAGAAGATTATTTAATTCCATTGAATTTAAATCAAATCTTGAATTTTTATGTTTTTTTTTATATTGTGAAAAAAATTTTCTTAGTCCTATTCGTTCACCCCTTAAGTACCACCGGCGTATCCGTCTTGCTCAACCCCTGTGTTATGTGCCCCGGACGTATATATCCATCCTTCCGAAATATGATTCCTTTCTTTTCGCTGCTATCAGTTTAACTATTCCGAAGGCTTTGCGATTGAATAAAATGACGCTGTCAGTATAATGCACTATGTATTTGATAATTAATTTACCAATACTAAAAAAATGCATCATACTCTTTAAGCCGTACCTAATTTTAGTATTATATATCTTTTGTATTTCAAAATATTTGTAACACATAGCAATTTTTTAAATATTTTGAAAAAATGTATTTTTTTTTATTTATTAAAATATCTTAGTTATAAATCTATTTATATAAAAATAGCTACAGTGTAATGAGAATACATTTAACTTTATTATTCAACTTGTAGCTAGAGTAATTAAAGCTACTATTTTAGAAAATAGCGTGCGCAACGCAAAAAATACTTAATATTTATCATAGAATTTGCATATGCTTATGATTTTTAAAATAATGATTATATTTTAAACATTTTATACTTTTCTGAAGCCCCATTCTTTTATAAATAATGTGTAAAAGATTCGAATCATTTAATTTAAATTTAAAATAATTATACCTGTTTGAAAGTTGTTTATATTTTCAGACCTCTAGAAAAATTTAACACCCCTGAGACCTCTTAAGAACAAGTTTTAATAATTATTAGTAACTCCCACGGGCTTTTCTTCTAGAAGAAATCTATCAAAGGAGTAATATAATACTTAAAAGTAACTTTTTGAAAATATCTATTAGTCAAAAGCAACATATTCAAAATTTAATACTTATCTTGATAATTCGTCCGTTTCATATTATTAAGGTTATATTGTAACTTAAGCTTCAAAATATACATACATCATTATTGCATTCAATACATAGTTATTTTTTTAAAAATGGAGAGGGGCGATGAAAATTTTATTAAAAACTGCGTCGAAAATACTGAAAGTTTGAGAAACATTGGATCTAGCGATAATTTTTTTGTAAATGTTTGTTTGAAATGTCAGAGAGATTCGAGCTTTTGAGAATAATTATCTGGTATTATATGGTATTAACATAAAATTAAAGCATATTTAAATGATAATAAATACATAAATGATTATTCTATGATTTTTAAATAAATAAGTAATATAAAAAAAATTAAATCAATTCCTACTTAGATCAACAAAGAAAAATTTTATTTTAGCTATTTTTTATTAAATAGTTACAATTAGTATAAATATGTATATACATAAGACAGAATCCCAACATTAAGAAGTAATTAATTTTTATTAATTATCATTAAAGTATCGTATTGTCATCCAAAAAAATCGTGCATATAAAATTTCAGTTCAACTGAATGCTTTAAAACGTGAGAAAAAAACTTTTCAAATGTAGACACAAGTCACCATAATGGTCGCTAAGTCGCCAAAAATGATGCCAACGTAGCTGTATTTATAATTCTTTCAAAATTTAGTTTTAATCAATTTTTATTAATTATAATTAAATTATTGTATTGTCATCCAAAATAATCATGTATATAAAATTTCAGCTCAACCGAGCACTTTAAAATGTATTTTATTAACGATTGAAAATTCCACGAAGATAAATAAATAAATAAATATAGAGAGAGTGTGAGCTAATAATAGGAATTGAAAAATATCTTAAATTTTCTGTAAAGCTTTTATTGAAATATTCAGATTGAAAAAAAATAAAAGAATAAATTAAAACTTCGATAATTTTTGAAGCATTATTTATCAATTCAAACTTTAACTCGAGTGAAATGTTACAGTTCCCAAACTTCAAAGTAGTAATACTCAATACCCCCGTCACAATCATAATCTAATTCCCCCAAGTGGCTTGTCGCTTCTGAATTGCAGTGGAAACCTCTATAACATTCGGCGCGCTAGTCTATTAAATTATTATCAATAACTGACGATCGCATGATCATGGGTTGCAATTCTAGCGTTTCAATTTCAACCTAAATACTCTCTAGTGAGAGCTTAAATCGAAGGATTGGAGTCTATCCTTCTACGATTGCAACGATAGTATCTGAGTGATTTCAAAGGAATCCTCTTATGTTACGTGGTCTTTCAATTTGGCATTAAGTTAGCATGTCTGTTTCAGTAAGCCAGTATATTACCTTTGGTCCAAGAATACAATTGCATTATAAAATCCTTTGTTTCTAGGATTTGCAGATAACGCATTTAGATTGGTATGTTATTTCTAATTTAAAAGTAAACCACAACAAAATAATTAAAATATTAAGAGATGCCAAAATTAAAAATTTATATTATTAAATAATAAGAATTTAATTTAAAACTTTATTTATAAGACATTATGTAAGCCACATGATGAAGGAATTTCGACCATGCATTATTTCAATAAATAATTTTTTAAAAAAGGAATTTATTTAAATGTATTAAAAATAAGTAACCTGAATGGTGGCTTAGTTGGTTTGCGCTGGCCTTGTACGCCTAAGGTTTCGGGTTCAGCCGCGGACCAAGTCGGTGGATTTTCATGATGCAGAAGATTGACAGCGTCCATTTCGTATAAATATGTTGCATGCAAAACATCCCTTGAGTGCCTGTTTGGCTTCGTACTCTCGGCAAAATTAAAATTCCTAGTACAGTTTCGCATTGTCAGAGCTCAAGTGCCTCCCTATGAAGAGGAAACTTGACCTCAAAATTACTTGCGACAATTGGTATATCTCCTATATTGCGCCACATTAAAAAGTGATACCAGTTCCCGGAGAATGTATTATATCTGTAATGGTAAAAAAATACCAAGTCTCAGCTCCATTGAAAAAAAAATTAAAAATAGTTTATGTAAGCCAAACAAAGAGAGGATTTCGACCATGCATTATTTTTATAAATAAATTTTAAAAAATGAATTTATTTAAATGTATTAAATAAATGTTAAATGCAGTTCATATTTTTATTCCCTCACTTACGCACTCAAACACACACATAGTGAGAGATAGAAATAAGAACAGAGAGGGAGAAAATGAGACAGGGCGTGGGAGAGAGTGAGAGAGCTACATTTAATACCATAATTTAAAAAAAATATATGAAGGAACAATTTTAAAATATTCAATAAAACGGTTAAAGAAGTAAGTGAAATCGAGTAGAAAAAACTAAGAAAAAAAAAGAGAGATAGAGAAAGAAAGAAAGGAGCTTAACAAGTTAAAAACATTCTTAGACTTCGGATCGAATATGTGGGGTTAAATTAGTGTGATTGTTCCAACCGCTCACCGTTGTGACTTGATGAGCTAATATAGAGCCATCCACAGAAGAAAAAAAGTTTATTGAGCAGAAATTCAAAATAAAAGATATTTTAACTAACTGATAGTTAAATTGGAAAAATGTTTAAAAAATAAAACAATAGATTGCAAAAAAGTCAAAATCATATAATGATATAGTAGATATAATAGTAAATATTGACTGAGTATAGTAGTTGAGCACATGAAAAGTAAAGCACCATCAATACCAAGATGTTATAAAATATGCGGGCTAATGGTGCCTGAGGGTGTGTGAAATGCTGAAATTTTTAATTAATAAGATGTTTAAAATGTGCGTCCGGAATTGTAAACTACAAAAAATATTTTGAATCTCCACGATCAGACAACAAGCTGACTTTGTAATCTTAATTTTGTGTGGAGGTTTTGGAATAAAAATTTACAGAACGATAAACATATTTATGTGTATACATCTTTTCAAGAAGATTGTGTTACCGCCCCCCTAAGGGGACCGTTCCTTTGATTATCCACGTGAGCTAGAGGTGTAGGGTTTACAAAAGGAACAGACATTTTTGTATTCTTAATATGGCTTTATTAAGAAAATATTACTTAAACTTCTAACAAATTAGATAATTATATTTAAGAGAGAATCTACGACGAACAATCACACAATAATAGTTATACCGAATCGCGTAACTTGAACCACTATCAATATCTAATACCACCTAATATCACTTCGAATAATATTAAAAGTCCAAATATATCAAATAGTCAATCCTACCTTAATTTGATTGTAACTTCAATACTATTAAGAGACGTCTGGGCGCGCGTGCAATGATATGCACCTTGACCTAATGGCTTAATCTTCAAAATAACTTCTACCGGCTGTCAATTCACGTTTGTATCAATCGCTCACATAACATTCCCTAAATTGCCATACGATTTACTGAAACTTCTGTTATTTAAAAGCTGTCTTATTTGCATTTCCTCTTCATGTTTCGCTTCTTGGGTTTTTGTTGGAAAAGAGTTGCCATTAATCTTGGTCCCCAAAGAACCCAGAGGTCATGTTAAAGAAAAGACGCGTGAACCCGTCACAAGATTATGGGATAATAACGATCCAATCGATAGTAGAACATTTCTAATATGTTAAAATGTATCTATTTTGTGTGTTACTAAATCAGTATTTATGTAAAAAAATTAATAAATTACTTTTTTAAAAAAAAAATATGAGCAAACTGCTATTCTAAAAAGGTATTTTATTGCATGGAATTTAAATGCATTTCTTTAATAATAAATATTACTAACTACTTTATCAATAATTATTTGTAAGTCCAAACCTAATAATTAAATCATGTTAAAGTTAGTTTTCAACAAGCCAAAATAATCATAATAGAATATAAAATTCGATTTAAATTTACCACTTTTAACAAAACAATCAAATTATTTATATAACAGTAAACAAATTAGTATTTATTATTAAATAAGGTCTATTTTTAGACTCCCGAAACAAAACCTCCTGAGGTTCACCTTCAGGTATATATAGTTTTGATTGAACGCAATAAACTTTTCTTGTAAAACAAGATTAAGCAGAGTTCAATTTTACCTGTATAATTGTATTTTTTAAGTAGTATTTGTCGTATATAAGAGCAAGAATTCTAATCATATCATGGATATCATTGGAATTAAAAAGGCTTTAGAAGTCAAAACCGTGTACAGAAATCTCAAATATTATTTTTGATGCCTTTAATAATTTCTAAGCTATTTTTAATCATACCTGCATGCCAAAAAATGTTGAAAGTAGTTTAAAAGAATCAATTAAAATATCCTCCTCTATTTGGTATATACCTAAATTAGTCATTAATAATTCTACGGAATTTGATAGAACTCTAATGAAATTTAGGTGTTAAAAAAGTGAGGATATTTAATACTTACTTTCAAGTGAATATTACTTTTTTCACACACATTCAGTTTTAAAAGTCAGTTTCATTAGCTTCTCTGTTACTTTATTTGACCATTTGGAATGCCATATTTTTTTTAAATGTTATTAAACTAGATCTTTTTATTATTCGTTTCACACACACACAACAACATATGATACAAACAATGATGAACCAAGTCTTTTAGGCTATATTTTAATAAAACTCAAAATAACAACGGTTAAACAATTATCATTTACAAATGAAGTTGATTGGAGATTTCAGAAATTTTAGTTATCACACACACCAGTTATTACTGAATCCTAGGGATATAGACTACATCGTAACGATTGGTGGCTACGTCGGTTGCTGCCGACAGTTATTTTGGTTTTACTGAGCTTTACGTATAGTCGATACAGAACCCACCGAGGCACCTAAATATAAAATAATATTTATATATTATTAAAAAATTGTGCAGGATTTTTACTAAAATACACAATCTCAAAATAATTCTGTCTATATGGAAAATCTAAAATATCTAAATGTAATATCATTTTCAGCTTTAAATTTTGGATTCATTATATTCTTCAATATATGGGAAATGAATTGGTCAAAAACTTAAATAGGCATTTCATATTCGATAGCAGTTTTAATCTAAAATGTGCCTAAGAATTTTTTATTTTGCTTTCAAATGACTGAGTTGTTAATGGCAATTAGCAGTGTCTTTTTGCATAAACTTCCCCAGTAATTCTTCATTGATATCTTTAGGTGTCTTTATATCACTTCTTTGCTATATTTATATAAGATCAAAAAATCACCTCGACTTTTGTAAAAATAATCATTTTTATTTCATTTTTAAAAAAATCAGTTACATATGTAAAATGTCATGTTAAAAAATTAAAGTAAAACCATTAAGGTATCTAACTACATTCGGAACCGTGATTTTAAAAAAGAGCATAAATGGATAATTTTCATGACATTTAGTGTCACTTAGATTAGAATACATGTATAAAAACGTTTTAAGGACATTTTGACAAAAACAATTATTTAAATACAATATTTCGACAAACAATTCACTTAAAACAACCTTTTTTTCAAAATATTCTCCTTTTGTGAAAAATGCTTCTATTAATAATATTTTGCCTGTATATAGCTCAAACTTCTGTACAGAGGCTCAACTATGATTTTTGAAACATTCACATTCAGAGTTACAACCCATTGAAATAATTATCGGCGTTTTTTTCTTAAAATTTCTCCCCTCTGTTGTCGTAAAAATGGATAAGCCCACTTCTAAGTTATATATTTCAAAAACTGTAGTTAAGCCTCTGTACTGAGGTCTGAGCTATATACAGGCAAAATATTATTATAATAGAAGCATTTTTCACAAAAGGAGAACATTTTGCAAAAAGGTTATTTTAAGTTAATTTTTTGCCGAAATATTGTATTTAAATAATTTTTTTTTGTCAAAATGTCCTTAAAACAATTTTATACATGTATTCTAATCTAAGTGACACTAAATATCATAAATATTATCCATTTATACGCTTTTGCAAAATCGAGGTTCCGAACGTAGTCGGATACCTTAAATAAAGTGAATAGAATTCGAAAATACACAGCAAGATCCTTACTTAAAAGCAATAACTGTTTATACAAATTTGGTTATGGAATGAAAGTAAGCATACTTTTATCATTATTTTACAGAATATAAAGAAATACATATTATATATTCATTTTAGTCCTAATGAATTTGTTTATTCAAATTAATAACCTAGTTAATTAACTAAATATCGACTGGGCATTATTTATTCTCGTGACCCATGAAACAAATACAAGTATAATTTAATACATCTAGCTGTGGTCCTCTATCCAGTGAAATGAAATATTTCATAGTGTATTGTTTCAGACAAAATTGAAACATTCTTCTTTTCTCATCCTCGATAATTTGTTTTTGTATTTTTTTCAGTTCGAAAGAAAATATGTTTCTGAAAAGTAGTCCTCGTTAGAGACATAAGTTTTTGTTTAGTATTCCAGAAAGAAAAACCAATATTGCTTCGAAGATCCATTTCGTGATAGTTGACTTATTTTTCTCAAATAAAAACGTTGTATACAATTTTTATATATTGTATGGTATACGACTGAAAATGTTTATTCTCTTCAAAGTAGTAAGTAATATGAAAAAAGTAATAAGAGAGAGATTTAAACAACTGCTCTACTTTTCAACCACATTTAAATATATGTATAACATTTTTAACGTGGGCCTATTTTCGCTCTCTCTATATAAAAAGTGTTTCGTGATGTTGTAAGAAATTTATTTATAGATAAATTTCCACTAAATTAGAAGCCCTTTGATGCAAACTGCGTTTTTAGGATTTAGTACAAGTTGGCCATTTTGGCAGACATGTTTCTTTTGGTGCCTTTGGATTTCATCTAGGTCTTTCCTCAAATTCTATTTTAGCCTCTCCTTCATAGAAGAGATAAAAAGGGCATCAAATTGTGTCCTTTTTTAAGGGCTTAAGGCAGTACTTCTAAAACTTTCAATATTTGCGACCCAATATCCAGTCATAATTTTCTTCGCCCTTCCCCTTCATACGATAACAATATATTGAATTCAATAGTACTATACTTAAACTCTAAAGCTACAATATGACTTTATCCTCTTAAGTGCCACTGGCGTATATAATCGTCTCACTCAATCAACGCGTTAATTTCCTTGGTCGTATATATACGTCTTTCTGTAATACGATCTTTTCTTTATGCTGCATCCATAAAATTATTCTGAAGGCTTTGGAATGCAATAGAAGGACCATGACAGTATTTGCGAAGAATTTACTCATTTCAGGGGATTTGATTACGTATTCCTTTTCTTCCCTCCCCCTCAATACATCACATCCGTGGAAAATAATGGCATTGAGCAGCGAATCGCGTAACTTTTACTTAACAGTTAAGGAATTAATTATAAACCGTACAACCCTATTGGGTTTTATTTTTATTTTTTTTAAAAAGAATGAGTGCAATAATGTTTAAAATTATTAAAACATCGTTTACTGAAGAAATTCTTTTAGCTAATATAATATAAATTAAAATTTTTCTCTTCCTTTTTTATACAATCTGATATCTGATAGTTAATGTTATTCATTCCTTTATACGATATTTATCGTAATAAATATAATATTAAAATAAACTATTTTAGTTTAAAAAACTCATCAAATTTCAAATGACATCTAAATTTTCAGGCACTTCTAAAAAAATACAAATATGCTGTTGTTACTCAAATTCTCTATTCAACAAGCTAATATTCAGGAAATTTGCAGAAAACTGGCTTATTCACCTAATTCTTAATGTGATTTTAAAAAATAATTTCATGCTAAGAAGTAAAAATATTTTCTTTTTATCTGTGTCTTAAGGTCTTTTTAGTTATTCTAGATTTTTTTTATTGTGTTTTTCTTTTAACCACTTAAGTCCTCAGTTTGTTTGCCCAAAATGATCCCCAAAAATGGTACAGCTTTTATTGTATGTAACAAAGCATAATGCTTAACAGAATGCGAAAATAGAAGCATTTTTAGTTTTCAATTTTAAAGTGTTCACATTATTTATTATTTTATAATTGTGGAACACAAAACCTCTAAATGTTCAACTTTTATAAGTACGACGTGCATGCTGTGAAGAATGTTTCATTTATTTTTAAAGAATTTCCCCCATACTCTAAAAAAATTTCAAGTCCATACCTCTTTTTCAAACAGTTGAAGATTTTGGATGTGCTGCATATATATTTTCTCTCACAGTTCGAAACATGGTGTAATACCAAGTCTTACATTGCAATGGGAACAGAGATAATACCAACATTTTTGGATTATCTTTCTGTTTTCATTTCTTCTCAAACAACAAGTTGTGTATTGACTTGCCATACCCTGTTCCTTATCGAATATTTTCAGGAATCTAAATTCCTGCCTTCAATGTACCCTGGACATACTTCATCTGTTAAAAACACTAAAACTAACACTAACTAAACACTAACTTACCAACATTTTTGGATTATCTTTAGGCTTCTATTTCTTCTCAAACAACAAGTTGTGCATTGCCTTACCATGCCCTGTTCCTTATCGAATATTTTCAGAAATTTAAATTCTTGCCTTCAATGTACTATGGGCATACTTCGTCTGTTAAAAACACTAACAATAATAATCTATCTATAAGAATTTCGAATCAAACATAGAAAGAAGGTAATATCAGGGTCCATATATCGTACGTGCAAACAAGTCAAAGGGTTAAAATGTACATTATAAGGTTTTTGTAAAGCACTAAGCATACGATATAAAACCATATTTTCTGAAGACACAAAGTACAAAAAATAAAACCATTTTGTGTGCTCTCTTAAATGAGGGATTTGTTACATAGTGGTATAACCTTATTCTGCTAGTCATAGCCCTTTTGTAACATTTTTGTTATCCCCCATCAGGTTTGACTTAAAGTATCCGACTACGTTCGGAACTGTGATTTTGAAAAAGCTTATAAATGGATAATATTTTTGATATTTAGAGTCACTTAGATTAGAAAACGTATATAAAATTGTTTTAAGAATATCATTACAATAAAAAATTATTTAAGTACAATATTTTGACAAAAAATGAAGATAGAATGACCCATTTTCAAAACATTTTCCTTTTATGAAAAATGCTTCTATTGTAATAATACTTTGCCTGTATATATCTTAGACCTCTGTACAGAGGCTGAACTAGAATTTTTGATAAATATAACTTAGAAGTAGGTTTATCCATATTTTACTCCAACAGAGGGGAGAAATTTTAAGAAAAAAATGCCGATTATCATTTCAATTGGAGGTAACTCTGAAAATAATATGAATTTTTCAAAAATCCTAGTTCACACACTCTACAGAATTCTTTACTTTATGTAAGCCAAATATTATTATTATAGAAGCATTTTTTATAAAAAGAGAACATTTTGAATAAAGGATATTCAAAATTTTTGGTCAAAATATTGTATTTAAATAATTGTTTTCATCATATAATGTACTTTTAACTATTTTATACATGTATTATAATCTAAGTGACACTAAATATTATGAAAATTATCCATTTATGCGCTTTTTAAAAATCACGGTCCCGAACGTAGTCCTTATAGTTAATTAAACTCTCTCTCTTAACAGTTAAATTTTTTTAGATTTGGCACCATGTTTGCTGATGAGAATAAATACATGAAAAAGAAATATTCTTGATTTGGTGTGTCAGAGTAAAATTGAGAATTCCATTATAATGCACTTTTAAGAGACAAATAAATAAATTTTCATTCATACTATTAAACAATATTCTTAGTTGTAAGATGAAACCAAGAAAAAGTAAGAAAAATATATGCAATTAATTTTTTTTAAAAAAATTCTATCAAATGCATATGTCTTTATTCAGTTGTAATAGAATTAATCCAATTAAAGTAAGCAGAATAAAGCGCTGACTGTATTAGAAAAAAAAATAAAGGCAAAAAAGCAGTAAAATAATAGAAATTTCAGAGCTATAAATTCACAACTTATGTTTGTTCCTTTAAGAAAGGAAATGAAAATTATTGAAATTCCAACCTCCCATCAGCAATAAAAAGAAATGAGACAAAATACAATCAATACACAAAATTGAACGTCACTTGTTGAGCCAGTTATGTCAGATTCTGTTGGGATTCTACAAAAATTCCCTTAAGATTAAAAGGTTGTTTATTACTTGGTTTAAGTTACAAAAGGTTAAAAAAAATCATTTCAAAAATGTTAAACAAGAAAAACGGAGGAGTTTGATGGTACAAATATAAATCATATAAGCACAATAGTCTTTACTAAAATGTTACTCACTTAGGTTGGTTGCTAAATGGGAGCTCGGTTGCCTGGGATAGTCAGAATAAAATTATTACCGCAAGAGTGTCTGCATTGTAAAAATATTGAGGCTATGTGAAGACACATTATTTAACCCCTTCAGCAATTTACTCGTACAATGGAAGGCTACCGAAAGTAAGCTGTAGGCTGTGCGGGCACATATTTCCTTCCTTTCTTTGATTTGTGCTTATTTTTAATTCTTATGGTGCATTATTTAGGGCTAGTATTTTGGAAAGATTAAGGTATCCTACTACGTTCGTGCGCAGAACCGTGATTTTGCAAAAGCGCGTAAATGGATAATATTTATGATATTTAGTGTCACTTAGATTAGAATACATGTATACAATTGTTTTAAGGACATTATGAGAAAAAAAATTAGTTAAATACAATATTTTGGCAAAAAATTAACTTAGAATAACCTTTTTTCCAAATGTTCTCCTCTTGTAAAAAATGCTTCTATTGTATTAATATTTTCCCTGTATTCAGCTTAGACCTCTTTACAGAGGCTCAACTAGAATTTTTGAAATGCATAACTCGGAAGTCGGTTTATCTATGTTTTACGAAAACAGAAGGGAGAAATTTTAAGAAAATACGCCGCTAATTATTTAAAATGGTTGTAGCTCTGAAAATAATTTGAATTTTTCAAAAATCATAGTTGAGCCTCTGTACAGAGGTCTGAGCTATATACAGGGAAAATATTAATACAATAGAAGCATTTTTTACAAAAGGAGAACATTTGGAAAAAAGGTTATTCTAAGTTATTTTTTTGCCAAAATAGTGTATTTAAATAAAATTTTTTTGTCATAATGTCCTTAAAACAATTGTATACATGTATTCTAATCTAAATGACACTAACTATCATGAAAATTATCCATTTATGCGCTTTTTTAAAATCATGGTTCCGAACGTAGTCGGATACCTTAAGCAGTTTGTCAATGAAACTGAAATGCTTTTCGTTCGTTTTTTTTATGATGAAAGAGAGGATTAATATAGTGTTTAGTTATAAACAATAAAAACTTGCCTTTTTTTTAATTATTTTGGTTAAAAATCCTTTGGATTTATATTTTTAAATAACAATTCTGAGAAGATACTCGTTTTTTACGCCCTTGCCTTTTTATTTTCGGACTCCACAACAGTCAAATTTTTATGTCATTTAATCCCTCTATGTTTTTTTACCCAACATGATTGGTCAATCAGTTTACATTATGTATACTATAATATTTCGCTTCTGCCGGCAGGGTGGCGTGGTTGGTTTGTCCCTGGTCTTCTGCACCCAAGGTTGCGGGTTCGACCCCGACCCAAGTCGGTAGATTTTCATGATGCAGAAAATCGACAGTAGCCATGTCATATGATTATTCGGCATGTAAAAGATTCCTAGAGCGTCTGTTTAGCTTGGGTTCTATAGGCAAAATTAAATCCTAGTACAAGTTTGCATCTTATATGGCACCGCACTAAGAAGGGTTACCAGCTTTCGGAGCATATACTAGGTCTGCAATGGTAAAACTCCAATCGACAACCCATGAGAAATTTTAAAAAAATAATAAATATTTCACTTCTACTTTTCAAAAGGTTGTTTTGCATCATCGTCATCAGTATAATGCATGATGTAAATGATGTTTTCACAGCTTCCAAATAAGGTAAGGTATTAAAAAATATAGGAGTTTCTCATTGTCAATTTTTGATTCTATGTCACTATTCATTAGCACAGACAAATCCATAGCTTCCTCAACTTCAGCTGTACAGATTTAGCAGTCTGTCATCAAATGTACCATAATCGATAAAATATCCCCTGCTTTGGGGAGTGGGATGAGATAAGAAAGGATTCTCCAATTCTGTTCAAAACTCACACGCTTGGTTACACCCATGACTCATCTGCATCTCTTAAGTATAATAATGGTCTGCACTATTTCCCGTTGAAATTTGCTGCTTGCAGGAAAAGACTTTTTCTTTTCCGGACAAAAAGGATATGTTATTTAAAAAAAATCCAATTTTCCCTAACACAAGCTAATAAAAAAAATTTGTTCATTTGTTGAAATAATTCGTTAATTCGGGGCTTATTATTTGTTAAATCAATGCTTCTCAAACTTTCAATATTCGCGACCCAATATTCAATCATAATTTTCATCGCGCCCCCTCCATGCAATAACATTGTATTGAATTCGATAAAACGATACGTTGACGCTAAATCTATAACATGACTAACCTCTTAAGTAGCGCCGGCGTATATAAATGTTTCACTCAGCCAATGCCTAAATTGCGCTGGGCGTATTTATGCGTCTTTCTGAAGTACAATCTTTTTTGTTCACTGCTATCTATAAAATTATTCCGAAGGCTTTGGAATGAAAAAAATTAATTTCACAGTGCTTGCGAAGAATTTACTTATTTCAGGCTATTTTCTCATTTATTCCCTCTGTCTCCTCCTCCCCAAAACATTACATACTTTTGCATACATGCAAAACGGTAGCATTGGGGAGCGAATTGCATAACTTTTAATCGGTAGTTAAGGAATTAATTATAAACTGTTCAGAGAGAAAGAGAGATTATCAAGATAAGTGTTAATGTTTGCATATAATTTTATATATGAAAAGCCCGCGGAGTCACTGGTAATTATTAAACTTATTCTTAACTTAGTATAGTTAAATTAATAATCAAAAACATTGTGCAGTACTGATACATTTATAAGTGTATTACATCGGTGTAAATGTTTTTATTTTTTATTTTTCATTAAGTCAGAATGTATTTTGCTTTTTACTTTCAGTAAATTAATAATTTTTTAAAATTATCTTTTGTTTTCCACTTTTCAATATGCTCGTGCCTCCCTCCTAGGGATATTACGCCCCCCACACTTTGAAAAATGCTGTGTTAAATAGAGGTTTTTGAATTCATTTAAATCGGGAAAGGAGAAAAATTCGTTAAATATGGGTCTGACTATAAATTTTTGAATACAATCTATCAATTAACGAGCTGCTGAGAAAAATTTCAAATTTAATATATGTATTTATTAAAAATTATTTTAATTCTATATATAATTTGATTTTGTTACATTTTATGTAATAATTTCTTTCATTATTAATAACTACATTATGATCATGAAGTTAAGTTAATAAATCAATTTGTTGTCATAAATTAAATTATATACGTACACTCAACAGGGTCTTATATTTTTATTGCATCAGTGTGATAAAAAGGAAATTACCTGTGTTTGGTATATTGCAAGCTGTACAAATATTGCCTTTCTAACCATTATTGATAGCGTCACAAACTAATTCTTAATGTATTCTCTTCGTCGATTCTTAATTTGTCTAAAGTGGCAAAGTGGAACTAATTAGATGTTTTGGGTCGCAGTCGATTCGTTGTTGATTTTGCGCTAATCTTAAACTTCCTTAACCTGACCTAATTACAATTGTTCAGAACACAAAGTATTTTTCCGATAAAAGAATGGGAGTAATTTACTTTGAATCAGATGTTTAGCGTACTGTCGATGAAACCAACAGTTAAAACTTTGACTGGGCTGAAGACGTAAATTAGAAATTGATTAAAATTTAACTATTCGTAATGCAGTCACACTCAGTCTTATACTAAAAGGTAATTGAAAACTTTAATGTTATATTAATTAAATATTATATATTTTTATCTATATTTATTTCTGCTGTGACTTTTTTAAAGGTAATAAAAACGTTTCAGTATTATCATAATGGTCATTAAATATCATTCAATAAAATTCATTCGAATTCAAAATTTTCCTTTCAGGACTGGTGCCATAAAAAAATGACGAAATTGTACAGTAAATTAAATTTTGTTTGGTTTTAATCTGAGGAAGAGTTATTATTTGCTTATTTATTTATTTATTTTTACTTCTGTATCTATACTTTTAATACAGGGCATAGAAGCGTCCGAATTTTAAGTAATGTTTCTCATTGAATGGAGGCATATAACTAAAATTTTAATAGTTACAGTATGTATGTTTCCCTTTCTAATTTCAGTCTCCTTAATCAAGAAAAAAAATTTGATTTGCTTCTCAAGACTGTGCCCCGAAAGACGCAAAGTGCTAAAATTTTGATCTTCTTGGTGATAAATCTAAAAAATGGCTATGTATACGATAGGCAGTGAAATACGTTTAACGCAAAACTGCTTAAGATGAAATATCGGTTACTATGAAATAATACAACGGTTCCACCAAACTAATATGTATTTTCATGCATTCTTTTAACACGAAAGGAAATTCGCTAACACGAAAAGATTTTCTCTCATTGAATGAACAAAATACGAAAATCACTATCTGCACAGGCAAGGTTTAACCCTTTATTTACCTCATTATGATTTACTACAGTTTTTTTCATGCAATATTCTTTTTTAATCACTTCATTGAAAATTAAGGGATATACATAGACAAAGTACTCAACTTTGGAAAATTTAATAAGTTAGAGCTAATTAATTAATTAAATATATTCAACTGTAAAATTAATTGTATACATTGTTCACTTAAAATAAATAGTCAAATCGTTTTCTTAAGTCTTCATTAACATACAAAAAAATAAGGCACTTACCTTTTGACATTAACTATTTTTTTCGGAACAAAAATGACTATCTTCGCAATCCGTTGAAAACGACTTCAGCTGAAAACGCAATTTCTACTATAAAACTATTCTCCTTCCCCGTTAAAATGTTCATCATAGAACCCGTGCTGCCATATATCTTGGAAGAGTGGTTTTAAAAGAATATTCTTGCCACGTGTCGTCAAAATATTCGTAAAAGTAGTTATTCTATGTAATTTTAAAGTGAGTGGTATTTATAAGTACCGTCGGTAGATGAAGAATTAAGAGGGCGTGAAATGAAAGAGAGGTGGTTTCATATTTTTTCGTAAAAAAACAGGCTAACTTGACATTTAAATATGCTCGGAATACCCTGTGAAATGAGTCAATTTTGTTTATCAAAGCTACTTTAACCCTTCACCCTTACAAATGCCACATAAAAAACATCTTATTTTTTATCATCAGTTGGCTTTCGTTTTTTATTTCCTATTTAAGAAAAATTATTTTTACGAGCATAATGGCATAAACTCAGGGAGAAAGCGAACTTCTATTTCACTTAAAATGAAGAAGGAGCTACTTAAGGCTTTTGATCAAAAACAGAAGACGCAAATGGAAATCTTTAGAGATTTTGGTATTGCTAAATTTTGTGTTAAATTTCGTTTTCTTGTGAATGCTTTTGTTTCATTTATTTTTATTAAATACATGCATATATAAATATCTATGTAAATAAAATGTACTCTAGTAAGCTTAATTTTGTTGAACATATGACTTTCTTTGTAATATTCTTTTAACACGAAAAAATATTTCAATCCCTTCCTAAACCAGTTTCACTGTATACAGGCATAGTTTCTGATGTACTTTGCATACTAGCTGAGTAGAGTTGCTAAAACACATTGCAGGCATAAAATGGATTGTATTTAAATATTTGCACAAAATTGGGCTTCCGTTTGGCCTATAAGAATTTATGAAGCAAATTGCATCTACACTAACTGTTTTTATGTTTTAAACAAGTTCTAAATACAATCAACATATTTAATATAAATATGTTAATTGTATTTGGCATGCAATATACAATAAATATAAGAAAATACAATATAAAAGAGCTTATCTTTCCATTTAGGAGATATAAATGGAAAGAAGTGCTCTTTGCAAAGAAGATTATTTAACAAAGACCCAATCTGGACGTACCATATGACAAATGATATGAAGATTATTGAACCAAACTTCAATATACTGTAGAAGTCATTATGTATATGCACTTCTTCGACAGTAAGTATATTACTGTAGAAGGCACTGTGCTTGTGAAATTTTTTGCATCATAAATTCAAAAGAAATCATCATGTTAACTTATTTCTTTATTTAAAAATTATATCACAGAAAATTAATCAATGAATGACATTTTTTTCAATTAAAAACTGTTACTATATATTTCTGAAATCGTAATTACGTCACTTTTTTGCATTTTCTGAATAGTTTTTTTTTAATATCATTTTGGAACAC
Organism: Trichonephila inaurata madagascariensis; assembly: GCA_019973955.1. Lineage (NCBI taxonomy): Eukaryota > Metazoa > Arthropoda > Arachnida > Araneae > Nephilidae > Trichonephila > Trichonephila inaurata. The sequence goes on from BMAV01010898.1 coordinate 59,093, forward strand.
AAGTAAATACGGATTATAAGATTATAAAACTTTGTTTTACTCAAACTCCTTTTAAAATATTTTTTCTTAATTTCTTAAAGTGAATAAAGCTCAGGTTTAAGAACAATCCAATTTTACTTTAAAAAATTCAGCTTAAAATGGCTATCGATAAAAACGTTTTGAAGAAAAATTTACTTAAAGATGTGTCTAAAATATACTATGGTTAAAATGAAAGACGCCTTTGTGGCTTCAACTATTCAGTTTATGCTCTTCGAAAAAATGGAACAATAATAAGGAAAGACAAATAGAGATAAATATACAAAATGATTCGAAGCATTAATCTTTTAAAATCCATTATCTTAGAGTTAAATTTCCCAATTTTGAGCCATCTTTAAGAATAAAACAGAACAGAGAAGTAAACAGATCTCTATAAGATTTTTTTTTCAGACATCCTTAAGATATTGGAAAATTAAAAAGATACTTTTTTTTATTGGCTAGAAGAGCCAAAACTACTGTAGAAATCTTTTTCCTCCTAAAGGAACTCTTCATTTATCACTTTCTATGTGTGTGTGTTTTTTCTTTTCTTTTTTTTTTTTCCACTTTTTATTACATTAGAAACTTGAACTGACAAACATAATCAGTAACTTCATCTACTCATTCCAACTATAAAAATTTAGTTTTTCCCTCGCGGGCTGCTTATACATATTATTTGGAATTTTTTGATGCTTGTTTGACATTGATTGGAAAAGTACCAGATAATAAACAGTTTTTGCCTTCTATTTTATCATGTCTTAAATGGTTTGTTTTCCCCATTAATATAAGTATTATTATTTCCTCTAAAAAATGCAAATAACATATTTTTTTGATTATGTTAGTTTTATCAAAGCAAAATTTTAAGTAAAAAGAAATAATGACTTGCTCACTTTTTATAAAATAGTTAAATGTATTTAATTTCACCTTATTTTTTCGTGTTTTAATAGGTACATAGGAAAACGATTTTTTTTCTTTTGTTTTCAATGATTTTATAAGCATATTTCAGTTTTACATACAATACAGTTCAGTTTTACTACATACAGTTTATTTTCATGTTTGGAATACTTAACTCCAATGTTTCAAACGTCGTAACACTTTGAAGTTTTTATAGTGGTATTATGGGGTATATTCACTATGGAGGTTCTCTGACTTTTTAGTTTAGCTTCTTGGGAAAAAAAATTAAAAATTAACTAGAGTGAACAAAAGGAATGTCATAAGCAATCCATAATTTTGCTTAGCTCTATCAACACAAGAACTTAAAGCTTGAAAAGAAAACCACTTTGGGTCACAAGGAGAAGAAAAGACTACTGTAAGCCAACTGCTAAACTAAAAAGTACATTTTTCGTGGACATATTCAGTCCGTAGTATCAAATTTGTGAGGCATGCACAAAGTTTGATTATAAGTGTCTCATTAGATTCGTGCACTTACTTAAGGTATCCGACTACATTCGGAACTGTGAATTTAAAAAGAGCATAAATGGATAATTTTCATGATATTTAGTGTCACTTAGATTAGAATACATGTATAAATTTGTTTTAAGGATATTTTGACAAAAAAATTATTTAAATACAGCATTTTGGCAAAAAATTAATTTAGAATAATCTTTTTTCCAAATGTTCTCCTTTTATGAAAAATGCTTCTAAAATAATAATAGTGTGTGTGTGTGTGTGTGTGTGTGTGTGTGTGTGTGTGTGTGTGTGTGTGTGTGTGTGTGTGTGTGTGTGTGTGTGTGTGTGTGTGTGTGTGTGTGTGTGTGTGTGTGTGTGTGTGTGTGTGTGTGTGTGTGTGTGTGTGTGTGTGTGTGTGTGTGTGTGTGTGTGTGTGTGTGTGTGTGTGTGTGTGTGTGTGTGTGTGTGTGTGTGTGTGTGTGTGTGTGTGTGTGTGTGTGTGTGTGTGTGTGTGTGTGTGTGTGTGTGTGTGTGTGTGTGTGTGTGTGTGTGTGTGTGTGTGTGTGTGTGTGTGTGTGTGTGTGTGTGTGTGTGTGTGTGTGTGTGTGTGTGTGTGTGTGTGTGTGTGTGTGTGTGTGTGTGTGTGTGTGTGTGTGTGTGTGTGTGTGTGTGTGTGTGTGTGTGTGTGTGTGTGTGTGTGTGTGTGTGTGTGTGTGTGTGTGTGTGTGTGTGTGTGTGTGTGTGTGTGTGTGTGTGTGTGTGTGTGTGTGTGTCTGTGTGTGTGTGTGTGTGTGTGTGTGTGTGTGTGTGTGTGTGTGTGTGATTATATAAAGCAAAGACTTCTCCAGAGAGCCTGAACTATTTTTTTTGAAACATTCACATTATTTTCAGAGTTATAACCCATTGGAATAATTATCGGAGTTTTTTTTCTGAAAATTTCTCCCCTCTGTTGTCGTAAAACATGGATAAACCCACTTCTTAGTTATATATTTCAAAATTTCTAGTTGAGCCTCTGTACAGAGGTCTGAGCTACGTACAGGCAAAATATTATTATAATAGAAGCATTTTTCACAAAAGGAGAATATTTTTAAAATGGGTACTTCTGTGTTCAATTTTTGTCAAAATATTGTACTTAAATAATTTTTTATTGTAATGCTATTCTTAAAACAATTTTATATACATTTTCTAATCTAAGTGACACTAAATATCACAAATATTATCCATTTATATGCTTTTACAAATTCACGGCTCCGAACGTAGTCGGATACCTTAATTCTTTTTGAAGTAGGCACCATAGCTAAATCCATCTGCTCAACACCAGAGTGCTTTCCGTTCAATTCTAGTTCATGGAACTAGAATTGAACGGAACATTATGCACGCACATTTAGTAACACACTCTTAAGCAGCTTCTTTTTCTTAAATTTATAATGGATATTTTGTGCTATATGTGCTCTATTTGTGCTATTTTCTTTTCCAAAGCTTACACTTTAAAGTTGTGTACTTTTATGTGTTTTAATTTCATTTCCGTTATCCTTGACATTATAAAAAAGAGAAAAAAATGAGCAAAAGTGTTGTTTGAATTGTATGGCGTATGAGAACTCTTATGGGAATCAAACTGATAAATAGTATGTGCAAAATCTGTTTTCCAATTTGCTCTAAATCTTTTCCAATGCGCCCCAAATGTTGTGTTAAACAAGAATTTCTTTGTGATACTATAAACTGTTTTCGGCCTTACAAAAAGCGTTTTGTTTCAATCCTTTAAAGGTACTAGGATTTTTCTTTCAATATCACGGACTTTGTTAAGACTTTTTAAAATTTGAAGATCTACCACAACAGTTTTGAATATAATTTTGAAACGTACTCTGTTATATTTATATAATTAAGAAAGTATTATATAAAAAAGGTAATAAAACTGGAAGAAAATTTTATGATTATTGCAATAACTGCAACTATATATTCAATAATAAATTCAATAGTAATGATGTATTTTAAACCTGTTTTTAAGTGCACATATGAGTGAGAATAGCTAACCCACAAATAACTTACATGTGCAATTATATGCTTAATAATTAATAGCCATTTAATTTATTTTCTTCCATTTAATTAGATTCGTTTAGGTATATTGAATCATATTTTAGAGAAATATAGTTTTGTAGACTTTTGATATCCTATCAATTCATATTTTTAAAAAATGTCATGTAAAATTTTGTTTATTCCCCTCTCCCCCCTTCAAATTTTTCATATCAAAATAATAATAGTTGTTATTATTATTTATTAATGGGATAGGGCCTATAAGGCAAAATATTAGACAAATATTGTCTCCCATGTAATAAGCAGCAAAGCACTTTTAATTTTTCGATAGAATTCTGATAATCGGAAAGTGTTTATCTAAATTTAAATTTCCTACAATTTATAGAACTGCTTAGACTACGAAATAACTTTTAAGAAATACTAGGGAGGTACCCAGTGACATCTTACGACTTTTGCAGCCCCTGGTCCATTATGCAAAAGTAGGCCCTACCTGTGATTTTTAAACGAGTATTGTGAAATACTCGTACAAACGGTAATTCGAAACTAACAAATATACACGACTCACAAACCAGTTCGACCGGCCGCATTTCGATTAAATTTGTTGCATGATTGCTTATGATATTAGGCATTTGTCTATACATGGAAAACGGTCATCACAAAATAGTACAATCTTGCCACTTTTGACAGTTGACATACAGTTTGAAAATCCCTATTTTTCAAAAAAATATGTACAGGAATAATATTTGACTGTTGCAATTATCCGGATCATAATCTTCTGTAGATTGAGTTGAGAACGAAACGAGACCCCTACAAAGGGCAAGATAATGGACCCAGGCCCAGTTGGCTCATGTCTTAAGACGTCCCTGGAGGTACCCCTGTCCATCTAACAGTGGACCAACGCCCATTGTACAAATTATACACCTGTTCATATTCATTGCTCAAATCGCAAAAATGTAATTTACATGCATTATACACTACTGGCCATTAAAATGCTACACCAAGAAAGCGACATGTTACAGACGTGAAATTTAAACGACAGGAAGAAGGTTCTGTGATATGTAGATGATTTCATTTTCAGCACATTCAGACGAAGTAGGTGCCGGTAGCGACACCAACAATGTATTTAAATGAGGAAATTGTTCAGCTGGTTTCTCAAGTACAAACTGCATTTGAACGTTGTTACATGGTGAAAAGTTGTTATGATGCCTCATGTAAAAAGCAGAAAAGCGTACCAGCATGCTTAAAACATTGATAAAGGTCGAATTGTAGAGTACTGGAATTGCGGTTCACCGTATCGCAGTTTTGCTGTTCGCGTCGGTCGAAATCCAATGACTGTTAGCAGAATAATGAATCGTTGGTTTCAGGACGGTAATACGGAAAACCGTGCTTGATCTCAACAGCCCCCAATCACTAGAAACCGAGAAGACATGTATGTTAACCGCATGGCCTTAATGGATCATGCAGCCACGTCACGAGCACTGAATCAAGAATTAAGACAACAAATGTCTGCACGAACAGTTTGCAACAGTATGGATTCTCAGCTCGGAGACCATGGCTTCGGCTACTGTTGACATTGCATCACAGACAGGAGAGTCTTCAATGGTGAATCAACGATGAATCTGGACGCACAAATGGCGAGACTTCATTTTTTCAGATAAATCCAGGTTCTGTTTAGAGTATCAAGATTGTCACATCGTGTTTGGCGGCATGGTGGTGAACGTGCATTGGACGCGTGCCTTCGTCTTCGTCATACTGGCCCATCACCTGACGAGATGGTATAGGGCGCTATTGGATACACGTCTCGGTCACCTCTTGTTCGTATTGACGGCACTTTGAACAGTGCACGTTACATTTCTGGTGTGTTACGGCCCGTGGCTCTAGACTTTATTCCAGCTCTACGAAACCCTACGTTTCAGCAGGATAATGCACGATCGCATGTTACCGGTATTGTATGCATGTTCCTTGATACGGAAAATGATTGACTTTTTCTCTTGCCTGCACGTTCATCAGATCTTTCATCAATAGAAAACGTCTGGTCCATGGTTGCCAAGCGACTGGCTCGTCACCATACACTAGTCACTACGGATGATGAGCTGTGGTATTGTGTAAAAGCTGCATGAGCATCTGTACCTGTACATGTCATCCAATCTCTAGTTGACTCAATGCTCCGGAGTATAAATGCTGTTAATATCTCCAGAGGTGGTTGTTTTGTGTACTGATATCTCAGAATCTATGCACCCAAATTTCTTAAAAATTTAATCACTTTTTATTTCCAGTGTAATATATTTGTCCAACAAATATTCCTTTGTTATTTGAATTTCTTTTTGGTGTAGAAATTTTAATGGCCAGTAGTGCATATTTCTAATTAATTCGCCTTCTTGTTCTAAGTTTTTCTATTTAGGGTGTATAATTTTCAACTGATCCCTTCTTTAAATTTTTTTGTCTTTATTTGTTCTTTTTTTCACAAAATTCGTTCTTGACACTCCACTTCTGTTAAATTTAACTTTTTACGACTCATTTTTACTAACTATACCTATTGTAAAAATAAATTTAATGCAGCTTCAAGAAAAAAATTTTTATACAGTGAGAAAAAAATAAACTATCTTTCAAAACGAAAACGAAGTATTACCATAATACCATACGTTAGAAAAAAAAGTACAAATAATGAAACATACTGAGTACGTGAAATTATAACTTAATTTTGAAGATTTAAAATCAAAAATAGAGTCGATCTATTAATTAAAAATCCTTGTCAAATGACTCTTGAAATGTGTAAGCTAATTCTAGATCATCAATTTTAAAACATATTCGAAAAAAATCCTATCGTTTCCCAATATTTATTAAAATTATATTAATATTAAGAATAAATACTTTTTTATAAATATATTTTTAATAGTATAGATTTTTAGTTAAAAAATTCAATTATTTCGTTAATAGTTGTATATTTTTTATGTATTGAGTAAGTAATTTTTTGCTAAAGAAGCACGGACAACTCGATTTACAATAGGTCTTACGGAATGTACTTGTTTTGCATTTGTATTTTCCTTTTTTGTCATATATATGTAATCTTTCGAAACAATATATTAATATAATTGATATTTCTAATGTATTTCCTGGCAAATCTAATATCGTACAAGTTTTAAATTCAATTTTATAGCCACCCCCATCCGTATGGTGATTTTGACTGCTATACCGTAGGGCCTGGGTTCGAGTTACAGAGAAGGCACGGGTGTTAGTAAATGAAGAGGTCCTTCGTGTGGCATAAGAGGCACTCTAAATATTCGTCAAGTTACAAGTCCTCTCGTTAGGTTGGTGGAAGGGAAAGAGAGGTGGAAGGAATCTGAACCCCTACCCCAGTATATTCTCAAAATTAGGGTGTAACCAAGCTGAACCGTTCAGTCACCTGCATGGAGCTCAAACCTACGATGAACGGCAGGTGTTAGACCAGCCTTTTGCCGTGTTGAATATAGTGAGGCTCGATCTGATGTCACTGTCGATCGGGTGGCATAAGCAATAATAACAAATTCAATTTTATGTGAAAATACTTTTTTGAATTATTATTGAATGTGATATTCGAGTAATTAACATACATAAATATTAATGTTCGCAATATTAAAAAATCCCCCGCAATTCAAGCGAAATAGAAGTGAAGAGAATTAAAATTACGAAAAAAAAATCCCTCATAACTGTTACGCTTTTATATTTTTAGCGGTCGAATATTAATTGGATTTCATTTTATTACGATAAAGAAATTAATATCAAACTACAAAATGGGCAGAATAACACTTATTTTTTAATTTTTTTTCTCTCCTCATTTATTTTAAATCCTTACTAATAGCTCTTAAGAAGATTTAAATCTGTATTATTTTCGAAAGGAACGCTGAGAATACATTTTGGAATCAATAATTATTAAAATAAAAAATATGTTTCACTTTTACTTAAGTCTAGATTTCTATTTCATTTAATATCTTAATGAAGCATCCATTCATAATTGTTTTTGCAACGTGCTTTCTCATCCAATTTAAGCACACAATATCTTTTCTTTTCCCTTTTAGAATAAGATAAAATTAATCCGATTTTTATAATATCAATTAATTAAAATGTTTTCCTTGATTCGTTCAAACCTCACAAGGAGTTTTAAGAGAAGCATGGAGATTGTGAGTTATTCTTTTTTAAATTTTAATATGTGTTGGCTTCGTCCTTTAAAAATGGTTCAAATTAATGGATTGAAAAAAATTTATTCATTCATTTTAATGGCAATTTTTGAGGGAAATTTTAATGGAATTGTTTGCACAGAATTCATAATTTAAAACTGAATTTTAATGGAGAAAATTTTACTAAAAATGTGGTACATTTTTTTTAATCTAATTAAAAATATTGTATGTGTGCGTATAAGTATACTCCAGACTTAAAGCAAAATGTTTGAGGTTCTTTTATAAGAAGGTTTATCAATGACATTGAAAGCTTAATTTTAAGACTTAAATATCAACAATTCAAAAAATGTATTCCTTACAACGCCGTGAAATACCCAGACAAGTGGATGGATAATATAAGTACAATATAAATATAAATACTATAATATCAATGTTTCAAAAACAGGAATTATTTAAATTTTAATATAAACATTTGGATTTTAGAACATCATGTTTTATTGAAACTCAAACTCAGTGGCGCAACAGCCCATGAGGTGAATAGCTTACTGTGCCCATCCCAGTATACGTAATCATTGGGCTCTGAGGTGCATGAGCAGATGTCCCGATCAGGTGGTCAGTCTGAAGTGATACTTCCAGTGTTTAAGTCCCCAAACAAGCTTGATACTCATTTATCCACCCACTGCAGTAGGGTTGTGGTGTGGAATCGTGATACGCTACCACTCGACTAGTGGACCTTACTATGTTTTATTAATATAAATTAATTTCATAAGTATTTAAAACTCTGAAGTAATTCTCATTATTATTTAGAAAAATAAGTAGATTATATTTTTTTTCATTTCGTATTCGGTAACTTATTGTCTAGCCCTTATATTTTCTCTAATAGTTTAATTAGGTAATTACTTCCATTGACGGAAAACATAAAGTTCCTAGATAGAAATATCTGAAAATTCTTCAAATGTTACGTCAAAAGTACAATTGACAAAAAAATCACTATCTGTTACATATTTCATATTTCAAGTAAATTCAGCTACTATATGGCAAATTATTGCTAGTTAAAATTAAAAGCTTTGAATTGGTATTCATACAATAAATATAATATTGGAATTTCTGAAGTGAGATAATTTTCTAAAATAGTTGCATGTTTTGTGCATGCAGTCAAACAATTAATAACTTCATGTGGAATTATAGCCACATTATAAATGCAATCTCGTCTTTCCGGCCAATTAGTTCATGTGCTTCGATGTAGCCAACTTTTACTTTTTACTGAAAATTTCTTTTAAGATTAGCATATTTGTCAACAATAATAACGCACTTAGGTATACAAAATCCCTTAATTTAAAATTACACGCATAATACAGTTTCTTTTAATTTTGGAAAAAAAAAACTTTTTGAAAAATCTTGCCATTTATATTCAATTATCAAATTATAATATCTGTACTGTACAAGTACAATAAATACAGCTCTAATGTCAATTCTGAATTCAATAGAAAACATGTAATTGTGTTTATCATACCACAATGTAATGAATTTAATTCATTTTATAGGGAAAATAAATTACCGTAAGCTTTCGATTATTCACACGCGAAACAGGTTTAACTACAAAAAAAACCAATCTATCCATAAAATATTTTCATACCTGCAACAGTAAAATGTAATTACTTATTTCCCGTTTTAAAATGTTTATATTTCATTGGCTCATTTTATTTAACATTTCTGCTTCTTTAAATTATCTAACAACAGTTATTATGCTTCTTAAAACACGCCTACATCAGCATCTGTATGTAAACATTTAAAAAAGGACCCTGAATAAATACACATTGCCAGACAGAATCTATTTAACGACTTTAAAAAAAATGTTAAAGCTTGTTATCTGTTGAAGATCGATAGCAAACATATGTTTTTGATATCGTAGAGAAAAAACGGTTCTCTTACCTCGTATTATACCCCACCACAGACGTTTATGCCGCTTCATTAATTAAGGAAGTACTCATTTAGCACTGAAAGAATCCACTTACTTTCTCTACTGCTGCTATAATCGATGACGATGCAAGGGGTATTAAATACTTTCAACTAAAATTTTTAAAAACTATCTACTAGGGTTCTAGAAATAATTTTTCTTTAATAAAATGGAATAGTTGTAATGTAACAAGACAATATATGCAGTGAAATAAGTTTAACGCGGAACGCTGTGTGAAGACGTAATATCAGTTAACACGAAATAATACAATGATTCCGACAAACTACTGTGTACAGCAGTGTTTCTCAGTCTGTGAGGCGCGCCATCCTTGAGGGCATGACAACTCTACGAAGGGAGCGCGAGCATATTGAAAAGTCGAAAACAAAAGATTATTTAAAAAAATTAATTTACTGAAAGTAAACAAACAAAATATATTCTTACATAGTAAAAATTAAAATACATATTTACACTAATATATTGCACTTATAAATGTATCAGGCGCTACAGAATGTATTTTATAATTAATTTAACAATACTAAGTTAAGAACAAGTTTAATAATTACCAGTGACCCCATGTGGGATTCTCATATATAAAATTACATACAAAAATTAACACTTATATTGATAACTTGTGTGTGTGTGTACGGTTTATAATTAATTTCTTTACCGATTAACAGTTAAGCTGCGACATAGCCATCCTGTGATGACCATGTCGTGCCGGTTCCGCGTAAGCTAGAGGTGTGGGATTATCAAAATGATGAGACATAGTAGTTCTTAATACAACTTTTATTAAGAATAACTTATATTACTTAAATTCTAATTTGACAATTTTAATTAAAGTGAGAGTTAACACCCAAATTAAACCGTGTATTTAAGTCAGATCACGCAATTAGATCCTTTATCTCAATTATCATTAATAATCCTATTCATCTAATTACTTATGTCAAATATTACCTTTTTGCAGATCTCCTTCCTTTACCTAAAGAACGATATCTATAAATTCCTTTTATATGCGATGATTCCAACTTCTTTATCTTAGGATTCTATTCTTTCCAAAACTATCGGACTGCTAACTCTTGATCTGCAAGATTTCACACTAAGCTTTGTCACGCTATCGATCAGAATAATTCCACACTACTATCTCTAAGCTTGCCGCGCTATCTCTTATCATCAAAGCTTCTATCCTTTTATAGTATATCTCATTTGCATAATATCTTTGTTTATCTTCTTGGTATTGGGTTGGAAAAGTTTTGCCATTAATCGTGGCCGTCAAAGAACATAGGAGTTATGTTAGCAGAAAGACGCGAGAGACGTCACAAAGCTATTCGCTTCCCAATACCAACCGTTTTCCACGTAGGTGCGAGTATGTGATGTATTGGGAGGGGGAAAGAAATAAAGAAGCAAAAATAATATCTGAAATAAGTAATTCCTTTTCAAACATTGTCAAGATCCTTTTATAGCATTCCAAAGCCTTCGGAATAATTTTATGGATAGCAGCGCCCAGAAAAGATCGTACTTTGGAAAGACGTATAGATATACGAATGCGAAATTAACGCTTTGACTGAGCGAGACGTTTATATACGCCGGTGCACTTAAGAGCTTAAAGTCGTATTGGAGCTTTAGTGCCAAAGTATAGCATTATTTAATTCAATACAATGTTATTGTATGAGGGGGGCACAATGAAAATTCTGATTGAATATTGGGTCATGAACATTGAAACTTTGAGAAGCACTGATGTACAGTGAAAAACTTTTATTACGGTACCTCTCAATTTTTCTGTACTTGCGACCCAATTTTCAACTATAATTTTTATCACCCCCCATACAATAATAATGTATCGAGTTCAGTAATAATGGACTTTGACGTAAAGCTACAATATGACTTTCATTATAAACCATATAAATTATCAAGATAAGTAATAAATTTTGTTTTTATTGTATGACATGCTCATAGGGTCACTGGCAATTATTAAACTTCTTCTTAACTTAGTACTGTTAAATTAATTATAAAAAATACTGTATATTATATTAGTGTAACTGTGTACTTTATTATGTCAGTATGTATTTTGTTTTGTGTGTGTGCTTTCTTTCCTTAAATTATATATAAATCCTTTTTTTTTAAAATAATCTTTTGTGTTTTCGACTTTTCGATAAACTCGCGCCCTTTGTAGGGTTATCATGCCTCCCTGGAGGGGGGGAGGTGCCCCACAGTTTGAGCTGGTTTAACACAAAACTCAGGTTGACTGAAATATTTTTCAGTGTTAAAAGAATATTGCAGTAAAATAACTACACAAAAATATCCATCGTTAGAAATTTTATATTTTTGTTCAACAGCTAAAAATACGATTAGTGAATAATTAAGCGCCAGTTAATTAGAAATTTTAAAACGTTGACTAACACATGTTTGAAAATCTTATTGATTCCTGACTTGGAAGAGTTCATTTTCGACTTTATGCAGAGAAGAAAAAAATGCATCATTTACATTCTGCTGCATAAAGAAGAGGTATGTCTTCAGTCTCCAAACAAAGTAAAGCATTAGAAAAGGTAACAGTTTTGATAAGAGTTTTGTTATCAGTTTCTGAATCAGAAACGCTATCTATTGGCTCTGACAAATTAACAGTTTCTTGAACTTCAGTTGCACAGATAGGCAATCCGTCATCAAATGTAACATAAGCGTTAAAATATTTAAATATTCCCCAACGTTGGGGAATTTGTGATGGGCTCAAGCGTTTTTTCATTAACATATTCTTTTGGGTTCTTTGGGACCAGAATGAATGACAACTCTTTTCCAACCAACCCAAGAAGTAAAGCGTGAAGGAAAGATGCAAATTAGGAAGCTTTTAAATAACAGAAGTTTAGAGTAAGCTGGGGGGCGTTTGGGGAATGTTATGTTCGTGCGTGTGACAAGTATGAAGACTATTTCGCGAGAAGTTAGGTGACAGTCAAGAGAGGTTACTTGGTACACTGAGCTCTTAGTCAAAGTGCATACCATATCACGCCAGTGAACCGCAACTTCAACTAGAATCAGATCGATTGATACTTCGTTGGACCTGAAAGGTATGAGTAACCATTTAAATATTCGGATCTGTGATCGCACAGGAATTTAACTTAGGTGAGTTAGTTATTGATAGTGGTCCGGGTTACGTAATTTCGGTATTATATATATATTGTGTGTTTAGCCACCGTAGATTCTCTCGCATATCATATTATTATCTAATCTGCTATTGGTATAAGTTAAGATCTTAATAAAGTCATATTAAGATCATGGCTATTTATTCCTACACCTCTAGCTCACGCTGATAATCTAGGAGAAGGGCATCCGAGGGAGGCGCCCTTACAAATTAGATAAAAAAAGAATTTCCTGCCCTACTCAAGAAGTGTGCGATATGTTACACTCATGACTCCGTTGCACTTGCAAAGTCAAATAATGGTCTGAACCCTTTCCCGTTGGAATTTGCTGCTTACAAAAAAGGTATTTTTCTGTTCCAGATAAAAAGGATATGTTATTTGAAAAAAAAACTAATACTTTCTAATACAAACTAATATATTTTTCCAACTGCTGAAATAATTGGTTAATTCGGGGTTTATTATTCGTTAAATAGGGATTTTTGCCTTCATTTTAGTCGGGGAAAGAAAACAATTCGTTAAATAGAGGTTTGTTAAATCGAGATCCGATTGATTTCTGTTTTTGAATACACTTTTTAGCTTTGTCGATTTTCAATTAAGTATAATTCATGACCTCAATGAAGGCAAAACTCGACATATTAAATAAATTCAACAATGCTCCTCAATATAAGCATCTCTATTTTCTACCATTACCTTGAATCAGAGCCATTAAAATCTTTAACCTCTCATCGCTAAATTACAGAAAGGACCAGTTTCATCTTATTAACCTCCTCCGACTGCTTTATATTATACAACAAAGTGATCCGACTGCTCAAAAGGATGAAAATAGGTATTTCATTTTCGTCAACCGTAGTGTAAGACAGATTTGAATGTAATGAGAACCTTAACCCTAAAAGGATTTCTCTTGGTGGATGCAACAGGAAGAGAAAGATTTCAATCCAGCGATGAATGGTATTTGGAGTATTTATTCAAATTTAATCAGAACTAGTGAGTTTAATATCGTAGTATTCCGGATACAATGTACTTACACAGGGAGTTTCTAGACGTAGAATGGAAATTAAGAGATGTGGTTACACGAACCAAAACAAACAACTTTTATCAAAGATTCCACGCTAGAAAAGAGCCTTTTAGTCCCTTTTGCTTTTAGAAACGTTGGTAGAATGTGATTGTGAACGTTGTTTTATCAACACATTACGAATTTATACTATAACAATGTTTTATTTCCCTTTCCAATTTCTTACTATGATATCAAAAATTTATATGAAGAATAACTGATCTTCGAGGGCATCAAGAAAACCTTTTCAAGATGAAGTAAAATAAATTCATGGAATATTATTATAATGTTTCTTTTAGGTAGAAAGTGCATGTTTTTCATTTTGATGAATGAAGTATTGTTTCATTTATTACTGTACCAGATCTTGAAGCTTGTTCAAAATCAGTTTTGAATTAGATTGGTCTTAAAAAATTCAAGTAAACTGCGCTTTTTTTAAAGAAAGTTAAAATAAAGCACTATACAGTTTTGACCAATATAGGAACAATTTTAATTTTTAAAATATTTTAAAAATGTGTCTGAACAACAAAAACCGAAAGCGGGTACTTTTTGGGGAAAAAATTTATGTTTTAAAATTTCTATTCAATGCTGCTTAAAATATTGAATAAAAAATTTAAGGAATTCATTTATGTGTAATTTTTAATTTCCCTTTTCATATCCAAATAACTTCACTTGTTGTAGAAAAATATATTATCATTACAGTATATGAGTTATTAGCTTACTTCACTCACACACACACACACTAATTATATCCATAAATACATCACTGGTAGGGATTGCAATATCGGACGAAAAGTTTAATACCGGTATTTGGTATTTTTTAGATCTTAATATCGGGATACAGGTTTTAATACCGGGAGTAGAAATTTTAGAAAAAGAAAGAAAACACAGGTGCTTCTTTGCTTTATTTGCCAGTTTTATTAGAGTGCATAAATAACACAAAAAATAATTTGTAATTTATAAATTATAGCAATATATAGAGAATCACAAAAAAGTAAAAATATTTCTTTAAATCACAAAAATCTGTAAATATCACAATTCAGTTTGTTGTACTATTACAAATTTTTAAAATGTTATATCTTAAATCTTATTCCTTATTACTTTATTCTTATTTATTTTTATGAGTTATTATTTATGAGTATATATATAATGAATCTGAAAAATATTTTGCACCCTACAGTAATATATGCAAATACAATGTGAATAACAGACTCCTCAATTAAAAAAAATATCAAAATATTACGCACTTTTTTCACAACTACAACCTTGTTTTCACAGATACGAACATCTAACTCTGAATCCTGCGAGTGCGCAGAATCGCTCTGAGCTGCAATAGGATAGTTTAGGCCTGCATCCTTGGATGATTTACATATTTTATCACTTCTCTAAATTGTACCGACGCAACTTATATCCACAGTCTAATTAATTTCGCTCGTTAGGGAGATTTAAAAACAAAAACGTGTACTATTTTGCTATGTCCTGAACATATACTGGAGACAATTTTAAAAATTTCTAGTAAATACCGAAAAACGGTATTTTAACTGGTGAATACCGGTATTACAAAATTGAATTGTACAAATGGCTCACACACACACAAAATACCGGTATTCTGTATCGTGGTATACCGGTATTGCAGTCCCTAATCACTGGTTTGTTATCCATAAATGTCTACTTACAACATAGTTGATTCAATTTGGATGAAATCGAATATTGTATCTGAAAAAAGAGTTAACGCGCGCGTATTTTTTTATCTTTTATAAATGCTTGTGTGTGTTTACGTGCCTCAAATATTTATTTACGCCAACAAAACTGCCATTAAAAGATGAAGTAATAATTCCGACACTTATGAATTATTTACGTGATACCTATAAGATATATTTACTTTAGTTACCTTCCGTTAGTTTTCAAGGATGTTTTAAAACTCTTATTGACTTTTTACATTGTTTTAAATTTATCTAACTGCACACAAATGTGAATTTTAAGACTAAATAATTTATTGGAACTTTAACTTCAATTCTATTGCTATGCTGCACGAGACAAAAACCGTGTTTCAAAATTAAATAAAGACTTCTGGAAAACTTCATCAAAAGCCATGAAAGTATCAAAAGAATACAATAAAAATTTTTTTTTTTTTTTTGCTCTTAGGCCACACGCTAGAAAAAATGCTAACGTCTTATTCAGAATAACGCAACAATCTCCTGTTTTCTTTTGAAATATTTTGATAAAACAAAAGCGTCTTTGGCTTTATTTAAGAAACTGTAGATGAAATCAAAAGAAACATAACGCGAAAATATTTAAATTGAATGCCTTCAGGCCTCAAAGTTCTGTCATTCAATGCTTGTTTTACTTCAGGGTTCAATCTCTCCCTCATTCCTCCTTTCTTATTTAAAAAAGGGAAAAAATAAAGTTTTTGAATGAACTAAAAAGACTTAAGCCGAAGTAAAGATGCCCAAAATAATAATATTAAAGATAAATTTGTATATAAGTATTGAACTTGAATTAATATTATAAATTCAGAAAAATTAAATAAGAAAACAAAAATAATCTCTTGCTATAGATTGAGTTGGAGCTATTTCATAAAAGAGTGATTTAATAAATAACTTAATATAAAAAGCTAATGCATCACAGAAATTATTCATTTTCTCCTCTAATTTAAAAAATTCTAGAGAGTTCAAATTCTACTAGTCTTCTTCTTCCTGCAATATCTGAGATTTTTAGTTATTTAAACTATCATTTATTCATTGATGAATTAATCCTAAATGCGTCGTTTTTTTTAGAATCTTGAATGCCCATTGGCGTTTTCGCTTTAGGGTTGTAACAACCTTTTAGTCGCTAAACCTGGAATTAGCCACCAGATCTGGAAACAGAATCTGGCATTAGTCGCCAAACCTGGAAATGGGAAATCGTTAATCCTGATGATTCTGATCAGGACAAATGAACAAAAATATTAAATTATTGTATAGTTATCGGTTCTTGACAAGTGTGCAAAATTTCGAAATAATCTGACCTTTTAAAGTGGGTAAAAATCGAGTTGAAAGATTACGTTACCTACAAGTAAAAATTATAAAAGTGTGTTAAAAACATATATTTAACAAAATTAAGTTTTTTAGAATACATTTTATTTGCAAAGATATGTATAAAAATAAGGGAAATACAGACATTCAAAGGAACTTGATGAAATTTAATACAAAATTTTCAAGTTCTTTGAAAAACAAAGCATTTATTGAGTTTTTGGAAAATAATCTAATACTTTTCTTTACATTGTCTTTTTCAAAATTCCTAATATTAGTTCACACTCTCCCAATATATATTTATATATCTTGTTCAAATTTTCTATCACTAATAAAATACTTTTTATTCATCCACTCAAGTTCAAATACATTTGTTTAAACTTGTTGTAGATTACACTTGATATTATTATAGTTTATTCAATAATTAATTCATTAATTAAATTTAATTACTTAATTATAGTTTAAGGTATCCGACTATACGTTCGTAATTATGATTTTGCAAAAGCGTATAAATGGATGCATTTTATGATATTTAGTGTCACTTAGATTAAAAAATGTATGTAAAATTGTTTTAAGAATAGTATTACAATAAAAAATTATTTAATTACAATATTTTGACAAAAAATAAACATAGAATGACCCATTTTCAAAATATTCTCCTTTTATGAAAAATGCTTCTATTATAATAATATTTTGCCTGTCTATAGCTCAGACCTTTGTACAGAGGTTCAACTAGAGTTTTTGAAATATATAACTTAGAAGTGGGTTTACCCATGTTTTACGACAACAGAGGGGGGATATTTTAAGAAAAAAAAGCCGATAATTATTTCAATTGGTGGTAACTCTGAAAATAATGTGAATTTTTCAAAAATCTTAGTTGAGCCTCTGTACAGAGATCTGAGCTATATACAGTCAAAATATTATTATAATAGAAGCATTTTTCACAAAAGGAGAACATTTTGAAAAAAGATTATTCTAAGTTAATTTTTTGCCAAAATATTGCATTTAAATATATTTTTTTTGTCAAAATGCCCTTAAAACAATTTTATTCATATATTCTAATCTAAGTGACACTAAATATCATGAAAATTATATATTTATGCGCTTTTTTAAAATCGCGGTTCCGAACGTAGTCGGATACCATAAGAGATAAATTTCAGTCGATATTATTCCTCTAGAAAGCAGCACCATTGGATAAAACAGCTTTTGTTAAATTTGTCATGAAGATTTAACTTAATCTGAATAATCATATGCTATTTAG
Organism: Trichonephila inaurata madagascariensis; assembly: GCA_019973955.1. Classification (NCBI taxonomy): domain Eukaryota; kingdom Metazoa; phylum Arthropoda; class Arachnida; order Araneae; family Nephilidae; genus Trichonephila; species Trichonephila inaurata. Next base: position 77,084 of record BMAV01010898.1, read on the forward strand.
ACATCAGCATTCATTTTACACTAGTTTTAAGATAAATTCTTACTCATTACATTCATTTTTTATTAAAAAATGTAATTACAAATTTAGTGCGGTTAAAAAGTTTTTAATGTTAATTTAAAAAGTGTTTTGCCACTTAATATTGTCATATTGTCATATGTATATGCATATTTATATTAATTGTAACTATTTAATAAAAGGTCACTAAAATAGAATTTTTCTTTATATTACTTGTTTAGCATCAAATTGTCAACAAATTGTTAGATGGCGTACATTTTAACCTTCCTTCTATCATTGACAAACTAAACTCACTGATTTTTTAACCACACTGCGACGTACTCGTAACCGAATTCCAAAGCCAACTGATGAGAGATGGGATGTTTTTGTGTGGCGTTTGTGGGGGTGGAGAGTGAAAGATAAACAAAACTGGCTCGTGTTGCAGGCTATTCCGAGGGTATTTCAAAGCCAAGTTATTCCCCTTTTGACGAAATATATGAAACCACCTCTCTTTCCTTTCACACCCCTCTTGAATCACACGTAGGTGAATGGTGTTTTTCTTATTTTGTTCATTCCCAGAAGGGAAATCTTTCACTTAAGGGATTTTCATTTCATATTTAGAGAAAATAACAAGTAATATAAAAAAAAATTAAGTCAATTCCTACGAAGATCAACAAAGAAAAATTTTATTTTAGATTTTTTTTTATTAAATAGTTACAATTAATATAAATATGCATATACATATGACAGAATCACAACATTAAGTGGTAATTAATTTTTATTAATTATCATTAAAGTTTCGTATTGTCATCCAAAACAATCGTGTATATAAAATTTCAGTTCTACTGAATGCTTTAAAACGTGAGAAAAAAAACTTTTCAAGTTTTGACACAAGTCGCCAAAAGGGTCGCTAAGTCACCAAAAATGATGCCAACGTGGCTGTATTTGTAATTCTTTAAATAGTTAGTTTTAACCAATTAATTTTTATTAATTATAATTAAATTATTGTATTGTCATCCAAAATAATCATGTATACAAAATTTTAGCTCAATTGAGCGCTTTGAAATGTATTTTATTAATGATTGAAAATTCCACCCCATGATAAATGAATAAATATATAGTGAGTGTGAGCTAATAGTTGTGTAGTAATTGAAGAAAAATTATGAAAATACAAAGCAGTTTGCCAAGATCGTTATATTATTTCATGTTAACTGATATTTTGTCTTAAGCGGTTTCGTGTTAAACGTATTTCATTCTATTTTCATGCATTTATTTTTTCTTAATAGGAAATTAAAATCGCTTAACACGAAACGATTTTTTTTCTGGGAATGAACAAAATACGGAAAACACCACAGATTTAAGAGGAGTGTAAAATGAAACAGAGATGATTTCAAGTGTATCAAAGAAAGGAGGCTAACGTGGTTTTGAAATACCCTCAAAATAACCTTTGACGCTAGGCAATTTTGTTTTTGAAAGGCTATTCTTAAACCTCGCCAAAAACGAATGTATAAAAACATCTCATCTCTCATCAGTTTGGCTTTGGAATTCTCTAACTAGTACATTGTAGTGTGGTTAAAAATTAGTAAGTGTGGTTCACGTGTGTGTGTTTGTTTTGTTTTCTATTTTAAAAGAATTTTTTTTATATACGAGCATAATGGCAAAGTGCTCAAAATGAAGATGGAGCTTCTTAATGCTGCTGATCCAAAACAATACTCCAATAAAGGCAGACAAAAACATTTTAGAGTTTGTTCAAAGCTCGAAAAATATCTTTAAGGCAGATTCCGACGACGAAAATGAAATGAATAATGCAGCTTCGGTCTCCACGTCATCCAATATGAGAAATGTCATGAAAAGTAAGCCAAGTTATTTAGACGCACCATTCCAATGATAAAATGAATAACAAAATGGACGACATCTAACAATTTGTTGACAATTTAACTCTAAAAAAGACACACACAATGTAAAGAAAAATATTAGATTATTTTCCAAAAACTCAAAAAATGTTTTGTTTTTCAAAGAACTTGAAATTTTGAGTTGAATTTCATTAAATTTCTATCATTAATTTTTATTATATACATGCATACATATCTATGTAAATAAAATGTACTATAACAAACTTAATTTTGTTGATTATATGTATTTCATTCGTAATATCCTTTAACATAGAATTATTTTAACACGATAAAATATTTTAGTCCCCTCAGTTTCGTCTTAAGCGATTTTCTCTATATATTACTTGTAATACCGTATTTGTTTAAACAAAAATAATGTTGTTTGAATTAAAAATTAATTTCAAATAAAGTTGCATAAAATATAACCAAAAAAGTATTAAATAATATATTAGCCTTGTATTTAATTATTAAATATATTTCTGTTAATATACTCAGCTACTTTTGTGGCCGTGGTATTCTACTAGTTATGGTCACGAACTCGTGGCTAGCGTATCATGAGTTCTAGCCCTAGAGTATCAATGAATACTCGCTATGTAAAGGAGCCTTTTTAATTCTGTATAAATAATACGTATAAGAGCTAAAATTTATATCTCTTTGGTTTTTCAAAAATTTTTTATCAAATTAGTTCAGTAAATATAAGCGGCTTAAAGATTTTCATGCATATGTTAATATTTATCACTCTCTCTCTCTCTCTCTTTCTCTTTCTATCTCTCTTTCTTTTTCTCTCTCTTTCTTCCTCTCTCTTTCTCTCTCTCTCTCTCCTCTCTCTCTCTCTATATATATACATATATTTTAACTTGCTAATCATTAGCAAACAAACATACAACAATTAGTAAACTCGTTTTTTTCTCTTATGGTATTTTTAAAAAAAATGTTCCTCGCGCGTTAAACTGTAAACAAACATTCCATGCTTTACTGTTCTAATTAAATTAAGTACATAATACTTCCGATTAAATTTATTTTTTGTTTATTGCAAAGGAACGTGTGTGATTCAAAACAAACAGCCCTCTCCTTAATACATGTAATTCTATTTCTGCTTAAGGTATCCGACTACGTTCGAAACCATGATATTAAAAAAGCGCATAAATGTATAATTTTCATGATATTTAGTGTTACTTAGATTAGAATACATGTATAAAATTGTTTTAAGGACATTGTGACAAAAAAAGTTTATTTAAATACAATATTTTTGCAAAAAATTAACTTAGAATAACCTTTTTTCCCAAATGTTCTCCTTTTGTAAAAAATGCTTCTATTGTATTAATATTTTGCCTGTATATGGCTCAGACCACTGTACAGAGGATCAACTATGATTTTTGAAAACTTCACATTATTTTTAGAGTTACAAACATTTGAAATAATTATCGGCGTATTTTCTTAAAATTTCTCTCTTCTGTTTTCGTAAAACATGGATAAACCGACTTCCAAGTTATGCGTTTCAAAAATTCTAGTTGAGCCTCTGTACAGAGGTCTGAGCTGTATACAGGCAAAATATTAATACAATAGAAGCATTTTCTACAAAAGGAGAACATTTGGATAAAAGGTTATTCTAAATTAAATTTTTGCCAAAATATTGTATTTAAATATTTTTTATCATAATGTCCTTAAAACAATTGTATACATGTATTCTAATCTAAGTGACACTAAATATCACAAATATTATCCATTTACACGCTTTTGAAAAATCACGGTTCCGAACGTAGTCGGATATCTTAAATATCTCTTGAATGAGGAACTTATTAGCATTTCAGTTAAGAATTATATGTTTGGAGTCAATCATTGTAGTAGTGCATTTGCTCAGACTAGTCTCGATAATATCATGAAATGGCAATCAATTTTAATTAATTCAAATATGAAATATTTAAGCTAACGTTCGTCTGCTGGACTAATCATATCTATACAAAAGAAAACTTATAATTAACGTGGAGTTAAAATTCGATGTCATTAAAAATGTATTTTTTAAGATCTATATTTAACCCCTTAACGCTGTACGGGCACTGATATTTTCTTCCTCGTATCGTTGATTTGCATGCATTTTTAATTCTTACATTGTAAATACTAGTGTTTTTAAAAGATGTAGTTTTGTCCACAAAACTGAAACATTTCTCATCCAGGATTTTCTTTGTGATAAAGATGGGAATTTTTCATTAAAGGCAGGAATTAGATTCTTGAAAACATTCTGTAAAGAACAGGAATCGTCAAGGTGATGTGCAGTCTGTTGTTTGAGAATAAATGAAAATGGAAAGACAATCCAAAAAAAGCTGATATCATCTCTGACCTTATTGCTATGTAAGATTGATTGTATTACACCATGCTTCAGATTGTGTGTGCATATATATATATGACATGATTTTAGAGTCAGAAACAGACTTAGTTTTTAACAAGGTCTTTATTTAATCAAAGTTACACATCTTCTGACGCAAGAGGCAGAGAGAGAAAGAACGCCACCGAATAATCTTAAGTGGGTTAAACACATAAAACACCGATCGCGGCGTCCATGAGTGCTCTTGAATGTTAATGCTGACATATAGGGCTATTAAATATTACGATCTGGAATTAGACATGTTTATTGGTTAGGCCATATGTTCGGAAGAAATAAATAGGTCATTAGTTTGATATTTGAAGAGGTGAGGAGGTCATATAAAAGTGAATTACTAGATAGGGAATTTAATTTTTAATCAGATTTAATTATCCTTACATATATATACACATACACTCACAAAATATCCCTAATCTTTTGAAAAAGAAGTACGAACATGAAATTTTCTTTTAAATATGAGAGAAATTCTTTTAATATATATTGAACATTTTTCATAGCACGCAGTGTGTACATATAAAAATCAAACATTCAGTTACTTTTGTGTTCCCCAATTGTAAAATAAAAAATAGTGTGAAGACTTTAAAATTAGAAATTACAATAAAATTCTTCAATTTTCACCTTTTGTTAAGTAATACGCTTAGTTATATGCAATAAAAAATGTGCCTTTTTTGGAACATTTTGGGCAAAAAAATCGAATACTTAAACAGTTAAATATAAGTGTGAACAAACAGGTCTTAGATATGTAACTTTGAATTGGATTTAGAAATTTTTAAACACTAAATAAATTCGAAATCAAAGAAATTCTTAAAAGTTTGTGCATGAATAAGAATTGAATTTTCCCCAGGTAAATCAAATTCAGGTTTCGGTTAATTGCTTTAATAAGTATTAAATTTGATAAAAATATGTAATACGGAAATTTTTTATTGAAAAAAAAATTAAATCTTGCTTAGAGTTTATTCTTAAAAATAAAGTATACAGAGAACTATGAATTATTTTTATAATTATTTGATTTTCGAATTAGTTCAATTCCTACTATAAGCTCACTCTTTATATATATTTATTTATAAATTTATCTTGTTCAAATTTTCATTCGTTAATAAAATATTTTCTATTCATCCATTCAAAGTAGAAATTGTCTTTAAAAAAAAAATTATATTACTTGTGTTTTTTTTAATATTGTAAGCGTATGACTCATTTTATATGCAAACCACGTTATTAATGGTAACAAAGATTTCTTAGTTAAATTTTTAAATTTTTTTGCTTATTCTCTTAACTGTTGAAAAAATTTTAATTTTAAAAAGCATTGACGTTCTTCTTTTTAAAAAATGAGCTATTATAAACCTGAATAAAAAAAAATTATCTCATAAAACATTTTATTTAAAAAGATATTTTGCTATAGTGGGAAAAGGAACCTAAGAAGCTTATGCATCCTAGTTACCCTTTCCGAAAAAGCCGAAAGGTAATCGGAAAGGATAAGTAGAGATAAAATGTATAAAAAATCTAGAAGCTTTAATCTTCTGAAATTCATAATCTTACTGTTAAATCTCCCAAGCTTGAGAAATCTCGGGAATGAAAAGAGGAATGGAAAAATAAACAGAGCTCAGTTTTTCCAAGATTTCTTTACGGTATTAGCTTCTTAAAAAGACATTTCTTATTTTAGTAGCTCTAAAAAAAAACCATCGGAAATTTTTTTCAATGAAAAAACCCTTCCTTCTCCAGTTCTAGTATTCTTCCTTTTTTCATTAAATTAGGAATTAAAACTTAGAAACTTACTCATTAGGCCCAGCAATTCACTCCGATTTAAAAATATTTAATTTTGTCGTCAGGGCTCTTTTATTATTCTTCAAAAATACTTTTTTTTAAAGTTTTACTGTAGGGATTGTGAATGAATAAAAAACTTATCTTAATCTTCTTTTCGGTTTTATATATCTTAAAACATACTTTTCTTTTCATAAAAATGAGTATTTTTTTTAAAAATTTCAGGTTACTCATAAGAAGTTTCTTTTTTTATAAAAAAAATAAAGGTGGCTTTATTTGCTTTATTCATCTAGGCTAAGCCATTTAGTAAGGGAAAAAGTGTCTTGTGGTTTTTTTTATTGGCATCGTTAAACAATGATTTAACTACTAATTTTTCTTTCGCTGTAACTTTAACACAAAAATGTAAAAGAGAAAATTATTTTTTTATGTTAATGATTTTGAAAGCATACTAGCCGTTAGTATCTCGCTTTGCTTCATGATGCTGTATGATTACAAACTATTTTTAAATATGAAAAGGATTTTTGTTTCTTTTTGAAACTCTTTGGTAAACTAACTTGTGAGTCAATTTTCAAAATACCTGTTCTTAGAGGGTCTCTATCTAGCAAAAGAAACAGGTTTGTCAAATTTCAGACCTGTAGGTGCATGATGCCAAAACAGGAAGTTTCATCTATAACATCCTTTAACACCTCGCAAGTCACCTTGGAAATTGATTTCGACAAAACCCGTACTTAATACATCTCTACTCAACGAAAGAAACATGCTTACCAAATTTCAAGTCTTTATGTCTAATAATTACAGAGATCGTGATGAGTGTGAGTGAGAGTAGCTTTTCTTTAATATGTATTTCTTTTTCGCTGTGTATGTGTTCATATTTTATATATTACAAAGTAAATTAAAAACAAAAAGTACAAATAAGACAAGGACTTCATGATATCAAATAATACATGTAAATAAGACCATGTAATAAATGTAGCTCACTGGAAATGCAACATAATTTCTTATTTAAATATTAGTGTGCAGTATTTTAACAGAATTCTTAAAAATTTATCGTGCACTGAAAAAAATGGGTACTTTTAGGTAACATTTTTTAAAATGTATGTTACATTTGAGTAGAATTAATTTCGTAACACACTCAAAAAAAAATAATATCGTAATTTACTCCAACTTCTTAAGTTGCCTATATTTTCTTCAGTTTACTTCTTTATTCTTTTGTTTAACATAAATAAAAATTACATTTGTGAGGAAACCGCATATTTTCTTAAGGCTCTTAATGAAGTATGGAACATCATATAATTGCATCGTTTTAAATAGCATTTGAATTTTAAAAAATTCTATCTTTGAAAAAAAAATGAAACATTTCTTAACGGGCTTTGAGCAAAGAAAATTGTACGTACTGAGAAGATAAAAACAGAGCTTGTTTTGAAAGATTTAAAAAATTAGAATAATTGTCTTTTCAAACCAAAGAATCCTTAGAATTGTATATTACTACTTTTAATTCTTTGTCCTATATTCCTAGTACTGCAACTTTTACGAAATAATTTCCATTCAACTTTATTAAATTATTTTGCAGCATAGTCGTTAAATATTACACAGTAGTAGTTTAAGATAAGTTAATCATACTTTATGGTTAGTAAATAAGCTAATTTAAGGGAATAAAGGAAATTTTAAAGGTATTAAAAGGAACTCCCGAAACATTAATATTTACTGCATTTGATAAATTAATATCTAGAAAGTGAGAAAAAGCGGAAAGGAGAATTCTTAGCATCTTTTGAACTCTTTTTTTTTCTCCAAATCTCTAATCAAAAATTAAAGTAGTTCTTCTTAGGATTCGTTTGCAAAAAAACTAAGATTTGGGTTAGTATTAGAAGTGGGATGTAACGTGACAAGCCTCTTCGTGGTGCACCCTGGTTAAAGCTAAATGTATCACAGCGTTGACTCGCTTCCTCGTATTTCAGCATTTGTGCACTTAATTTTTATTGTATTTCATTATGGAAAAACATGGGCTGCGAATCTTAACGAGGAAATTGTTAAGAGGGAGATGCCCTCTGCCTAGATCAGAGCCTATCTTAGGAAATTTTTGAGAAGGGATATACGATTAACCTCTTTACCTATGTTTACACCGATGGATCTACGATTCTCCGAGGTACTGGAGCTGGTGCAGGAGTATATTGCAACCATTTTTCATTCTATAAGGCATTGGAAATAGATACTTCCAATTTTGATGGTGAAATTGAGGCTATGTTTAATTCTTTGAATCAATTAAGCGCTTAAAAGAGTT
>BMAV01010898.1:103131-115951 GCA_019973955.1 Trichonephila inaurata madagascariensis
CATAGTTTAACGTACTTGTAAATCAAATTTCATGCGTGTACGTAAATTTTTGTAGGAGGAGTAGCATTTTAAAATCACTTCACAAATTTTTAGTTTTTTCCTTAAAAAATCATATGGCTTGCTTTTTAAGAAATTTTGTGCACAAAATCTGTTTTACATGGTATGCACACATAGCAGGCAACAAAAAAAAATTTAAAATCCTTAAATTAAAAATATTTGCGTAAATCGTACCATGTCCCATTGATCGGATTTTCAATTGGCGTGTTTGGAGCAGCGTGCAAACATCAAATTCTGTGTTTTGTTCGAGAAACCCCCTTGAGACGCTCGAGATGTTGAAGAAAGCATATGGAAACTATTCCAATACCAAAAGACTTTTATTTGTTTCCATGGCGGAAAATAAAATTGAAAAGATATCGTTTTGAGGATCCAGAAGAAATGATCCGAAATGCGACGAAGCAACTAAATAACCTCTCAAAAAATGGATTCCAGGAGTTTTTTGAACAGTTATACGAATGTTGGAACAGGCGTATGGATGCAAAGAGTGCAGTACTTTGAAAGCCAATAAGATTAATTTATTATTATATATAAGGGGGCCGGAAAGTCCATAGGATCCCGTGTTAAATTGCGTAAGTTTATGTACCTTTTTCTCAGAAACTTCTCATGAATAACATTTTTACAGTAGGTTAAGTGTACTATCAATAAAGCTTTAACGAAGTATTTTGTCTTTTAGTTAAAAAATTAAATTATAAATTTTTTAAAAAATGTCTTATTTCCCCGTCCCCTAAAATTTAGTTTAAAAATGCCTTATCTAATAAAGTTTGCTAGATAGATCTAATTCCCTCGATTAAAATATGTAAACATGTTAAAAGTATACTCGTTTAAACTTTGAGGATTATGTAATAAGTAGTTTTTGAGAAAAAGGAACATAAAGTGAAAAATATTACATTTTGAAAAAACAGGCTTTAAAGTAAAAATTTGTAATTTGTTGAGCATTTACTTTTTTTAGTACTTTCGAGAAACATATGAAGTATTTTCTTTACCTTCTGAGCCTACAAAAAACTCATCTATTGTTTTTTATTTCCCATGGAAAAATTTTCTGAATAACATAGGATTACCTAGATCTCTAAAAATTGGCTTTGTTTAATTCATTGCAATATATAGAAGGTGTTAGTGTACAGGAATATAGTGTGTTTATGTTCATAGTGCCTTTTGTTACTTTCAGTTTCTGCCTTTTGAAACATGCACCATGAATTTATACCCGCAGGATGCAGTCCATGTCGAGGGATCTCGTTTGAAGACAGAAGAGGAAAATAAATAGGCCATACGGCAGCTTTCATTCTGTATAGATCAATGATATTATTTCTAATATCCATACTATAATATCTATTAACTGGTTATATTAAATTTTCGGTCAGTCGGTAACGACCACTTAGACTTTTTCCATCACTTAACTTTTTTTTCTCTGTTTTTGCTTTTATGATCCAAAAGACGTGTATCCATACACTTTTGAGAGAATAAGCCCAATACACTCTAATTTTTCCATGTGTACAACAAATGGATTAGCACTCATCAGAAATTTATGCAAGGGGAAACACAGGTGCTCCTAGCAGAGCTCATTTGATGCGCATCAAGCAGTACCCTCATTTAAAGATAAATAAAAATACTTCTAATAATGGTATCTTCTCATGTCATATATCATTTTAAACCGAATAATTTAAAATTTTAAAAAATATAAAAAAAATGAAAATCAGTAACTTTTTGAAAATATATGTGCCGGATCCTCTTAAGGTATCCGACTACGTTCGGAACCGCGATTTTTTAAAAAGGCACATAAATGGATAACTTTCATGATATTTAGCATCACTTAGATTAGAATACATGTATAAAATTGTTTTAAGGACATTTTGACAAAAAAAATTATTTAAATACAATATTTCGGCAAAAAATGAACTTAGAATAACCTTTTTTCAAAAAGTTCTCCTTTTTTGAAAAATGTTTCTATTATAATAATATTTTGCCTGTATATAGCTCAGACCTCTATACAGAGCCTTAACTATGATTTTTGAAAAATTCACATTATTTTCAGAGTTACAACCCATTGAAATAATTATCGGCTTTTTTTCTTAAAATTTCTCCCCTCTGTTGTCGAAAAACATGGATAGACCCACTTCTAAGTTATATATTTCAAAAATTCTAGTTGAGCCTCTGCACAGAGGTCTGAGCTATATACAGGCAAAATATTATTATAATAGAAGCATTTTTCACAAGAGAATATTTTGAAAATGGGTCATTCTATGTTTATTTTTTGTCAAAATATTGTACTTAAATAATTTTTTTATTGTAATACTATTCTTAAAACAATTTTATATACATTTTCTAATCTAAGTGACACTAAATATCATAAATATTATCCATTTATACGCTTTTACAAAATCACGGTTCCGAACGTAGTCGGATACCTTAAGCATTTTGTAAACACTAACTCGAAACTGAGGTGCCAAAATCAGAAGAGAGGGGATTTGGGAGTTAAATAGCTGTAACTAGAGATTGCAATATCGGACAAAAAGTTCAATACCGGTATTCGGTATTTTTTAGGTTTTAATACCAGGATACCGGTTTTAATACCGGTAGTAGAATAATTTAGAAAAAGAAAGAAAACACAGGTGTTTCTTTGTTTTATTTGCCAGTTTTATTAGAAAGTGTTAATATCACAAAAAATGTGTAGCTTATAAATTATAACAGTACATAAAGAATCACAAAAAAGTACAGGGACATTTTATTTACTTGAATCACAAAAAAGTGTATAAATATCACTATTTTCATCATATAAATAATGAAACCAAACCGAAACATTATCAACTGATTTTTTATGATTTGTCAAGTTATTCTTAATCGTTATTATGGGTTATTGTTTATGAGCATATTTATAATAAATCTGAGAAATATTTTCAACCCTAAAGTATGACATGCCAATACAATGTGAATAACAAACTCACCAATTCGAAAAACATCGAAATATTGCACACTTTCTTCACAACTACAACCTTGTTTTCACAGATACGAGTATCAGACTACGAATCATGTGCGTGCGCAGTATCTCACTGAGCTGCAATAGAATAGTTTTGGTCCACCTCCTTGGATAATTCACATATTTTATCACTTCTTTTGATTGTACGATGCAACTTTGTATTCACAGTCTATACAATTTCGCCCGTCAGGGAAATAAATAAAAAAAAAACGTATGCTATGTTGCTATGTTGGCGATACCTGAACATATAGTGGAGACACTTTAAAACATGTTTAGTAAATACCGAAAAAACGGTATTCAAACTTGTGAATACCGGTATTACAAAATGATACGAATGGTTCTAAATACTGGTATTGCAATCCCTAGCTATAACCTCTTCTTCACGCCTTGCAATTAAAGCCGCGTATCAGTCACCTTGGCTTATCATGGTTCTTGGACATCCTAAGACTGATCTTCTAGATATTGTTTAAGTCCTTTGAAACTTTTTACATTATCTGCAAACCATATTTTAGGGCGCATTGGGCCATCTTGGTGCATGTGTTTGGGATTGTCTAGCTTGCAGTCATTTAGTTTCTCTCCATATTAATCCATTTTTTCAGATATAATCCCTTTGCCATTATTTGCAAAAGTTTCTAACATAATTGGAAGCTCTTAGAATCATGAGCTAGACCAAAATCACTGAGAGTAGTGTTTGAAGTATACGTCTTATAAGTTTTCTTAATTCACACAAAATAAAAACGAGAGAGGTAATTCCTTTTATCGTGTGTCGGACTATATGTCTTACAATGCATTTTGCAAGGAAAAAGAAAATATATTTTCTAGTCTATATTAGCCATGTAAATTTTTTAAAATTTTGAGATAGTCTTTATCCTAATTGATTTTATGCTAAAATAAACTATCCATTAATAATATGTGCAGCTCTAATATTTCAAAATGAAATTGACTTACTATTTGTTTTTAAATTGGGAAATTTGACTTTGATAAACGCTTGTATAAAAACAAGGATTCAGAATGAATTAAAAATAAATATTTCTCTTGATTAAATACTTTAATTTATATTACATTTTTTTTCTTTTTGGGTATTTTCAATGCATAATTTATGGTTTGATTTAAATTTAATAAATAACTATATTTAACAATAAAAGCAGTAAATACAAATAGAAACATTTGAAAATATATAACTGCAGATATGTCGAAACTGTAAAACCAGCAAAAGATTCGCCAAAACAAACTTTAACGCTTTAACGAATTGGCTACCCATCTCTTGTTACATTTTTGGGGGAAACGATGATATAATCTTATCCGTAATGGTTCTACACAAATTTTATTTTGCTCGGAGAATCACATTAAATTTACGTCCTTTTTTGCCAAGAGAAACAAAAATTAAAAGCAAAATAAAATGAAATGGAAGAAAAGCGGAAGACGAAGTAAAAATAAAGTCATTGAAAAGTTCCTTTGGTTGTAAAACTTTCCCGAGTTAAAGTGAGCTTTTCTGTTGATAAAAAAAAGCAGAGTACTTGGTATTTTTGTCTTTTCCTTTTCTTAACTCGATTGAATGTAACTGCTTGGCTCTACTGGGATCTAGGGGGTTGATATTTCTGTATAGAAAGACACGAGCGATAACTGTGTATAGTTTGCTTTTTAAAGGACTTTCCTCTGATGGGGAGGAAAATATATCGATGACGTTTAAGGAAGTAGATCACTTGGCGAAAAGAACCAGTATTATCGTGAGCACAAAGCTGAAATTTGATTTTCTTATACCCATCAAGAATGTATTTTAGTGCGATATCCTGCTTGATGTACAAAATAAATTCGTTTCTTTTTTAAATTTGTATTGCTTGATGTCACTAAATACCATCTATAGATTACCTGTTTGACGTGTGTATTTTATATGAATTTGTTAAGCTTCCAGATGTTTGTGCTGTTCTAATTTTTCATACAGAATCGGAAGAGGAAAAATTTCCCTTGATATTTTGAAATTATGCATACTTTTTTTTCAAAAATTAAGTAAAAATAATCTTGAGGTATTATGTTATGATACGACAGAGAGATATCTGTTTCATGATAGATTTTAAGCAAGTTATTTTTTCGAAGTTAATATATAAGAGATTATTTAGCAGCGATTCTTGTATTGTAATCCGCTGACCACTAGGCGTTCCCCAGCACCTTTCTAGGGCTCCAAGGAGGTCTCTTATTTAATGCTAAGATTTCGCTTTTTTATAAACTGAAAGGCCTCGTAGACAAATTGAAATATATGCCATCCTAGACTAGATCACTAAGTTGCCCTGAAGAAAAAAACTACTAGAACATGTATTTCCATCTAAAATATAAATTTTTCAATTAGATTTTAACTAGAAGTTTACTGTTTCCTTAAAGGGAAAAATGAATGTTGAAAAAACTCTGTATAAAAATAGCAGAGGCAGTTTTAGTACCGCGTGTTTCTAAATGAATATTGGAGTTTTAACGCATTATAGTATTTATTACATATAACTTACAAGTATAATTCCTACATCGAATGAAAGAGTAACTGAAATAGTTTTACCTAGAAGCTAGCAAATGCTCTGTGTGAGCCCCATTCGTCACACGGCACACATCTAGTCGATAGGCGAGTTCATCTCAAACTTTGTTCAGCTTGTCTGAGGTAAGTCTTGCAACTGCTGCTTCAATCCTGTGTCATAAGTTTGGAAGGTCAGCTGGCAGCGGAGAAATGTACACACAATCCTTAATGATCCTCTACAGATAAAAATCACATGGCGTTAGATCGGGTGAACGTGGAGGCTATGCGAAACAAGCTTTATCGTGAGGCCGTTTGCGGCAAATCCATTGGTTGTGTACAGTGATGTTCAGCCAATCGCGTACTGAAAGATGCCAGTGAGGCGGCGCACCATCTTCCTGCCAAATGAAGTTATCTGGTTCACTTTCTTCCTATTGAGGAAATAGCCATAGCTGTAGAGCATCAGGATAGGCAGAACCAGCCATAGTTGGTTCTCTGCAAACGAAAGGCCTTACACTTTCCGCTGAGATATGGCACAAAGAACATTCAATTTAGGTGATTCTCGTTGCAATTCTAGCACCCGGTGAGGGTTTTCTAAACTCCAGATGAGCGCATTATGAGTGCTCACATATTAACTGATGTGAAATGTTAATTCATCACACACACTGAATACGACATAATCCATAAAATTTTCATTGACATGCATCAACATGTCGTTTGCGAATTTGGCGCGTAAACCATAGTCTGTCGGTTTTAGAGCTTGTTGCAACAGCAGACAATAAGGATGTAATTCTAAGTGTTTGGGTAAAACTTTCCAAACAGTCGTCTCTTGCATTGCTAATTCACGACTAAAGTGCAGAACTGATTTCTTTGGGATACGGAAGAAAGAGTATATCTCACTTAAGCAACACTCTCTTCGCTAAGCCTTGGTCGTCCCGTACTTTTCTCTGTACAAAGACAGCTAGTTGTTTAAAACTGGGATGATACCATCTACAAATGTTATTATGGTTTGGAGGTTGACAACCGAACTTATAATACGGAACACTCGTTGCACAGTAATAGCAGATTATGTATTTGCAAACTGAAGAACACAAAACGCTTTCTGTTTACTAGTCGCCATTTTTCTACTAGCACGTTGATCGACAAGAAAGACGAAAATTTAACATACGATTCGCGTGCAACCGCACACATGCCAGCAAACAAAACTGTTTCAGTTGCTCTTTCGCTCGATGTATAAATAATACTAATATGTTATATGTAATAAAGAGTTAAGACTCCGATATTCTTTTAGAAACACCCGTATTACTGAGGAACCTTTAAATCACTCAGCCTTGGATTGGGAGTCAGGGAAGGGAGCCCAAAATCTTGCGGGTCCCCGATGTCAGGCTGATATATA
This sequence comes from Trichonephila inaurata madagascariensis, assembly GCA_019973955.1. Taxonomy (NCBI): domain Eukaryota; kingdom Metazoa; phylum Arthropoda; class Arachnida; order Araneae; family Nephilidae; genus Trichonephila; species Trichonephila inaurata. The sequence goes on from BMAV01010898.1 coordinate 110,050, forward strand.
AAGGGGGTCTGTGGTGATTGAAAGTTTATGAACCACTGATTTAGGCTATTTAAATAAGAAATTGTAATGCGCGCGCGCGCGTTCGATTAAGACTATTTAAAGAAACTCAGTTTTGAGCTATGCTCATATTTTAACTAACTCAATAAATATTATTTGGTAGAAAATTTCAAAATTGGATTCCTTGTAAATTTTTTAATAGTAAACATTGGAAAAATTGCTTTCAACTTTATTGGTAAAGGTTGAACGCACACAAGCTTCATAAATAAATACATCATTTTTAGAAAATTTTCAAAAAAAACAGCATGCAATATGATTTTTTATTGCTTCTTTTTACATCTGTATATGGTAAATATACAAATACTGCAGAAGGTTGGTAATTGATAAATCATAGTTATATATATTGTAACATTTGCTTTCCATTTGCCATTTATATAACAAAACACTATCCATACTATTGCTTCCGAATTATAGTACGTACTTTATATATTATCACGATACTCTTTTGTCATAATCGAGGAAGAAATATTTATCGAATTAAATAGTTACGGTATTCTATTCATTAAAGTTACGAATGATGACGTCAATGATGTACGAGTCAGTTACAAGGTTGAATTTTAGTATCGCTAAGACTGTCATAATAACTAACGTTGATGTTGCTCATTAAACTGAACTGAGCTCTAAAATGTTCATATGAATCGGTACAGTTATTTGAAAAAAAGCAGTTATGTATGAGACTAAAGCAAACTGCATTATAATCTTATTATTTCCATGATTATCTCGTACATAGTATAAACAATCAACAATTGTAACATCATACAATTGTAAAAGTTGTTGAGTACCATCAAAAATATTAAAGTTAAACATCTCTAAAGCCTTTAACGTTAGATTTAATAACATATTTGTAAGTAAATTTGATGTATGTATTAAAGAGAAATATTTTTATTGTTTTCAGAAATTTGATGATTCACACATAATGTTAAAAATTTCGAGGAATTCTAATATTTATAATGCTATTATAACAATTACAAAGACGAAGAGTCTTCTCGTAGTCATTTGAGTAAATAAAACAAGTAAGAATGCAAGGAAGTTAAAAACTTATTTTATTTGTAGCTTATTGAAGACTTCATGATTTCAATATAAATGAGCTAGAGTTATTGGTAAGTTAATTATTTTTCTAAAGAATATAAATTTTAAAATTTCATTACTGAACTTTACGAAAACTCCTTTTTAATGTATGAAAAATGCTATACAGCTTTGAAAATAGAAATTTATAGATTATTCATTCATGTTAAGTTTTTTTTTTTTTTTTAGATTTGAAATAAATGGCTTTTAAAGGTGGTAAAGAACTCGATTGATTGATCAATGATCAACGTCACACTTGGAAGCTGTACGAGGTTTGTATTGGCAATCAGCAATCAACCCAGGAAACCAAGCTCACCCAAAGCACTTAAAACAATTAAACCAGTGTTTCGGAAATGAACCACCACCGTATCGATAAGAAAAGAATAACTAAGAGAGTACAACTTTACAAAACCGAGTAAAATTACTTCGTTTATTTATGTTATGTGATGTATTACAGGATATTATAAACTATTCCACAATAACATTTAAAGTAGTATTAAAAAACAAACATTTATTAAATATCTTTGTAAAGCAGAGGGAAAATGCTGACTCAGAACGCTGTAACACTTATACATATAGAGAAATAAAGTTTGGAATCATTTAGTCGGGAATCAAGGAAACAAAATCACTTAAGAATGAAAACAAACATATTCATACAAATAAACATCGTTTACATCATATACCATAAATCACATACGCGTTATTTATACTATATGCAATATATTATGTATACATTATTTGCATTATATACAATATACTGCATACATTATTTGCATTATATACAATATACTGCATACATTATTTACACTTTATACATACAAAGTACAACATCCTTTGAAAGACCAAGGAACAAAAATAAATAAATCACTTGCAAAGAAAATATAACAAGTAATATAAAAAAAAAAATTTTAAGTCAATTCCTACTTAGGTCAACAAAGAAAAATTTTATTTTAGCTACTTTTTATTAAATAGTTACAATTAATATAAATATTTATATACATATGACAGAATCACAACATTAAGTGGTCATTAATTTTTATTAATTATCATTAAAGTATCGTATTGTCATCCAAAACAATCGTGTTTATAAATTTCAGTTCAACTGAATACTTTAATACGTGAGAAAAAAACCTTTTCAAGTTTTGACACAAGTCGCCGAAAGGGTCGCTAAGTCGCCAAAAATGATGCCAAAGTGATTGTGTATTTGTAATTCTTTAAATAATTATTTTTAATCAATTAATTTTTATTAATTATTATTATATTACTGTAATGTCATCCAATATAAATTTCAGTTCAACTGAATACTTTAACATGTGAGAAAAAAAACCTTTTCAAGTTTTGACACAAGTCGCCAAAAATGATGCCAACGTGGTTGTATTTGTAATTCTTTAAATAATTAGTTTTAATCAATTAATTTTTATTAATTATTATTACATTATTGTATTGACATCCAAAATAATCCTGTATATAAAATTTCTGCTCAATTGAGTGCTTTAAAATGTATTTTATTAACGATTGAAAATTCCACCAAGATAAATAAATAAATATATAGTAGATTGTGAGCTAATAGTAGGAATTGAAAAATAGCCCATATGGTACAATAACTATATATAGAGTCAAACCAATACACCAGGGTACACGTGTGATGGAAACAATCCACAGGAATAATAAAAATATATTTAAAAATACAGTGATTGCCGAAAAAAGAAATTAAAGAAAAATATGAAATGTACTTTCTATCAGCTAAAAAATTTTCATTGCGCAATGATATAAAATCGATTTTAAATATAAATCGTATCCTGTGCACAAATATGATTCAAAAATCAAATACAGTAACGTTTTTGTTTAAAAAAATTATATTCAGGAGTTAAAATAAAAGAAAAGTAAACTAAATACATAAAAAGATTGTATTTTGTCGGAGACATTTGTTAGCTAATTTAAAACAAGATATTAATGGAATAGAAATAATTAAATTTTCGACTGAAAAGCTAAATAATTATTCACAAGAAGTATCGGAAGGCTCTGTAAGATTAAAATATTTTTACGAATGGTTAATAGCAATCTGCATCCCCAACAGATTCGCAAAGCCAAATAGAATTAGTTTTTAATTTAAATCTATGTAACTAGCATAGGAATGGATCATGATGAGTTAAAATTTCATTAGTTTACCTAGGATAAGGATTAACTTTAAACAGAGAGTAAGAAAGTATTTTTCGATTCATAGACAGGTATGTCAATTAGTTTAACGTTGTTTAGCCAAATTTGGCTCGCAAGCGAATAAACCGAATATTCATTCACTCTCGAATTCGCTTAAACATTTTCTATTCTACATTTTTCAAGTATTTATGATGTCGCAGTGGCAGTAGGTTAACATATCTCTTCCCTACCCTAGAGAGAGGATTATTGGCGATGTACCTCATAATTTCGAGACGTAGTCAAGTGATAAAGATTATACCTAAGTAGGCTCCCTACTCTCTAAACTTCCACACCTCATCAACGTCTATAAAATTATTGATGGTATTGTTAATTCTATTTAAGATATCCGACTACGTTCGGAACCATGATTTTAAAAAAGCGCATAAATGTATAATTTTCATGATATTTAGTGTCACTTAGATTAGAATACATGTATAAAATTGTTTTAAGGACATTATGACAAAAAAAATTATTTAAATACAATATTTTGGCAAAACATTAACTTAGAATAACTTTTTTTCCAAATGTTCTCCTTTTGTAAAAAAAAATGCTTCTATTGTATTAGTATTTTGCCTGTATATAGCTCATACCTCTGTTCAGTGTCTCAACTATGATTTTTCAAAAATTCACATCATTTTCAGAGTTACAACCATTTGAAATAATTATCGGTGTATTTTCTTAAAATTTCTCCCTTCTGTTTTCGTAAAACATGGATAAACCGACTTCCAAGTTATGCGTTTCAAAAATTCTAGTTGAGCCTCTGTACAGAGATCTGAGCTATATACAGGCAAAATATTAATACAATGGAAGCATTTTTTACAAAAGGAGAACATTTGGAAAAAACTTTATTCTAAGTTAATTTTTTGTCAAAATATTGTACTTAAATAATTTTTTATTGTAATACTATTAACATAATTTTATATACATTGTCTAATCTAAGTTATGCTAAATATCATAAATATCATCCATTTACACGCTTTTGCAAAATCACGGTTCCGAACGTAGTCGGATACCTTAAATATTAATAAATCAATATTCAGCAAAAGAAAAAATGTTAAAGTGCTCAATCGTATAATTAACATAAGTAAAATAAAAGCATTTTGAGAGGAATCTTTCGACAAGTTAATTCTTGATGGAAGTCTCTGTAGTTGAAGACCTGCAACTACCTGGCTATGAGAAAAAGGAACACACTGCCTCATAAAGTCACATGGAAAGAAAAAGAAATAAGCCGTCTACACGTATACCTGTATTCTTCGCTTTGAATCAATAGAATACGGCATTTTGAGGAAGTCTGCTTTTCCATCAAGACAAATTTACTAAACCTTTCAGGACAGCCATTTCTCTCTTGTCATCCTCCTCTTAAGCTCAATATTTCTTGTGATAGGTTCACTTTTAAAATTTTCGGTGTCTGACTCGCAGTAAATTTTCTCTTTCTTGTCAGGTTTTCAATCATGGCGCTAGATCGTGCTGGAGAAGAAACATTTCCGGAAGTCAACGCGTTTATTCGCTTCTTTGAAGGTATTTGGCAGAAAGGCTAAATCTCTGCGTTCAAGATTATCTTTGTTGGGGTAAGAATGGAGTAAAACGTGATACTAACATTTTAGAGTATACGCAAGCATGAAAAAGACGTTTTTAATGAATATGCACCGTATGTGATGCAGAATAATTCACTAAAAATTTCTATATTCAAATTAAAGCAATTAATAGGTTTATAAATTTTCCTTTTATATCTGAAAATGAAATTTAAATCTAAGCATATAAAATTAGTAGAACATTTAATGACTACCTTTTTAACTAAATACCTAAAGATTACAAAGGAAAAATCAATTATTTTTTCCTTTTTGTTCCATTCTTTCCTCTTTTTATAACTGATGAATCTTAAAATTAATGGGTCTACCTAAATTCATTACTGCTAAAATGAAACATTAAAAAAAAGCATGGCCTAAATATGAGGCTGTTGAAGTACAGTCTGAATAAACACTATTGACATCCCACTGTTAAGCCCCAATAAATCTAAATGCAAAGTTTTGTGCAAATTCTAGCAATGGGTTGTATCAACATAAGAAAGGAAAAAGAGAGATGGAATAAAATGTGAAAAAATAAATTTTTCGTTGTCATAATATAGCTTTAAAATTTAAGATCATTACTAATGAAATCAGGATTAAATTGTTACAAAGTTGAAAAATCATTAGCAGACAACTTTATTAGTATTTCAAACAATAATCTCCTTTGTGATTAATAAATAATTATAGGAAAATGTGTGATTGACTTTATCATTTAACTTGAGTATCATTAGAACATTTTTCGAGCATTTAAAAACATTTTGGTGAAATCTAATTTCAGCACTTGAAAAGTTCTAGTGTAAAAAATATCTCTACTTATCTATAATTATCTTTAGATGGCAAATGGCTGAAATTACGAAAATCAAAGCACTTTAAAATACTCATACCTTTTCATAATTTAAATTATATTAATAGCGAGATTTAAAATTTTTGAAAAGCAAAAATAATTTTTTGTAAATGCTTATTGATGAATTTTCTTTAAGCAATTGAACGTGCACATATAACTAGTTCAGTCTTATTCA
>BMAV01010898.1:120951-138312 GCA_019973955.1 Trichonephila inaurata madagascariensis
ATTTTCGCGAGAAATCTAAAAAGTTGTTGATTCATGTTTGTTTTTCTCTCTCAAATAGTCAAGATCCCAATCGACTGGAAACAGTATATATTCTGTAGATATTTTACGCTTGGAATACATGAGGGTTAATTAAAAATTAGTGTCACCCATCAAATGGTAGCTTCTCCAATGTTATTTGCTGTTACTAGCCGTTACAATTACAAACCCAAAAAAAGTTATCTCACAATTCGTAACAGCACGACATCGATAGCAGAACTGATATATTTGATTGCCTTTTTTAATGCACTGTTCTTAAATAATGGAATTTGTTAGTGCAGCAGGCAATGACAGGGCTATTCAATAAGGTCTGGTGGACCGCTGGTTGAGTATCGCTGGTTAAAATGATTCCACAAGATGGCGGATAATTTGAAGACTTGAGTTGGACCAATCACAGCTACCTGCTTTTTGCCCGTAATCAGGATTTCAAAAATGTGATATCCATACTGTGGAAACAGTTCATAGATTCAGGTACAGTGGTCTGTCAACCTGGCCAAGTTCACAAAATAATAACTAAGTCGGCTCAAGACCGTTATTTGTGACTTCTAGCTGAAAGAGATAGAACCCAAAACTTAGTTTACACTATTCATTGTAATTCCTTAAGATAATTTTTCGATTTGATGCCATTTATTTTTTTCAATCGTTTTAATTATCATCAAAAATTTGAATAACGGGCAAAAATGTTTTTGCCATTGAAAGAATATGAAAAGCTTTTTCAATAAAAGAGATCTATCCAATTTCTTATGTTAAAAGACATTAGAAGCTACTTATGAGTATACTACGTAAATAATGGGTGCAAAAAATTCTGAATTTTACAGGAGTCTGTGTATCAAGTCTAATTTAACCATTTTTGAATTACCTTCATTTTCTAACTGAATTCTTTTTTAACTTTTTTAATGTTATGCCTGAGATTATCTCTGGTATACGGCACTAGAGCTCCGAAATGTCACATCCGAGTATTATTCAGAGTAATTGTTTTTTTTTTTAGTGCATCTGTTTGTTTTTTACCTGAATACATATCGGAAGAAGTTTCTTTCGGCTTCATCTCTTAGTCTGTTTGCATAATGGAGACAATTTATGTTCCCAAATCTTCAAAACAAATTGACAGTTAAAGGGTTAACACACTTCATTTGTTAGGTTCTGTAAGCCCTTCACAGCAGACTTTTAGTAAAGTATTTCTTCTTGTCCTTTTTTCCATTACGAACCATGTCGATTTGAAAGAAATTGTAAGTTTGTTGAGGTCATACCTGTGTGTGTGATGGATATATGCACAGGAAAAACTAAAAAACAATTAATTTATTTCTGTTTCAATGGAAAATGTAGTGAAACGATCTGCAGTTAAAGTTTCGAGCGATTTTTCCAGATTCAACACTTGGTGTTGTTCACACAAGCTGAAGAAACGTTTAAGAGCTTCGTTTTGTTTTAAAACCGGGACACATAAACTATTTTTATAAACAGTCTGCAAGAAATCTTCTTTCCAATCATTTTTATCATTGTTTGACTGGGATTCATTTAAGGGATATAGTACGTTAACAAATGTCTGGAAATCACTCTAATAACACTTTAAAGTACTTGTAATCAAGATAATTTACTACTAGAAGCGGAAGCATATATAAAGTTAAAGTAATCAGGCTAAATATAATGTCGTTGTGGTATTACCTTAATTAAGTAAATGTTCGAAGAGTACTTCACAAAGTACTTGAGGAACATTCTAGCAAAATCTTCTTTCTAAAGTTTAGCATTCCATTATTAAATTACCTGGGGACTTATGAAACATTTATATTTTATTTTACTTTACTTTGCAATGAGCATTTATATCATTTGATTATCTTAATAAAGTATCAGAAGATAATTTAAGGGCATATGCATTTCTCCTTCTCAGAAGTATGTTTAAGCGATTTAAAAATAATTGGGATTCAATATGTCCGTTATTAAAAGTTACTCAAGAATGAAGTTAATTTTCCCAACCAAACTATATTGAAATGTTCAATCAAGTCTCGGATGTTTCTCAATGAATTGCTTCTCAATTCAATACAACACGGTTTTGAAAAGTTGAAATGTAAAAGTAATGTTTGCTCTTGAATGGTTTTTAAGCGAGATTCAAATATATATTTCATTAAATATATATTTATATTTGCGTAGTATAAGTGTTGCTTGAAGTTTTTAGTGTGAACCAAGGTAAACATAATAAAAGAGATTTAAAATAGGTTATTTATCAGAAATGTCGTGTACATTCGCTGTTTTTTAGAGTAGACGAGCTGAAAAGATATGCTATGATTTCAGTAGGCTCTTAGATTGTGATTCAAAAATAAGTTTGCTTATCTCGATATAGGGCTATATTATTTGTTTCATAAACTATTAAAATTTTTTGAAACAGCATTCTAGTTACTATTCTGTGTGTGTATAATGCATCAAATTTATTGATACATACGTAGTGTATCCCATTTGATGAAATACGTGTAAAATCACCCTACACTTTTGCAATTGGCTTTTATGTTATCGGTTTATTAAAACGAGAGAAAATTAGGAAAACGGCATTCAAGAACACTGAACGGACTTGGGAAAACGTTTCAAGAGGAGTGGAGTAAAATTTGCATGATATTACTAAGGAAAAGTTTACTTTTATGAAAAATTAGAGTCAGAGCTGTAGTCAAGATTCATGGCTATCAGATATAAGCAAATTTTCACAAAAAAATATGGTGTTTATTGATAAAAAATAGCTACAAAATCGTTTCCATAAAATGCGAACGATCTTCTGTATACTTGCAATTTGTTATACAGTAAGACCCCTCTTAACGATGTTTCGTTTAGCGCTGTTTCAGTTTAACGCTGTTTTATTTGAATAGTAAGATTCCCTGAAATTGTATGTAGCGTTAGGCTTCCCGATATTCGAAGCAGTGTATCTGTGTTCCATCTTTCCTGCGGTATTATACGAACGTATTTTTATCGTTTCAAATATTTGTTGAAGTTATTGTAAGTATAAATTTATATAATATAATGATTGCTTTAGTGACAAATATTATGATTTTTAGTTTTTATCATGAGTGTTAAAGAAGATTAGATACTGATGAACTTCAATCTCCCATTGGTGCTGCATTGAATTTGGCAACTTCAACAATAAGGACCATTCTTAATTGCTGTCACAGCCAACTGCAACTACGACAAGCTCAGCAACTAGAATTATCCGTTCTAGAAATAATACAATAGAGGAAATAGAAAAACGACTTTCGATATGGATTGACGACAAAATTGAACGCAATATGCCCTTAAGCTAATCTACCTTCTTGATAAAAAAAGGCAGAAAATTGAAAATACAGAAGAGACTGAATGACATACTGACTTAGAATTTTATTTATTTTTACATGGATAGTCGTTTATAATGTTTCTATATTTGTAAGAAATAAACTTTTGTTTTATTGTTAAAAAGCACATAATTAATAAATTAAATGGTAAAATACTTGACCAATTTTCTACCCATCTTCTCATAACCCCCTTATTTACATGGTGAGATAACCTCGTTTAACGCTGTTTCATATTACGCTCTACTTTGATGGAACGTATACCCCGCGCTAAGCGGGGTCTCACTGTACTTCCATATTCAGATTAGTTTTTCGCAAAAGCAAAATAATATAGCTGATTTTTAAGATTAAAATCAATTTTTTCTTTGCAATATAAGAATTATTTCTCAATTATATGAGTGTATTTTATGAATAATTATCCTTCGCGAAAGAATGCAAAACAAAGAAAAAAGTAGAAACTTTTTATTTCAATCGGCTACTTCTCCAAGTAATTTTCTGTTTTTTTAAAAAAAGAACTTGAAGTAAAAAGTTTTATACTTCTATCTAGATACTTTAGAGAAAACTAAATGGATCCCAGATTGCTCGTTTGGGGCAGTGTTACAGCGTCCCATTCAAGAAACATTCTTTGTGAGTAAGTCTTCTTTCTGCGCTTGGTTTTATTTGTTTTTATCGCTTTACTTCAATTTTGCGTGGCTCTGGTTGACACTTTTTTTTAAATTTAATCACGTGATATTCACTAGGTTTTTTTTTATATAAAGTCATTTTTTGTGGAAAAGCCTAATAAATTATAGAAAATATAAAAGCAGCAAGTTGCTTAACAACCTTTGATAATAATGAAGCAGAACATTGGAATTTTTAAAATTTCTTAATAATAGAAAACCTGAATTAAAATTAAAAGTAAATCCGTATTTTTGCAAAGAAAACGGTTTACAAATAAATGTATATACCTATTCATTTTTGAAACATTTTTTTTATTTTTTATGTAAAAGCCTCAGAAGGAGCTAAAGAAATTTAACCATGTCATGTTTGTTTTGATTATTCAGAAAAATGTATAAATAGCCCCTAACTTTTTGATGCAGAAAATTTTTTAATTACCTGATGAGTCATTTCAGCAGTTATATAAGAAACGAACTGCAATTTCAACTTAAATTCTCCCTAAATAATATTTAAGTACTTTAAAATAATTCGCGGGAAAATTCTTATCTAAAAAGAAAATAAAAACTTGATCATTTTAATTAATTTATCTTCTTTCCTTTATTTGATCTAACTATAAGGGTTACCCAAATGAAAAGTGGACAGGCTCAATAAAAAGAACAATTTTATTCGTAAACAAAAGAAATCGCTCTGGGGGTTATCACAGGTCCTATCGTAGCGCGACATCAGGTCTATGTCTTCATTCTAAAAAAGAACGCGGTTGATTCTGGAGAAAGTCCTGCCAGCTTTCGTTACTTCATCGTCCAAATGGAAACTGAATACTCTCTTACGTGGCCTTAAGGCCTGGAAGTCACATAGTAACAAATCTGGAGTGTATGGTGGGTGTTCTAACATTTTCCAACGATTTGTTTTCGAATTCTCTTGGTTTCAGGGCAAACGTGTGGACGGAAATTGTCATGGAGATCCATTATCGTTTGCTGCCCTTCTCGAAAACTTTTACATCTACAGTTTCCAGACGTTCAACTTAAGCAGTGCTCACCGTAGACTGCCACTATTCACTGATATATGTCCTGTAATTAGAAACCATATTACCACACGTTATTCCGATCTGGACGCATTCTTATATGTGTGGCACGACTTTACTTTCGATTAATTTCCTCTAACACTAACAGGTATCACTGTTAAACATCGTTTGCGCGAAGTACACTTCTTTCCGTCCTTTGTGTCCCTGTTTGGTGGTTCTACTGTAGCTGCAATCCTTCGGAAACAATCGTATATGACCACTTTTCATTTGGGTAACTCTGTGGGCGATTTCCCCCTGAAGTCGCTCCCTCACCGTCTTGCCTACCTAAGAGTGTGGGAGGAAGCAAAGCAGGACTAGAAACTTTTCTTATAACTATTTTTTATTTTTACTTAAGCATACTAATCAACAACAGATTAAACCACAAGTGAATGTCCTAGGAAATGACACAAAGAAAGCAATAAACCCTAAGTGAGCAAGCGCAAGTAATCAATTTAATTTAAACTAATATATCTTTGACTATAAATTCCCAATCCCCTAATCTAATACAGTGACAAACTTCGTTCTTAACTTAAGCTGCGAAAATCAATTATATCTCACCTTCGTAACGCCCATAACAGTTTCTCAGTTCCTTCTATTTACAATTACAAAACATTTGGTCGAACTAATCAACATATAAGGGTTTCTTCTTGATTGAGAGGGATGGCTGTGAATTAAACGCGAATGCTACCCTAAAGATTACCCAAGAGGATTAGTGAGAAAATTCCGTAAAGATCCGTCACAACTCGTATACAAAAGTGGATAATAATAATTACTAAGCTTGCGCAGACTTCTAGTAACAAAATCTGATGCAGGCAGACATGAAATCCTTTCTGTTGTTCTTACCCCAGTAACACTTTTATAATACTGCACAATTCTTTTTATCCTTACTCTATAAATTTCCTAACCCTTTTCAATTCCCTTTGATTATTTTTAGCAAATATTTCGTTCGTACGTCAACTGGTCGTGGGAGTGCTGACATTCACCAAAGATTATCGACATTTGCTAGATATTAACTTTACTCAGTAATGTCAGTCTCACCTCGACTTACACTGCTCCGACTTAGGCTAACCCGGAGATATACGCGATTTTTAAATCCATCGATTCATCTTTTGTTTGATCGCTATACAACTCGAATACTCACTCCCCGCTTCATTGTTTAGCTAATGTATATGTTCGAACGTATTGCGTTGAATTGACGCTTATTCATAGAAATTTATTTTAATTTACCATAATATAATCAAGCACTTCTGGATTCCAACAATCAGGAACTGACAGTTGGTAAGCTCATAGAAATACATGAGCAAGAGAAGGATATTGAAGAATTTGTCTTTAGACCTAGTTTGATCTGAAGAACGAATAACGGTTGGAAATTTAACAGAAAACTTCAGTTTAATTGTAAAAGGATTACAAATTTTGGAAAGTATACATTTCAACGAAGAGCGTATTTTTTCAACAAAACAAGGAATGAAAAGCTTATTAGCATGCTAAAGGAAATTTTGATAAAGTTAAAAAAAAAAAATCTTTAAGCCAAAATAAACTACTTTTTGTTAGATTTTATGAAACCTTCTATATCAAAATAATTTCAGGTTGTGATTTTGCATTTGTGTTATCTAAAATTTTACTAAACATTTATTTTCTAAATTATTATTTTCTTTCTTCTCCGACCGAAAATAAAAATTGTTTATATGTATTTATATACGCGCGCGAAATTATGCCTCGACTTATGCGGTTTTCGCTTAATCCCACTACCGCGTAAGTTCTGGACATTATTCTATAAGATTATTCATGTTTCATAATTTTCTTTTCTTTTTTCAATTCCTACTATAGCTCATACTCTCTATATATTTATTTATCTATTTTGGTGGAATTTTCAATCGTTAATAAAATACACTTCAAAGCACTCAATTGAGCTGAAATTTTATATACATGATTATTTTGGATGACAATACAAAAGTTTAATAATAATTAATAAAAATTAATTGATTAAAACTAATCATTTAAAGAATTACAAATACACAGCCACATTAGCAACATTTTTGGTCTACTTAGCGATCATTTTGGCGACTTGCGTCAAAACTTGAAAAGGTTTTTTTCTCACGTTTTAAAGCATTCAGTTGAACTGAAATTTTATAGACACGGTTGTTTTGGATTACAATATGATACTTTAAGGATAATTAATAAAAATTAATTACCACTTGATTCTGTCATATGTATATTCATATTTATATTGATTGTAACTATTTAATAAAAAGTAGCTAAAATAAAATTTTTCTTTGTTGATCTAAGTAGGAATTGACTTTAAATTTTTTTTTTATATTACTTGTTTAATGAGAAAATAAAAGTCAAATAAAAAATAAATAAGTATAATTGTCATTTAAAAATACAAATGATTTTTTTTTTTTTTTCATTCTGCTAGGAAATTTTTTTTGAAAAAGTTTTTTTGGTTATTGCTTTACTATAATAAAAATTAATGAAAGACTATGAATTAAAAAAAAGTTACTGATATCGATATAATGATGCATTTCTGTAATTGAGGATCCAACTCTTTTATACTCATTGAAAAGTATAAATATCATATTTTTGTTTTTATTATATGTAATATAAAGAAATATAAAAGATCTTAGAAAAAAATTAAAATTACTTTTTGCTGTATATTTCTCTTCAAATAATTCAACATAATCATAAGTGAAAAATCAAGAACCCCTCATAAAAATGTATATGTTATAAGAATCCTTCTCCCCTCCCAAAAATAAAGAATAAACGTGCATTTACCTTAAATTTTAATTAATCTCAAATATAAAAATTCATCATTCCAAAACAGGCACTTTTATGTGTAGTACTTGTAAGAACACGTATTAGTTTAATTAACAGTTTTCAATTGATACTGCAAACCCTTAACTCAAGGAAAAGACAATTCAAATAATCAATTAAAAATAATTTCATACAACTTGTATTAATTAGTAACACTAGTAAGGATTTTCTGATTTATGCAAAGTGTGTGAATTATTTAAACGTAATATTTTCTTGAAGCTTCTGACTTTTTGGATTAAATTAAAAGTTCTGTAACGAATGCAGTATTATGTGAAATCCTTCCCTGTTAAAATTTCAAGTGGATTAATCTAATTTAAAATGTTTTGAAATTCAGATAATACTAATTATAATGCATATTGGTTTTATTATGTAAGCTCTGAACTTTAATTAAAATTTCGGATTTTCTATGTCTGCATGTAATTCAGAATTAAGTTCAATTGATATGTTTTCGTGATTTGAAACATTTAATCTTATCTGAGCTTATTTACATTTCTTCGAACTCTTAATTTTTTTGATTATTTTCTGTTCTGTGAAGAAATAATTTTTATTATGTTAAACGTCTCAAAATACACATTAACAAGAATATAAGGATATTTTTGCAATTATTTTCATTCTTGTGTATTTGATATTTTAATAAAAAATGAAATCATCGATTTTTAAACTACTACTTTAGATTTTAATATATATCCTTTACTAATACATTGTTTGCTTCATTTTTTTTTAATTTCAAAATATTCGGATAATGTCTATCTTGTATGGATTTAGCTATTCCTATCCATTATTTCCTATTGGTTTTTGCTCAGTGTTATTTACAAAAAAAGGGGGAAGGTTGGCTGGCCAAAAAACATGTTCAACCCCACTTTTATATAAATTATTTTTTATATAATAGCTGTCAGTAATGTTCATTACACTGCAGCATCCATTTTATATTTATAATCTCGATTACTCTTTTGTCCTTCATTGTGTGATTTTCCTGCTGTCTATGTGTTTGTCGAATGTTATTGTTTGGATGTTATCTCTTGTTTGTAGAGAATTGGCCTATATATATATTTATAAGAAGATATTAAATTTCTGTAATAGCCAAGAAAATTAAGGGAGATTGTACCACTCTTGTGCCTTTTTGGCTTTGCAAACTGGTGCAGAATCTTGTTGAAGCATCGGATTTGAATTTCCGAAATGCTTTTGGTCCCACGGAAGTACAACAGCTTCAATAATGTCTCTCCAGTACACTTTTCAATTGATTTTAACGCCCTCTTCCACGAAAACCAAAGGTGTTTTGCCACTTGCACAAATTCCGCCCCAGACCATGACCCACTTTGGATACTGGAGATGTTCAACAATTGCAGAAATGCTTGGAGCTTCCACACACCAGATTCTATCGTTTTGAAGTTATGAACTTGTTGAACCGTAAAGAGCTTTTCCAATTAGTGAAAAGGAATCTCTCCCAACGCTGACTTGCGGCCCGTCTCAAAAGTTTTCAACATCTTCCGAGCCGTACGAGTTTGTTTTTTTAAGTGAGAGGCTTAACTTTTCGCAACTTGTAAGGCTTCAGTCCAAGCTCCGTTTTTACTATTCGCCTCACCGATCTGTCACTTATTCCCATATCACGAGCGATCTGTCTCATGGAAACCCTCAGATTTCTCTGGACTAGCTTATGATTCTTTGAAGTGTTTACAGTGCGTTTTCGTTCACTTCCTGGACGTCGACCATCATTGCCAAGCTCTTTGAAACGGCAGATTGCATCAGACACTGTTTGCCGAGGAACACTCAGCAAACGAACTGTCGTTTTCCTTGCTGAAACAACTCTAAAATAGCAGACCATTTGCTCGACATTATCGAAAACACATAAATCAAAGTACAAAATAAGAAATATAATTAAAAATATTTTATTATTAAAGTATTAGATAAAGAAACATGAAAACACCAATTAAACTGAAATTCGTTAAGTATTCTAGGAGGCAAGAAATTTGTCCGAGTTTTTTTGTCGCACCCTGTATGTATATATAACTAAATTTAGTTTAGTACATTTATGTAGGAGTAACATTAAAAATATTTTTGTATTTGTTTATACTATATTACTTAAGTTAAAAATAAAATTCTTAGAACATCTTATTTGTAAGATCTACACATACACACTATATGAGTCGAATATGTAAGTAGGTATTATTTGTGTTATTTTAAGAAAATCAGATTAACTAACTATGATTGTACGTAGAACTACTTGCTTATTGACAAGTTTGCAGTGTTTTGGTACAGTTTACCTATCCTTAAGACTCTATAAAGGATAGCTAACTTGTTTGCTTATATTTCAACTCTTGATAGTGCATGTGATTTACTCTCAGTACACATTTCTGGTTTCTTAGCTTACAGTAGAATTTTTCTCCTTCAGTCAACTTTTCGATCACGGAGCGTTTCGTGCTCAAGAAAGAGGAGTTAAGAAAGGAATGGCAAGCGCTTGCTTGCTTGACGGGATTTATCATAACGTGTTTAAGCTTTTCGTAAAAATTGATCCTCTAAAGAAAACAAAAGGTTTTGAAACTAGGCAGTGCCGTTGAAACATTGCACACGCAAGAGATAGAAAAGGACAGTGGATTTGAGGAATAATGTGTAAACATTTTATTGAATTTTTATTACAGTTGTAAGGGCGCTCCCCTCGGGTGCCCTTCTCCTAGATTATCAGCGTGAGCTAGATGTGTAGGAATAAATGAAGAACTGGAAGCTGCCATAATCTTAATATTACTTTATTAAGATCTTAACTTATACCAATAACAGATTAGATAATATGATATGCGAGAGAATCTACGGTGGCTAAACACACAGTATGTAATACTGGAATAACGTAACCCGGACCACTATCAATAACTAACTCGCCTAAGCTCAATTCCAATGTACATTCAGATCCAAATATTTAAATGGTCACTCCTACCTTTAATGTCCAACGACGCATCAATCTATCTGATCCTGGCTGAAATTGCGGTTCACTGGCGTGCAATGGTATGCACCTTGACTAAGGGCTCTCTGTACCGAGTAACGTCTCTTGACTGTCACTTAACTTCGCGAAACACTCTTCACACTTGCCACACGCACTAACATAACATTCTCCAAATTCCACCCCGCTTACTCTAAACTTCTACTATTTAAAAGCTTCCTAATTTGCATCTTTCCTTCACGTTTCACTTCTCAGGTTGGTTGGAAAAGAATTGCCACATTTATTCTGGCCCTAAGGAACCCAAAGGGATATGTTAATGAAAAAACGCGTGAGCCCGTCACACAGTTGAGCAACAAAGAAAAAACAACCAGTTTTATCATATGTACTCAAGATCATCGTATTTGTATAGAGAGAAACTGATTGGTTAGATAATTGTTAGTAAATATAATTTCTCAAAATACTATTTGAATTCGCAAATCATATTAAAAATGTGTCAATATCTGTAAATTAACCCAATGTGTTGAAAATAGACATTTATAATTAATACCATTTTTTAATATTTTATTCATTCAATGTTTCTAATTCTTGAATGAAAATGTATACATCTATATATCGCCATGCTAAATTTAATAAAACATTCATTTTAATAAAATTTAGAGTGATAAATGTAAAGTATGCATGCTTTATTGAATCTGAATTACATTCTAATTAGGGTTTCCTCTGACTTTTAGGATATTTAATCTATTTATCATTTCTTTGATTTATTATTATAATTGCTGACACAATTATATCCCTAGTATTATGATTAAAAAATGAATCATATAAGTTGTATAGATCTGGTGAAAATATATATTATAAACATTTTTTCACATTTATTTGCGTATTTTATTAAAGAAATTTTAATACGGGATTTTGTAGCTATTCCTTTTTTTCGCCTTTTGCAAGGCGGGAAAATCTAATATTCAATACTAATAAAATTTATATTTGCATGCATAAAACCATCACAAGTGTGTGTCTATTGGACCCTCAAATTCTTTTAGTTACCATTACATGCAGTTAAATTTTAAAACCTTCATTTATCTTTGTAGTTTTATGAAATTCCAAATAAAATACGTGGGAAATCATAGATTTCTGTTGGTAATTTTTAAGTATGTGTTTCTCTTTATTTGTGGATGATACGTTTTGAAAAATCGATAGCATCAGGTTGAATGCATTCGATAGAATTGATTTTTACCAAATGATATTCCCCATTATTAAAATGAAATTTAACTTATTTTTTCTCAAGTAAGAAAAAAATTCTGGAAAAAGAAAAAGAATACTACATCACATTAAAGTACCTAAACAATGTATCCAACTTATTAATTTCTTCATTATTTACATAATTGACTTAATTTTAAAACTTTCCAGACGTAATATCGAACTCCTAAATCCGTTTACATTTCCATTACTGCTAAATACTACGTGATAATGTGTGCAAAATAAAACGTAAAATACATTTCTTTGCCATAAAAAAAGCAGTATCTTAAGACACCTGGAGTTACCGCAGCTGGAGTACTTTTACACATTGGTCCACAAGTATTATAAAGGGGAAAAAAAGACCCTTTTTCTATTATGCATGTGCTTTCCCCACTTTACATAAGGTAAAGTCTCTTATCTCGGTTAATAGGCAGGTCGTTAAAATGTAATTATAATTCATCATGGGATAAGTTGGAGCTCTTGCGAACAAATGATCCGCACTAATGGGCGACTGCTGTGCTTACCACTTAGCTGTATCTAAGAACGAAAGGAGAGAAAAAAGGATATATTTCATTATTACTCTAAGCTAGCTTCGTAACATTGCACCTAAATAAAATATGTTCAGAAAACCAAGGTAATAAATTTTGTTTTTATATACTATTAATTTACTCGTTAACAATCAGGCTGCAGACAGCTGCGTTTTTGAATTCTATATTACTTGAATAAAGAGTTTAATAGAAAGTATGCATTTCTGTTCAACAATCGATCGTTATTAGATCGTTAACCTTTTTGAAAAGGTTACATTTTTTAAAACCTGCAAAATTTGTTAAAAATTTTAGATAAGTAATGAATTTTTCCCTCAATGATTTTAACAACAACTTATATATGTATTTCATATCACAAAAATTAAGAGCCCTTTTTTTTAAGAAAAAAAAAGTATTCTCAAACTGGAGTACAACTTATAAAAAGCTGAAAATATAACTTTTTATTTATTCTTTATTCGCAAAATTTGAAATATTTTTTCTAACAAAATACAACACACTATGTTTGGGTATAATAGATGCAGCTGAAATGATAGTCCTAATTTGAAGTGTGTGTGGTGATAAAAATCACCAAAAGAAACAAAATTTCCTATAAAATATGGGTCGGAAAAATATTTCCGAGTCGTAGAAAGAGCTACTTGTAAGATCCAGAAGTCACTCAAATCTTAAGCAAAAAATAAATTCACTCAAACATTAATGAAACTAAAACAATCATTTCCAAATGTTTCCTAAGTCATTCAGAAGATACAAATCAGTCAGAATGTCACCATCAATCGAGTCTCATTAGTGAAAAATTTCCATAAAAGGTTTGTCAACTTCACAATTCGCAGAATACTTCATTGATATTTGTTGCCAAGATTGAGGAATATTCGAATACAGAAAATGCCGAATTAAAATTAATGTACGAGCTTGCAGTAGTAAGCGGCAAGACTTTTACACAAAGCGATTTTTCAAATGAATCATTAATAAGTAGAACATTTCAACAATTACAGAGACAACTCGTACAGAAAGGTTCTTTCCACGTCCAAACACATGACAGAAGTCAAGCAAGAACTGCAAGCAGTTCTGCATGAAATAGACAAGCGACCTGAACGGAGCTTGCTTGCTAAGAGGAGCTTGCTACTAAAAGGTGACCCATAAGGCTGAATAGCGAGCATTGCGCGTGATACGTTACATCCCTTACGTTACATACGTGTTACAATTTAACACACATTAACTTCGTGAATGTGCGGGGGCTCGAATATTATAATTGGGCTGTTGCTCTATGTAGACTATCTAAGTCAGTGATTCCCAAAGTGGTCTATATAGACCCCCCAAGGGTCTATGACGACCTGCAAGGGGTACACGCCATCGAAAAAATAATTTGGGGGTCCATGAGGTGTAAATGGGGGTCTACGATAGTGGCTCTCATTAAACCAGATAGTGACTTTAATTTTAAAAGGAAATTTAATCTAGTGGAAACCAAATTTTACCTATTTAACAGATTTATTTATTAAATTGAATAAGGTTAATTTGTAGTTACAAGTCTACAGCATCAATTTTATTAAAACAAGGACTACATTCCAGCCTTTCTTGCCAGAATCAAGCAAAAGGAGTATAATAATGGAAGTCGCAAATTTTCCCAGTTTCTCAATTGTCATAGACAATCTACCAGGAAAAAAGACGTTTTAACCTACGTCGAACATTTAAATGCCCTTATTTTAGATTTTGAAGCTAGGTTTGAGAATATTTTGATTATCGTAATACCACAGTAGGCAATGAATTCATATGGTCACTTTGTAAAAAAAAAAGTCAGATTACAAGAATTAGGCACTAACGAATATCTTAAAGTAAATTTTAGAAATGGATGTCAGTAATTTTGGCTTTAAAAAGATATATACATGTTATTTATTCCATATTATGGAATATCTTGAGAAAGTTTTTAATTGTTTTTCTAGTTGTGAAAGAGTTACAGTGCGCTTTCTGATCTCTAAAACAAAAAGAGAAAGAAAGATTGGACACTATTAACCGAGGAGATATTTAAGGTTAAACCTGACAAGATTGATGTCAAATGTTGAAAATTTGGCATTGCATCCCCAAATTCATCCCTCCCACTAAAAGCATTTGTTTGATACTCTGTTATTTTATGTATTAATTAAATTTTAATTTAATTACAATTAAAATGTCTTTTCTAAAGTTTTAAACACACTATACCTCACTGCAGTTAAAAATTTAAATCTTTTATAGGAAGTAGATCGATATCTGCTGTCAAAAACACATTTAAGTTGATGAATTTACAAAAATTTAATATTAGGTTAGTAGGGGTCTACCCTAAGCCGAAAAACCTATCAAGGGGTTTATGAGGCAAAAAGGTTTGGAAACCTCTGATCTAAATGGACAGAACTTTCTAATGTTCTTGCAGAAAATTCTGTTCGATTTAGAACAAGTTGTGCCTGAAAATCAGTGAAAGATTATGTAGATTCAGCAATATGGAGCGCCAGTTCACAGTTGGTGTTATATGTCATGATCGACCTGGAATATGTCTTCGACTGATCCCAGTCATTTAACCACACAGCAAGATAAATTAAGATGTTTAATAGCACGAACTTGTGTCAATCCCATTTCCCTCCATCAGACTGCCTGCCACCTTAATGAATCTGGTGAACAACATTTCCTAGGTATTGTTTACCCGATCAAGGAAATTAGCAACAACTATTGAAGATAATATAACCGTGCACAATTAAGTTGCAAAGGTTTGACTTTTGTTCAGCTTTTCCCACACGTTTTATATATTAGTGTTCATTTCTTTAAAACAAAAGCAGAGGATGTAGTTTTTCGCATAAGTTTTCTTAAAATCCGTTACTCTCATTTATATAAACGATGAACATTATTGTTACTGTCATTTTTCTAATAGTAAGCTTCAAAAAACGCATTGTACCTTACCTTTTGGTGGTTAGTGTACTTAAAAATAAAATGTATATAAATTATTCATTTCAGTATTACATTCCTATTATTTTCTTTTATACGTAAAAATTATGTAAAAGTATATATGCATGTGTGTGTGTTACTTTTCTTAATACACATACTATTATCTGAAGATATTAGTAAAAATCTCTGGCTTGGAGGTAAAAACATAGTCATTCTACTAACGTATATACTACAATGCACCCGACAGTGTTTGTATAAAATGAATGACATACCCACCAGTTATCAGTTTCTTATAGCTTGAGAATGACAAGTTGGTGCTTGTGGAACGCACCAACCTGTGTACGCACATTTCAGATTGTCTCGATGATTTATTAAAATCCTATTTCGAATCAATATGAGACGGATTCCTGGCAGCCGGCCTCGTCATTTTGAACCAAGGTCAAGTGAGAAGGACGGCACTTCAGCTAGATCACACCAACGCGAGGATTTTCGAGCTTACAAGGTGTATCTTTAAAGGCATCGGAACTCGACAAAATCAACGTCGGTCATGAATTTCTCGCCATGACCAGAGGGCTTCCACGGACATTCGAAAACTTAAGAGTTAATCGTAATCTAGCAGGCGTCGAATAAACAGAAAAACGAGGGCAAAAATAGCAGGAAAAAAAACAATAAAAGATAATTTTCCAACAGGATCAATCGAAACTCTGCAACCTTTTTTCCAAGAAAAATAAGAACACAAAACTAAGGAAACTAAATAAAAAATTTAAAAAATATCAATATATATTAATGTGTCTAGAAAATGAGAATGTTCAATAAATAAAAATTAAAAAGAATATTTTTGGTAGAGATAATTTGAAAGATAAATATTTTTAGATAAAATTAATAAAAATTATCTAATTAAACGTTCATTTACCGCCAATCCGCAAAAAATATTTGCCTGCGCATGGATCGATGCCAAGCCGCTAACACTATTTGCCGATATTTCAAATTGAGAGCATTTACCAACAGTGTAGATGATGTGTAAATGACTAGAAATAAACTGGTCAAAATAAATATTTTAAAACCCTTTGTGATGGTGAGAAATTTAAGATTTTTGTTAATTCTAGGCTTTAAGAATATATAAGGATGTGACGTCTTCGATTGGGGTGAACTTCACCCTCCATTCATTCTAAGTTTTATGGCTCCGAACAGGTGTGAGTGACAAGTGCATGTTGAGTGACAGGTGCACGTGGCCATGGGGTCGTTGTTTATTGTCTGACCTTGGGCAAACGCCGAACACCCGATTTAGGAGATTATAATGGTCAAAGAGAGTCGGGACCCCATTGAAAATAGGCGAAGCCTGTCTGAAAAGAACATGGTCGCCATGGCAGGTGTCGAGAGAATGGGATTATAGAACCCAGGTGGTGTGATGAATAAGGGTGTTCAGAAGTTAGATAAGAATTATGGCGCCCTTAGTTTCCGGACGGACCAGGAATGTATTTGTGTTTGCCGCACAAATGGTACACGAATGTGGCCCGGGGACGAGGGCAGACTTTTGTGGCCTGCCAATGAGAAGAGACGAGGGGCGTGTTGTGGACCCACCCCTAGTGTTTAAAAGGGGGTTTTTTTTTTTAGGAGACGTGAGTAGAAAACTGGATGGAGATGGAGAAAACTGGAGAGGAGCCCTGAAAAAAAAGGGATTGAGAAATGAGGAACGCCGGTGGCGTTGAGAGATGAGAAAGTGCTTTCGGGGAAAAGGATTGAACTCCCGTGAAATAGACTGACTGCACCGGCTTGGCATAATTATTGGACTTTATTACTTCATAATTAGTAACCTATGAAGCAAATAAATACTGCTTTAATTTTAAAATGAGACTGTGACAAATTTTCTTTGTTTGCTATCTA
>BMAV01010898.1:138322-227169 GCA_019973955.1 Trichonephila inaurata madagascariensis
TTAATTTTAAAATGAGACTGTGACAAATTTTCTTTGTTTGCTATCTACTCACGACGTTACAAGGACAATTAATATTTCTTATATAGAACAAAAAGATGATGATTTATTTTTTTATTACAAAATTTTGATTTTGAAAAAGCATTATTTTGAAAGAAAAAAAATCTTCAGTAATTTACCAAAGTAAAATGTATGTATCACCTAGTACTTTATGAATAGAACCTATAACGAATTTTCTTTTTTGAAGTTATTTACATAGTAACTTTATATCAATATTTCTAACTTCCTATACATTCAGTAGCCTTATCAGAGTGAATGAATGTGTGAATATCAACGTCGCACTGTTCAGCTAACAAGAGGGCTTTTGGCAACGGAACACGTAATTTTGAACAATGGTCAAGTGACGTGGACGACACCTAAGTTTCCTTCACAGAGGGATGCACCTGAGTTCTTATAATGCGAAATGATACTAGGATTTTATATTTTCCGAGAGCACCTAAGCTAAAAAGACCCTCTAGGGAGCTTTAACATGTCGCATAGTCATAGGACATGGACGCTGTCGATTTCCTGCATCAGAAAAAAAAACCGACAACGGTCGGAGTCGTACCCGCAACCTTAGGCGTACAAGGCCTGCGACAAACCAACTACACCACTCAGCTGGCAGTCTTATAATTTAAATTCAATAAATTGTTCAATATCCTAAATTTGAATTTCGAGATGATTTCTATACTGGTAATTTATCCCTCTATTTAAATATAAATTCTTATTACAACCTTTTTTACATATTTTATTTGATTTTTTAAACTCTTCAATCAACATTTGAAATCATAAATCTATATAGAATCTGTGGCTTACTGCAAAAAATAAAGTTACACTTAATCAACCATTATTACTTAGAGCAGTATGACTACAGCTTTCAGAGAGATACAGAGATTTATCCAAAAATAAAACATTTAAAAATATTTTTAACAGAAATACGCCATTTAAAGAAAAAAAATCAAATTAATTTTTACAAGAAATTAGTTTGTCTTTTTTTACAGCTAACAAAATATAATTCCTCCAATAGACCTTTCTGTTAGTTAATATTCTGTATAATTTATTATATAGTTAGTATTCATCCATATGTAATCGACTACGGAGTACAGCAGGTTCACCATAAATGACACTGAATATTTATTCAGTTCAAACTAGTTATTGAAATGGCATTTGTAATATGATTTCCCTCTAATCTGAGTTAAGTTTTTTTATTCTTCAAATAGTTATCAATGTACTTAATTGGCAATTTAACTCTCTCTCTCTCTATTTGGATTCCACTGCAATATATAAAATAATGTTAAAGATGTAGATTATATGTTGCTTTTTATTTATAAACATACAAGCTTTATTTTGAAAGAAACAACATATATTTCTATTTTTAACATCAAATGTTTACAGAAATTTAAAACTAAGTTAGTTTTAAAACTATGGAAGGGTAGTGTTTTAATAAGATAAAAGTAAATCAGTGATTCCTTAAGCTGTGGTATATGGAATTTTTTAAAGGATTCATGATCAGTTGAAAAAAAGAACAGATAAAAATATTGAAAGACAAATATATGTATATCAAGGATAAATCATACATTTTTTTATTGAAAATAATTATAAAATCCCTGTGCACCGCAAAGTACCCACAGAGCTCACAGAGAGAATTAAGTATTAATCACATACAAAGGAAAGAGGGAGAAAAAAAATTGAGTTTATGAAGGATTACACATATTTACAACAAATTCACAGAAATTTTTAAAAGCACTTCTGGTGGGAATAAGTTGTAGAAGATTTTGAGGTCAATTGATATGAAGTCCCTTGAAAGCCAGTCTTAGGATATTTCCTTCCCTTTCAAACTTGGAACACAGAAGGAGCACATGTTCTACATTTTCCTTGCCACAAATATCACAATCACAGGAAGATGATGGAACTAAATTAAATTTGTTCAAGTACCTTTTAAAGTTACCAAGACCAGTTATAAATTGAGTTATTTTGTAATAAGTATAAAAATAATTTCAGGGCAGTCTCTTATTAATGGTTGGAAAAAATTTCTTTGTTATGCTCCCTTTATTTGAAATGAGATATTCTTGGTTCCAAGACTTCACCATTATTTCTTTCATAAAATAATAATAAATAAATAAAACCTTAATTTTCTAATAATGGGATAAAATGATAAAAAGTTTGTAATATGCTGATGAAAAATAATGAGCATTACAGGAAAAATAAAACACATAAAATATTCTATGCTATTTTGAAATAAACTAATACAACTAGTTACTCTTTCTTAAAAATCCCTAATTAATTTAATATATTTATTTAACAATTTTAATTTAAATTATAATTTTAAAACCAGTTTGTAACAAAACAAAAATATTACATCAGAACTTCAAAGTAGAATTAAGAATTATTTGAATTTATCACAATTTTACAGAATAAAAATATTTTTTCACCCAGTAAGTCATGCAAATGGCTATACATCCAACAACTATAAAATGAAATTCATTCAAAAAGATCAATGTAAAAAAAAATGTTTGACCAATTGTATAACTAAGCTTAGGAAGAAAAAGCCTTATGATTACATAGATTTGAAAAACATATCACACTGTTTATGAACATTTCATTGAATAAGATGGTACCAGATTCTGCAATTCTTTTTGTATGTTACATATTTTTCTAGCTTTCATTATTAGTATTCTACTTTTTAACCTAGATTATCACTGCTATTAATGTTTCATAATAAATAGCAAAAGATACATTTAAAAGTTGAGTTTTAATTTTCTGATTAAATTTATTTACTGAAACTCAATAATGCTTTTTAAAGAAAATACAATCATTCTGAAAAAAATATGAATGAATGTAAATCATTCAAGTTCATACATTTGGCTTTTAATTAAAGAAATAATGCAATAGATATTTATTATTGGAAACTTGCATATAGTGTGTTACACTTTTCCCCACTGAATTTACATAAAACTAGAAAATAAGAGCAAATGAAATGGTCAAATTTATATTACAAATTATATTGCTATACATATTTATATTGCTAAAAGGATACTCAATATGCATGAATGCTGCTAGCAAGTTACATGAAAAGATTATTGATGTTTTTTAGTAATATCTTTAAAATGGCAATACAAATTGCTCAGATTGTATGTTCTTTTTGTAAAAATATTTTGTTCATAAAAGGAGATTATACTTTTTATGTAATGATCTTCATATAATAATTGCATAAAATTATTTAAATCAAAAATTGAAATTCCCATCTACACCATCATTTGATATAAAATTCTTTAGAAGAAAGTATAACTAATGAAAAACCTTCATCAATCTGCCATGTAAAAAACACAAAATGAAAAGATAAATATGTCAACCACATCAGTGTTTGAAAGATAAATATTTTCTACCTATTTACTTTATATCATAATCTGCACGTAAAGAACACAGTAAAATATTAATAAATGTAATATATATAGCTCTTATAAATATAAAAATGTAATGATTTTTTTATGATATTATTAAATACTATAGTATTTATTTTCTGTTTCAGTATATCAGATTTTTACAAATGCAAATTATAATTTAGCTTAATTTTAGTTATGAAACTTTATTAAATAGAATTTAATACATCCAAATATTAACTGAAAAAAATAACTGATGCAAGAAAAAGTATTCACAGTGATTAGGATGGCATTTCACAACAAGCAATAGCTATAACATTGGAGAAGCTTTTGCATTGCTACCAAGTTAAGAGAATACAAATAATCACTATTCATAAAAAAAAAATTTAACAATATTACCATTTAAAAATGCTCAATATGGAAAATAAAAATACCATACTATATTACTATTTAACATAATAAACTTATAAATTAAATTAAAGATTATATTTATCTCTTAAGTATCACAGCAAATTTTACAAAATAAATTATGAAGTTTATGAAACATTTCAAAGGCATTTTCATCACTTCATATTAACAACACATGAACAAGAATGTTAAAAATACACAAAAGTGCTCAGAAAATACAGCAGTATGAATCCTTTTTCTTTAAAATAAAAATGGTAATATATAAAAACAAGCATCCTAAACATGTAATAAGTAATGAAAACCTATAAAAATGTTTTTGACAGTATAACTTTAGAATAAATAGTTTTAATTTGGCTAACAAATCCAAATTAAGTTACTCTTAACGTCTTAAAATAGGTATAATTTTCTCCTGAGCACAATGCTATAACATTTTTACTTATTTCACTGAAGTAATGATGCAAAACAATTTTAATAACTAAAAGGAAAATATATCTATTTTTTCCAGAAACATTAATATATGTCAACACTTTATAATTAATTTATGATAAAATATGAATTTGTATTTATTAAATTTTTACCAAAAAATGGTCATTAAAGAGCTATAAAATTCTTTAAATAAAATAATACTGGGATTTAAAAAAAAAGATTTAACGACCAATAAAAAGCCGTGCAAACTAACAAATATTTATCATTTTAAATCCTTATCTGTACTAGAGAACAAATTTGAAAAATTACAATAAAGAAAAAAAGCTGGGGGGATATGCTTTCATTTTTTATGTGCCATATAAAAGATTTTAACTGTTATTAAACAATTTGTGTGTGTGTGGAACAAATATTTCCAATATGCTTGAAAATACAGCTTTTCTTTCCTGATTAGACATGCAATATTATATTCCATTGTCAGTTTTTATATATTTTTTACGAGCTATTTAAACTGAAATTCAAATTATATTTAAAATGAAATTATAAATAATAAAAATAACTTACACATGCATAAAATTTTTTCAACAAAAATTTTGAAAAATGTTTTAATACCCATGTGTTTTTACAATGTGATATAGATTATACTACAAAATATTTAAAATTACAGTCATATTTTCATCTATTTCTTGTTTAAGACCTTGAAAAATACATATGTTTAAATTTTTAGAATGTAATAAGTTTTATCAAGGGAAAAAAACATCAAGAAAACCTATAATATCTATAATCTCTACTGAGACAAAGGAAAAGTGCAAAGTTAATTAAATAAAAAATGAAATAAAGCATTCTTTAAAAAGTACAGAATTTCAAAAGCAACAAGAACCAAAAAACAAATATAATGTTAATAACAATTACTGCTATGACCAAGTTCTTTCTTATAAAAAACACTTTTGTGGAATTATTAATAAAAAATTATAATTACATAAGAAAAAATAATTCGAGTTCAAAATTGATGCTGCCTCTAGATTGATTGAATAAAATGATGCAATCAATTTCAAAGCAATTGAATCTTCAGTTTTGTAATTGAATGGTTTATTAATTAAGCTATTAAGATATTAATTAATTATTATTAATTAAGACATATGTCATAAAATATTTCACAATGAGAAAAAATTTAGTTTATTTAGCTTTTTAGTCTCATAATTAATATTGCTTAGCTGTTAAGTTATATTTTCTTAAGTAAAAATGCATTTGTTACTTATTTATAGTAATTTTCCAATTTAAAAAATAATTAAATCTTGATAATATATTAATGAACAATAATAAGAGAATATTCACAAGAAAAATAAAAGCAATGTGAAAAATGATGAATCCTATTAAAAAAATAAAAAATAAAAAAATTCCTACAGAATAAAAATAAAATTCAATACAAAATCATTAAGACTGTTGCAAAGAAACAAGCAAAAAACATTCCAAATTGTATTCAGTTGGATCTATATACTTTTTATATAAGAGAAATGGATGGTTTAGATAATTTATAAATAATAAAGAATAATTATATAATATTTTGTTCCAAAAGAAAATTAATATTATGAATATATAGCCGGTTCTTGCTATTAAACACATAAAAATACAAAGGCTAAGATGCATTGAAAATTTCCACATATTGATGAGCAATCCCAATTATTTATTGCATGCTTGAGATGAATGTGAACATGAAACATCAATTTCATTGTTCTGAACTGGGATTTGCACACATTTTTAACAATGCATGCATAGTAAAATAAAAAATAATAACTAATCTGAAATTTGTGAAGTTAACAACTTCCCTCACTGCTGTGCTATAAGATTTCATAAATTTTTTACATAAATATTCTACTTAAATATATGTAAAGCATTCCAGTTCATTCAAATTATGTGCCAATAAAAATTTAAGATTTGCATTTATTATCTCAAATATCCACAATGGAGTATGAAAAGAAATTCTTGTTTACATAATTCTACATGCAATAAACTTAAAAAAATAAAATGCATCAGTATAATTAACTAGTAATGATTAATATGAATAATATATAATTAACACTTAATATATAATATTAATAGCATATCTAACAAGCAAACATTTATATTTGAACTTTAATGCCAATTAATATTTAACAATTACATTCTTCAGATCAATTCAACTGATTCATCACATAAAATCATGAAAAGTTACCAATTATTATTTTAGTGTGCCTGCTTTTATTCTATAAATTATAATACTTTTTAAGCATAGATTCAGTAATAGCATTGTCAATGTCTTTAACCTGTGGTACACGGGCCATGAGTAGCCCACTCAAAGACATTTCAGTGTCCCCACATTTGAAGTTGAGGCAAATTCAAGAAAAATTGTCTTGTCAGCTTTCCGTCATAAAAACTTTTTCTCACTATTCTTGGTATTTAAAACATTTAATTTATACGTTTGATATCCATTTGAGAAAAATATTCTGAAAATGACAAATGTTTAAAAAATTTCCATTTAACCTTCTTGAAAAGCTATATATATATATATATTAATATATATATATATATATATACCAATCTATTACAGAGAGCTTCTCTTCACTTAGAATCAAGTATAATCTTGTAAAACAAACCTCCATTTTTATATAAACTTACTGATAATACTACTTTTTGACAGACATGTAGCCAAAGAACTCGGTGAATTTTTTTTATGTATCCCTCAGGCATAAAAGGTTGAAGACCCCTACCTTAAGTAAAGAGACTTAAGACGGTAAAAAATCCTGAAAGATAATTCCATCTTTCTACTTATTATTGTAAAATAAAATACTAACTCACAGTGTATCTTTATAAAATATTTAATACAAAAGTACAATAAATAGCAATGAAAAAATATTTAACATTTATGTAAAGCTCACCATTGAACTCATTAGAAACAAGTTCATTAAATTCCAATAACTAAAAAACTCACAATATATAAGGAATGATTAAAAATGACTAGATAAAAGGGGAAAAAAACTACTAGTAGATTTCCTTAAAAGAGAAATAATTGCATAAATATTACAAGGATAAAATTTTCAAAATCTAATTTAGCTTTAATTACATTACCAATATTATCTTCAGCAATAAAAAATATTTCTTTACAATTGCTTGATATATTCTTTAGAGCAGTAAATTCAGTTAAATCAACTAATTTTTTTCCACCAGTTTCTAAATATTCAAGATGACCTATTGAAGTACCTTCATGATCTCTAAATTCAACAACTTTATTCCAAAAGTTGAAGAAAGAAGAGTTCTACATAGAGTAAAAAATAATTTAATTTAAAAAAATTTAAAAACTAGCAATGCTCTGACATTTCTTTCTTAAAATTTCTTATTTAAAATAAGTACTTTACTACAAAAACAACTTTACTATTTTAAAAAAGAAGAAATTGCCAATTTTTTTAGAAAATAAATATTTAAAACACATTTCATTAAATATTTTATAAGATTATACATATATATATATATTAGGGGGACCAGAAAATTGTGTCGTTTTTTTACAGTAAATTCGAATAAATAAATTTCTTACGAGTTTTTCTTTTTAGTCGATGATGTAATCACTCTCGTTGGCAACAACCGTTTGCCATCTAGTGTGCAAATTTTCAATGCCTGATCGATAAAAATAAATTGGTTTTTTAGTAAAATATCTGGAAATGGCATTTTTCATATCATCCAAATTTTGAAATTTTTGTTTGTTAAGAAGTGTTGCATTGAACGGAATAAATGGAATTCCGTTGGCGCAATATCAGGTGAGTATGGTGGGTGAGGCAATACCTCCAATCCTAATCCATTAATTTTTTCCAGTGTTTTTCTTGCACAGTGTGGTCTTGCATTATCGTGTTGCAAAATAACGCCTTTTCTATTGATAATCGCAGGATACTTTTCAATTAAAATAATTGATTTAGTCGATCTAATTGTTTACAATAAAGGTCTGCATTAACAGTTTCTGCAGGTTTAAGCACTTCAAAATGGACGATTCCACAAATACCCCCACCAAATACACAAAAGTGCCTTTTTTGGATGTAAACCTGGCTTAGCAGTCCTTCGTGGCGGTTCATTCAGAGAGAGCCACTGTCTTTTGCGTTTTGGATAACCATACAGGACCCATTTTTCATTTGCAGTGATCAAGCGATCAAAAAATGGTTCTGTATTGTACCGTTGAAGCAATAAGTTGCATGTCCTAGATCAGTTAGCTCTGTTTTCTTCAGACAGATTATGCAGAACCCAAACACCTGTTCTGTTTGTTTTACCAATCTGTTACAAATGTTCTTGGATGGTCGACCAAGGTTGGTTAAGAGCATTTAACAATTCCTCGATTGTCTGACACGGATTTGCTTCCACTTGCGCCCTTAATAAAGTCATTGTCTAAAGTTGTTGGTCTTCCTGATCGAAGTGAGTCGGAAAGATCGAAATTACCGGATCTGAACTTAGTTTTCTAAGGCACTTGGATAAACATTGCAAATGTTTTTGGTAGCAGCTGTTGCATTACTATCCTTGTGAAACTCCAAAAGCATGCAATGGCGGATATGAATCTATTCTGGTATTCGGCTAGCCATTTCACTCAAAATGGGGAAAGAAAATTTAAGGTTTAGGTTTTCACAACTAAACAAATCACTTTAATTTTGAAATGTCTCTGGCATGACTTTCAACTACACAATGAACTCATAAACCATAAAGCAGCATTGACATGCGCAAAAACGACATTACTTTTCGGTCCCCCTAATATAAATATGTCAAATAAGTAAACAATCTATAAATATGAAAAGATTTAAAAAATTCTAATTTTAATAAATTTAATTACAAAAAATATATTGAGTAATAAAAATAGCTTAGGAAGATTATACATATATTATAGTAGCTTTAGTGGCTTAGTTATGAATTTGTGGCATTGTCAATTTGTGGGTTCAAATTCAGATGCCACTGAAGACAAGCCGTGTATAGGAGCTGGTGCACATTAAATCTGTTAAGGGTCAAAGTCCTCATGTTGGTGTGGAACTTTAAAGAATGCAGTGGCAGTTCATGTATCATTCTTTTCACTCGATCATAGTTAAAAATTATTACATCCATTGCCATTAGCCATCACATTGCCTTAAAGTGCAACACTAATAAACACTCAATATGTACATTTCAATTTCTTTAATTAGCTATAATAGGTATTTTATTATCTGTTTAATATAAAAATATTTTAAGCATTTGTTTTTCAGAAATATATTCTTCAATGAATGCCTTTAATATTTTTTAAACAGTGTATGATCTAGTATTATTGAAAATTTCCTTTGGTTGTTTTTATCTCTAGTAAATATTTTGACATTAAAAATAGGATAATTTATTATAATTTTGATTTCAGTTATAATACAAGTTCATAATGATATCTGCTCTTATTTTACTATACAACTAATACAATCAAAGCAGAAACTAAATATTTCTTTTGAACATTCCCTCAAAACATTTTAGGTGTATAATATTTCAGTGTTATGGGCAAGTATATGAAAATATTTTACTTACCCTTCTAATAATATTGAGGCTTCATCATTAGAATCAGTATCATTGAACCCTCTGTAAAAAAAAGGGGGGGGAAGAATTAAAAAAATAATAAATGTAAAACTTGCTTAATGATTTAATTTAACTAGTTAGATCCAGATAAGAATCAATAATAAAATAAAAGAAATTACATAGAATTCGATGTCTATGATCATTTCCAAGTTTTCATTGTGTTGACACATTCACTAAAGTTTTGTAATATATTCTTAAAATTATATAAACCATTCAAACAATTTATATATAAAAAAAAATCATGATGGATATCAAAATAAATTTAGAATTGGAATGGCATGCATATAATGATAAATGTACTAGATTAATAATTATTATTTTTAGAGCACATGTTTAAATGCATTTAAAATTATTTTTGTTCACTTATAAATTACATACTCCATGCCACCTTGTATAGAAGCAGTTATTGCAGCATGTGGTGGCTACACCAAATACTGCTTTTTGACACTTAATTTATTTTTTTTTTTTTTTTAGCTTTCATAATTTTATTATTTATTTGTACCAATACAAGCCGTTTGTTCATTAAATTTCATTTAATTCTGATTATTCTTTCATGGTGTTGCATTTTTTACAAACAGCAGTTTATGAATGGAGCATAAATATAGCATTAACAAGAGAGAAGAAAGATTAAATTATTTTAGTTTTTCTCCTAAACGATTTTACAGGATTGAATGTAAAAAGAAAAAAAAAGACATTACTTCTGAAAATTATCAAATAATGGTATAAAACTAATGAAATTCAATACTTTTAGTATCACAAACACAATAGATAAAATAACAGTAAAACTTAAATAAACATTAAGTGTTTCAAATGACTCAAAAAATTTAACAGAAATGTGCTGTATATACACACATCCTTTTAATTATAGGATATATTTACTTATTTAATAAGCATTCTTTTGCTTTATAATAATTACATATAAGTGAATGTGTGCATAATACATTCATTTTTGTTTAATGTAGCAATCATAACAAAACAAATAGCATGGTAGAAAACAAAGCCTTTATTTATGTAATTTAGACATTAGGAAAGTGGCTTACTAATGCAACCTTTGCCATAAGTCAAATCACATAAAAAGGAATAACAAATCCCCAAAATACATTCAAATAAGGAAAAACACAGGGCAATATAATAAGAATAATCACACATTTAAGTGAAGGAGAATAGTTGTTATTTTATAAACTATGTAACTGATTTTAGGAAAAACTTAGTGACAGCTTGCTAATGGGCAAATGCATGCATAGGTTATTAAATTATTATTTTTCTATGAATTAGAAATTAAAGTGTAATCCCTTTAACAAAGGAAGTTATATGAGATGTTTTTTTGAAAAATAGCACTCGTAATTAAGAAATACAGGAAAAATATATGAAAGATAATTTAAATTAGTAAGCCGTTATATATATATACCATATTTACTCAAATTTAAGCTGCATTATTTTTCCAGTGTTAATGTTACTAAAAATCTGGTGCTGCTTACAATCAAAGGCAAAACATTTTTTGAAAGGGAGAAATTGACCTCTTTCAAAAGGAAAAATGTAATTGTTCATTCTGGCCACTTGCATCAATGACATCCCTTTTGCAATTTATCTCAAGTATTCAGTGTATCCTCAACATCATTGTCTGTTTGTATTTAGGAAATTTTTTTGAATATGATTTCTTTTAATCACCTAAACATCAAAGATATTGGTAATAGCAACAAGACAAGTTCACTATGATACAAATGTGAAAAGAGAGAAGCAATTTTAAATGTTAAAAAAAATGGAAACAGAGTGGCCACTGAGAATTTGACACAGATGAAACAAATGTATGTGAAAGACGTAAACAAAATGATATAGTTTTTGCATATAAATCTTCAACATTCTTTAACAATTATTTTATATTCACCTATAATACATTCTTTAAAAAAATGTTGCATAATAACTGCATTGGATGGCATGGAAGATGACACTGTATGAGAAAATTGTGATGACTGTACCAATTCCGAAGTCGGCTGAGACAAAAGAAGTGACGAATCACTTTCGAAATGTGATACTGATGGTAAGAGTAAGTATAAGTTCAAATATGTATTTGAATGTTTTTAATACTGGTAAAATAAATTATTTATTATATATAACTTATTATTTCTCCTTAATTTTTTTTTTTTAATTTCTTAAGTGTCCTTTATCAATTAACCTTTTACAAAATTTTTTTATTTTTCTTAAAAAACTTGTAGAAAAATGGGGTTGCAGCATTTTTCACAAAAATATGTTGAGAATTTGGGGTGTGGCTTAGATTCAAGTAAATACAGTGTATAAAATCTTTGTTTAAATTATAGTTGTCTTCTTGCCTGAGTATTGTTAATGATGAAAATTCTGAAATTACATTTTCATAAAATTAAAATAATGGGCTGTTGCAAAGGTTGCATGCTCCCAAACTGTGCCTCAAAGCTTTTACTTATATTATAAGTTTTAAAATACTTTACAATTTCAGAAAATTCTGCATATATAAAACTGTTAAATCAATTAATTAAATTTCATCCAAATATAATGTAAAAAGTACACTTTGAAGAAAATTCATTTTTTATTATATTATACATCAAACCTATAAACTGGAGCATTAAAATGCAACATTATAAAGATTTACCTTCAAATTAAACTGATATAATCATATAAGCTCTTCAACAATAAATTCAATTCAAATAAATTTGAAAAGGGCATGAATTTTTATTGCATGAAATTATAGATTAATATTGACAAAGTACATGTGTTACAAAGAGACATACAAATATTAATTAAATGGAGTTCAAGAAGTATCTAAATAACATAAGTTGTAATTACAAGTACAACTACATTAAGATATATAAAATTGCAATTAATCAGCTGACTGATTTAATTGATATTTAAATTTATATATTCACTTCATACATTTCAACACAATGCCTAATTAAGCTAAATAACACTTATTTTCTTCTCAGAAGATTTACATACAATTTGATAATAGAATATGAAAGAAAAGAAATGATTCCTTACTTATGGAAGTACAATATTAATGCAGAAGATCGAGTCCAATATGCTCCACCAACATGTACAGCAAGTTTATGATCGGATGAATTATCAGGAGGATTTGGAACTCTCCAAGGTACTTCATTATCTGTATTTTCTTTTAAAAAATCAATATAATTATTAAAAACCTTAAATATGCTACTTAATATTAGTTCAGAAAACTAATTTTAAGTAATGATAAGAACAGGTAATATAAAAAAATTTAAGTCAACTCCTACTTAGGTCAACAAAATTTTTTTTTTATTTTTTTGTTACTTTTTATTAAATAATTACAATTAATATAAACATGTATATACATATGACAGAATCACAATATTAAGTAGCAAAATAGAAAGCAATTTTACTTTCTATATATGGTGTTGAATTATTATTTTTGTTTGTTACTATTTATTCATTCATAAATCACATTCTCAGAAATTAGGCCATCCCAGGTAGGATTCTAACCCACGCCCTTTGGATTAGAAGTCCAATGTGCTATCCATTACATTACAAGAACAGAATGAACAGCTTTCCTTTCTATATATGGTGTTGGACTATTATTTTTGTTTGTTACAATTTATTCATTAATTAAATAGAATTAATGAATTAATAATTGATACAACTGTATTAACATCAAGTGTCATCTGCTACAAGCTTAAAAAAATGTAGTTGAACTTGAGTGGATGAATAAAAAGTACTTTATTAACAATTGAAAATTTGAACTATATATATATACCATAAAATCTGGCATATAACGCATACCTGTGTATAAGGTTCACCTATATTTTCATGCTTCCTTTAATTTTTAAGTACGTTTGCCGTATAATGCACACCCCCACTTTTATGAAGGAATCTGAAATGTACATGCCCAATGCTCTTACATTTTGAAGTTATTTATTTGTGGTATTATCCCAGGATTTTGAAAAAATAGTATACTTTTAGAATAACAACACTTTTTTTTTTAAATCTATTAGGCATGTCATTTCTTTTTAAAAAAATAGTATTTCAATCCATGTAGAAAGTCTAAGTTAGTTTATGCTCATCTCTTTTTTTTTTATGCTTGAAGGTATCCTTTTTATATCTGGTGTATAACTCGCACCTGCAAATTTTATTCTTATTTCTTCTGTTAAAAGTGCATGTTATAAGCCAGATTTTACTGTATATACATAGAGAGTGTGAACTAATAACAGAAATTAAAAAATATGTATGCATGAAAACAATATTCAAAACTAATATAAAATTAAATGGTTTTTTGTAGTGCTTACATTTTTAAACTTACCTTTTATAAATTTCATTTTCATTATTATTCATCATTCATTTTATAAAGATACTTACAGCATATATCGTTTTTGATACTCTTTTCAGTATGCAAATCTAAATCCTTTTCTTTATATGTAGGAAGGCTACTTTGTGAAGAAGTAGGATCCCAGGATGAAGATGTCACACAAAAGGCATTGTATAAGTTTGAATGGAATAATTGTAAAAAATATTTAAATCAAGGTAAACAAAATAAAAATTAAATTGTTATAAATATATCAAATGAGAAGCATTATTTAAAAGGTAAATTTTATAAATACATTAGCTGATCTGGCCACATGTTACTGTGTGGCTTTGTTTTAATGTGCTGATTTAATATTATTCTAAACCCTTCAATGTGCAGTCAAGTTAATCTTAGTTTACAATTTCAGAGAGTTGAAATTAATCATAAAACATAATGTTTTTAATTTTGCATTTTATTCATCTCTTATTTGAGTACAGTATAATACATGAAATACTTATGAAGTTGTTAAGTAACAACAAATAAAGATTTAATTTTATAAATGAGGTGACTAACGTTGATTTTTATCAATTTTTAATATTTTTATCATTTTAAAGTATAACAATAAATAAGTTTAAGGCTAAAGTATAGATTAGCAGGGGGCCCTTTGGATTCGGTGATTTTTATCTAGATGTCATAGACAGCTCAGCTATTGAATCCGATTACCAAAAACCACTATTGCTAAATGAAATAGCTTGGCAAACGATTTCGGTCACCAAAAGGAATTTACATCACCAATAGCCTCCCTCCCCTTCCTAATCTACACTTTAATCCATGTTTAATATAACTAATCACAAATTGGTGCACAATATTTTCAGTAACCTGTGTTTTTCAAACTCAAACAGATTCAACAGTTTACCCACACGTGAGCATGCAACATATAGTTGCCCA
Source organism: Trichonephila inaurata madagascariensis (assembly GCA_019973955.1). Taxonomy (NCBI): domain Eukaryota; kingdom Metazoa; phylum Arthropoda; class Arachnida; order Araneae; family Nephilidae; genus Trichonephila; species Trichonephila inaurata. Next base: position 153,392 of record BMAV01010898.1, read on the forward strand.
TGCGAGAAACATGGATTTTCTAAGTCCAAGCATCAAATGGACATTGTTTAGCTTTGAGATTTATTTATGGTCATCACGAAAACTAAACAAATTGGGAATTGAAGCCGTTTGAATGGTATTGGAGATTCTGACAATATCAGTGGAATATGTGGCAACAGGGCCCTCTCCTTTAAACTTTAGATTCTGATAGATAAAAGGAGCCCTTAAGGCTGGACATGCAATGCTCAGTTTTGTTGGTGGCACTTAAGTCTATAATCTGCAAACTAGGTGGGTTATTATATTTATGGCCTATTTTTGAAAATTGCCAAGTTCATTGTTGGCTTAATTGAACCTACTACAATTATTCTTGCTGTAGTGCTCATGCTGTAAGGTTCGAGAAGGAAATTCAAGCGGCGAGATTTGTTAAAAAGGCATTTAATAATTATTAATTATAATATTTAATCCTTAAATTTTACAATTTTTATATTGTATTGATTTCCTGTCATTAAGTTTTCCATCATTTTAACATATTTGTAGATTTATTGATTTTCTAGCTTCTGAAGAACTATAAACTTGGGTGATTGATAACTTTGAATTATTTTTATTTTACTCTGTTTATATTGTATTTTTTATTTTATACTTTGATTTGATGTAAATTTACATTTTCCATTCATTGACTTTCTGGCTTCTGTTCATGTGATAGTTTGATTCTCTGATCTCGTGAATGTAAAATATTTTATCCTTTGATTATTTAGAATGTTTTAATAATCCGTTTCTTAAATTTCTAGGTTTATAACATTTTTGCAGATTCATTTTTTTTTTTTTTTTTTTTTGTTCCTGCTGTGTGATTGCCCACTTTGTAGATCTCTTTAGTATAAAACTTTTTCTTGAAGTTATATTGATTGTCTTGATAAATTAGCATAAGTATGAGGTAAGTTGTTTGGCTAAATGTTTAAATGATTGTGAGAATATATAATAATAGTAAATACAAATTTTCTGGAAGTGCTCTTGTTAAAGAAGGGTGTTTAAAATATTGTATACTTTGCATACTAATTTTTTTTCTCATAATCATTCACAAATCATTGTCTATTATAAAAGGTGATAACACAATTCTTAATAAAAAAATACACTTGATAAATCAAAGTGAAAAAAAAATCATTATTAGAATGTATCATCAGTTACAAGAAATGTAATATGAATCACATTTAAAGATCTGTGCAATATGTTCAGATTTAACTTTCCCTTAACCTTGTCCAAATCATGAGCATAACTGTAGATTTAGATATTTAACACATTTGCTAACATGTGAAGCTTCCAAGACATATAAAACAAAACTAGTTGTAGAAATATTAACTAGTTGTAGAAAAGATTTTATATTGCCAGTGGAATATCTTGGTAGAATTACTGTTTATAAAGACAATGATTTAATAAAATTTACACACAAATCATGGAAAATTTTAAAACAGCATCAATTGATAAAAAGCCAGCTTTCAATCAATATTTTGATGGTATTATTGTAATTTGGCCTACAAATGGTGAATGTGTCACATGATCTACTTCTGCATGATAATACTGATAAAAATACGTATTTTGTGAATCATTTCACAATACATATGAGACTAATCATTTTAAATGAAAATTTAACTGCCAAGCAGATAATTTGTTGAAAATACAGCATGATACATTTTTAGCACATCAGTACAGAATTTTAAGTGGTACTCTTCCCAGTTTATCCTCACAACCTATTTTCATTTCATAATGGATTAAAGATTCCTAACAGATATTTATGTCAAGGCAACAAATTCTTGGTTTGTGAAATTGCAGAGTAATGGAGATGTATTTTATGTAGTTAAAAAGATTGTGGAAGCATGTTCAGAAAGAGAAAGGTTATGATCAATGTGTAAAATTATTTTTAGCTTGGTATAGATGTGAATGCTCAGATAATCATGCACTATGTAAACATATTCATTAAGTTTATTCGTAAATTGTTTGAAAGATTCCATATTGTTGAAAATGTTGAATATACTTCTTTCAATGTCTCAGATAGAAAGTGGCATGGGTCCATCTGCCAAAGAAATATGTAATGACAATAGTAAAAACAAGGGGACTGAGCTTCTACTAGCAATATTAAATTGTTTATTGCAAGTAGAAGCTCAGTCAGAAGTTTCTAATTAACTGCATTTTGATTTAAAAAAAAAAGTTATTTTGGAAAGTGAAACAATAACTTAAAAAAGGTGCTTCAAATGAAGCAGGATGTTTCTGAAGTATTACATTAATGTAATTTTTATTTCTTTTGAAATGTGTGCATGTAAAATTTTTTCACTAAGACATTTGTATAAATAACTTTATAATCTCAGTTCTTATTCATCATATGTTTTCCATAAAGATATAATATTTTAATATTATGTGAAGCAAAAAACTTTAAAATTTCTGCTTTGTTTAAAATTTCTGTTTTTTTTTTATCAATTCGGCCCTGTAACCATCTATGAGAGTAATTCCATAAGACCCGTTTTTAGCAGAATATTTTTAGTCCTTTGATCTCCTGTAAGCATAAATTCTCTTTTTCACCTCTTAATGAATCAGTAACACTATTACTTGTTATATCCAGATGAGGTAGATATTTGTTTTCTGATAACTGAGCAATCAAAAGTAATTTCTATTTGATTTCCATTAGTATCACTATTTATAATTGGTTACATTGAAAGATGAATTGATTGATTGATTTGTATTAACATGGCACATCAAAGTAATAAGATAACTATTAACAGTGGACCTCATAATTTTGAACCTTGATCAAATGAAGAGGATAATATTTCAGCTGGCACTCCACTTTCCACACGATGCAAATATGAGTACTTAATATAAAAAATTTTCTACATAAATGAAGCACAAAATTAGGAGAACACTTATAAAAAATACACAGAAGAATGCTATAAAATAAATCTGATATCAATCAAAAATGCAACAAATTATTTGTGTATTAAATACATTATTATATTAGTTTTCCTAGTACCATCACAGTGAAAAAACAAGAAGTTTGAAATATACAATTAAAAGAACATCTACATAACATTAAATCCTTGATTTTGTATTTACATTACCTCTCGATTGTGCCATTGTAGTTCAGATCTCTTGGACACTTCTTTCAGACTACAAAACATTTCTTTGGAATGTTTCATTCAAATATTAGAAACAAACCTTAGAAAATTTTGCAAACACATGAAAAGTTCAATGCTTATTTTCAAATGTAACACACTAAAAATATTACAATGCATATCATAAATTATATTACATAAAATATAAAAAAATCATACAAATTGGAACATTTTACAATACATTTGCATATCAGACAAGCAGTAAAATAAAAGATATGTAATAAAGTTAGTAGCTGCATAGAAGAAAAGACAAATATAATTTCATTATACATTACAATATGTCTCATCATTTCAGCTTTCTTCAAGTGATATTAGATATTAATTAATGTATAGAAGACACTTGTTAATTGGGAAATAGCCTTCTAGAAAAGATCACACTGCACCTTGAAAGGGAATATTTTTTCTCTTATCCCCATATAAAAGTTCAGGATTAAAGTTCTTCCTTTTTACGTCAATTGTTATCCTTCTTTGGTTTTGCTTAAGTTTCCTTTCCAATAAAACAGAAAAACACAAAGTTTTTGGAAGAAGCTTTATAAATAATGAAAGCTTTCTAATGATAAAACAATGTTTATTGTTCCAAGTTCTCATTGTCAACAATAAAAAAAATGTCAAAATGCTAAAGAATTTATTCCATTTTTCCGAATGAATTTCATATGATAAAATATGCTGAAAAACCAACTTCATTTTAAAAAACTATTTTTACTCCACTTTAAAAAAAAACCATTTTTTTTTTTTCTGAGTCAAACAAGATATCTTGAACAATATATTTTCAAACACTTTTAGCAGTCTTTCTTTCCATGAGTAACACTGTGTGTTTCAAAAGTCACACACATCAACCTTTGTGGTTGAGTTTTACAGACAGATGAATTATGTTGACAAACAGAATAATAGACAAACAAATGTTGAACGGTTATCTTTATTGTTAGGTGTCAGATATGGTAAAATCACAGTAAATGTTAAAAATGATGTTTTCCATGACACATAGTTGAACACTTTTTACCAGATTGACACTTTACGAAGAGTGTGAGAAGTAATGTCCTATATTGCATGAAGGGTGTTACTCTTAAGTTCATCAAGCATATGGGATTATTCCTGAAGGTGACATTTTTCAGATATCCCAAAGAAAAAAATCTGGAATTGACAAATCTGACAAGCACGGTGGCCAAAGTCCTTTGGAAATGACACTATCATCAAAAAATTCAATTAAAACTTCCATACTGTCCCATTATGTGTGACACATTGCCCCGTCTTGCTGCAACCAAGCGTACCTTTCATCACTGTTCAGCAAGGATATGAATTCCGTAATGATTTTTATGTAGATGGACGGTATTCTCATTGCACTTCTCTGTAAAGTGGTCTCCACATCTGCCCCTTTTGTTTTCACTATGAACGCTCTACCCCATCGCTTCCAGCCTTCAATTGATCCTGTGACAGGACCGTCACACTAAAAGTGTTATCGTTGATGCATTTGGTAAAGTTTCACCTGAATATTTCTGCTGAAATGCATTTATCACATGGCAATGAGATTTTGTAGTGAAACAAAATTCCACAATGGCTATTTTTTGCTCTTGGGAAAACATCAAGCACCTTCTGTTGTGCTCAACTGGCTACAACTGACATGTATTTTGAAACTGATGTCTGATACGTTCAAAACTTCTTATGATAAGACCCCTGCTGGTATCTAGTGACAGAACTCTCAACCAACCCTTTTTGTTTTTAAGCAACAAGGATTACCCTGTTGATGAGCGTGACTTTTGAAACACCTGGTACATACACTTTATATTCAAATCCAATTAATTAATTTTTTTGGATCTGCAGTTTCTTTTTTGAAACCCCTAATTTCTCCTTTGTAGCAATCCTTTTAAAAATATTATAATCTACATTTTTAAATTAAATTTCAGATTCTTATAAATGTACTTAATATTCAAGCACAAAGACTTAGTATAAAGAGTTTCACATTCTGATTCATAATAAGCTTTAAAATTCCAATAATATAGTTGAAACAACTGAACTTTTGACAACATCAAAACACAAAGAGCTATAAATAGGTGTTGAAATATGCACACAGATAACACCTTTTCCTACAAATCATCACAATGAGTCATTTTCTATCTATTAATGAAAACCCTCATTTAAGAATTTGTCAAATAAACATAATGTTATAACTTGAAATTGATTATTGATAAACACAATTATACTTTTCCAAAAGAGAAGAAAAAGGGAATATTTTGGAAATTGTATTGAATTTGATAAATGCATATTAGATAAGTGCACAATTAAAAAAAAAACCCAACTAGAACTCATGCTAAAGAAACAACTTTAAAGATTATATTAAGTACATTTTGAACAGTTACTAAAAACAGTAATCACTGAATTGCAAAAAATAAGGTCAATGAATATTTTATAGTAAAAAAGATTCTAATGAGGTATATATTTAATACTTCCTAAAGTTTTTTTTATACAAAATCTCAAGAAATTAGGCTGCCAAGCTATAGCTTGTAGTTGGCAACAATACTAACACACTTCAAATAGTTTTTTCTATTAATTTATATTGTGTTGCAAGAAAAAGTTATAAATTACAATAGCATAATAGCTTCATGCATAACACAACAAAAATCCAGTTTAAAATTTATTATTCTCATCATTAAGTTGCCTTTTAGTAGTAAAACACATTCACACTTGCTAAGATACTTATAATATTCATTTTGTTAATGGGGGAAGGAGGAGATTTTTTTCTTTATAGAGGCATTTCATGCCAGATTGAATAAGCAAAAATGACTATAAGGGAGAATATTTAGACACACAGTATTAGTTGTTTGCTAAAATATAAAGTATATGTAATAAAATTCATTCAATAATTACTAAACTATATTCTTAGCACCCATTAAATTATTTTTTATTAGAAAGAGAAACTCACACCCACTCAAAGTGGAGTAAAAGAAAAAAAAATAGATTAGTAAAATTGCAGTCATTAAATGCAGCTATTACATAAAAGTATATGAATTCACATGCACACAACTGACCAGATGAATAGGTAACTATATTAAAATTGTGAAATATGACAAAATACAGTTCAAATCGCATAAAAGGAATACTAACAGGTTACTTTAAAAAAATAAGGGATTGTTTTGTGGTGAGATATGTTAAATAAGGTAATGTTTACTCCAATATATATATATATATATATATATATATACTCAGATTACTTACAAGTATAACTGGAAAATAGACTGCAGTAATTTTATCGTTAAAAGAAACATTTAGTTGATACTGAAAAAAATTCACATACAATACTGAGAGAAAGATTCTCAACTAAACAAATAGAAAATAGCAATAAAAGAAAGGCTTGTCATTACCTCAAATACTGATACAATTCATGTGGTAGGACACTGAATAAGAAAATGCTTTTTATTTTATATTTAGAGCAATTTTAAGATATTATAATAATATAAAAAGAGTAATCTTTATTGAAATTCACAATTTAGAGGGTATTTTAAAAAGATGGTATCCTATTTAACAGAAATTAATACAAAAGAAGGTGGGGGGGGACTTTAAATTTTATCTTACATTTAAAAACAGGATAGAAGAATATCTTAATTTTGACTGGCGGAAGAGCAAAATTTTAGTTTTTAATTCCAAAATATTTTATTAAGAAAAGCAGGATTAATGCTTTTTAAAATCTGTCGCAACACAAACTGAATTTTAACAAATTTACAATTTATTTAAATTAAACAAAAATCGTTAAGAGATAGAGGTTTATTTATATATTTCTCAATACACAGGCTTTTTTAAGTCTCAAAATCAATCACTACAGCAACTTAAGTAATATTAGTGTTCTGATTTTATACCTTGAATAAGAATAAGGATTTTTGTTGTTTTACAGTGGTAGGGATTTTTCAGAGAAAAAGTTAAACATTAATTTAAAAAATGGATATTAATGTTATAATGTATGTATGCACATTTAAGATGCATAGCTAAAGTAGTTTATTTATTGTACATTGCTTCAAAGAACTATATTTTTAATGTATAATTCATGTTCATTCACACACAATTCATGTGTTGCAATAAAAATGAATAAGACTTAAATTTAATTGTATACAAAAAAAAATATTAATAAATACATTTTATTCCAAATATTATTTAAAAACTAATATTCTTTACCTTTTAGACTGAAGAAACCTATCTATTTAAAATTATTAATAACGGTGAACAGGTACTGAAAGATCAAAGAAATGGATACCAGAACACATAACATCCTGCACACACAAAATTTATTTCATAATATTTTATACAATTACTTTAACTCTGTAATAACTTTTAACAAAAAGTGATTTTAAGATGTTCAAAAATAAAATATTGAATTCAATTGTATACACACACATAAAAATAAAATAAAATTACATTTTCTGTATAGAGAAATTTATGTCAGTAACTTAAATTTTTATTAAAAAAAAATTTTTTTTTCTTAGCATAGACTAAATTGCAATACAAATTTGAGGTTTTGATAAAATACCTGTAAAATTTCTCCAAAGCTTGCACATGCATCATAAATAATCCAAAGAAAATTGGGGAACCAATGCAATGATCTGTTTTCCAGATGTCTAAAAAGATAAGTTATAAAATTTAAGGAAAGAAAAAATTTATTCATTATATCAACAAATCTAATGATTTAAAAAATTCAGAAAAAACATGTGCTAGAATAATTCAACAAAATCTAATTTGTATTTTACACTGAAAAGAATCCTACACATTCCTAAAAAAATCAAAACAAAGAGTACTTGCTTATTATCAGATTGACCATTTTCACCCAACAAATACTACCACCAAATGATGTGATTTAACAAATAGAAAATAATGTATTAATTGATACTTATGAGTACCAAGAGGTATTGCTGGCAACCATCAGTCATTTTACCAATATTCATGGTTGATCGGATTATATGCAAGTACCATGTGAAGAAATTTCGAAACATTTAAATAATATCAAATTTTATCAAATTGAACTTCTAAAAAAGAAATATCTTGTTTACTAATTAACATTTAACTAAAAGACATGTTTGTATCAAATAAATAGTTAATTAAATCTTCTTTATAAAAATAAAAACAATCTGGCATTTTCAATAAATTTATGTGTAGTAAAAATAAAATTTAGTATTTTAAAATAGATTATACCAGGGACTACAGATAATTTATTTTACTTTCAAAAATAAAAAAACTATCAAGAAAACTCTATGGCATACAGCAAGCTTCAATAATAATCAAATCTTGATATTATATTCAAGAATTTCAAAAGTCACTAAAATAATTTGCCAATTATTCCATGGTCTTAATTTCAGTTTACAAGGTTTGGTCTTACTGCATTACATTATAGTCCACTCCTCACAGTAAAAACTCAATTGAAATTCTTTGATATTTGAACATTTCACAATTACTGAACAAAATACTAATCTATCTTTCAGAATATTAAACAAGAGAACTTATTTTTTCTTATATACACAGTCATCATCCAATTATCAAAATAAGAACCATATCCTAGATGTCAAACCAATATAAGTTATGTGCACTTTTTGAAGATTTTGACTATCATGACTAGTTAACTCACCAAAGGGTTTCAGACAAAAAGACTGCTATGTGACTCTAAGCATTATATGGTGAACTGTGGTTGTTAAAAAAACTTTACTCTGTGCAACAGGCAGAATATTTTCAAATAAAGGTATCAAAGTCTCAAAATTATACTTCTTGCAAATAGCAGATATTCATTTGATAATGACAATATTTAAATTCAAGCTTTCGATTTTTCCATTATTACAGAAGAAATATTAAACAGAAAATAAAAATTATAAATTAAACATAAATTCTTAAATTTAGCAATGATTGTGTCTGGGAATGTGTATTTTTCCATATGATAAAATTCATGAATTTATACATATAAAATATCATTTTATACTTTATAGCAATCAAAATTCAGAAATTTTAAAAGGATATACAAATATAAAACTTTATACTATACTATTGATATATTTTATGATCTTTAATCTTTTTAAGATTTTACTTCAGGATGACCATATTGTGATAACCATATGGATTACCATCATTCTTATAAATCTGATTTAGAAGAGAACAATTATTTAACAGAGTTTCTAAGACAAACACTAGATTTTATTTTTTTAAAACTTCTCCTTTTATTTTGTTAATAAGTTGGTTTTTTTACTAGATAGAGTACCCATTCTTCACACAAGTGAATTTTTAAAACAAAACTATCATTCCCTAACTAATTTGCATACATTTTTAATGACCCACATCCAACTCAGATTAAGACATCCAAAGTGTACAGACTAAGTACCAAAAAATTTAAAATACCTATATTTTTTTAATTATGGTTCCTCTTTTAATAATCCTCAAAAATTACAGGAAATTTCTGAAAGGATACATTTTTTTCACAATGATATTCATCCAAAGAAGGATCATAATTATGTTACAAAGGGCAAATGAATATACACAGGATTTCCAAAATTATGTGATAAATTGTATGCCAAAACCATGAACAGCAGTTTACAATTTTCTCCCTTCATTAAGAAAGAAGCAATGCAAAAGATTTCCATTTATGTATTTACTAACTAGTAAGAAGTCCATCTACTTTATACTAAAAAACTGAAAAATTTCTTCAAGGTAAAAACCATTATTACCCATAGTTTCAGCATGCCAAATTTCAGGTATTTCAGTCTTTTCATTTTAGCATTATAATGCGTACACATGCTTTCTCTTATTAATAATTAATTGTGATTAACAGGATTTTGTTCCGTAGTTATCAATAAAGAAAATGAATCATTAAAAATTCTTAATTCTAAAAAAGAACAGCCCAATTACATAGTCACAGCTTCAACTCAATACATTTCTCTTTTAAAAATAAAACATAATGCATGAAAAACAGTTTTGATAGAACAATAGTTTTCTGCATCATAAAATCCTTATAAAATGTGTGCTTATGTCAGCAGGAAGAATGTAAAAAATCAATTAAATTATGTTATGATTTTTTTTTTATTATTATTAACAGGTTTAAAACATGAGGTTTAACATACAACATAAAAAGTTAGTTAAAACTTATCTTTAGAGTGGATAGGGTTCTGAACATTTTCATTAAAAAATATTAAGTTATAACAAGTGGATATGTACATTTTGTCATTGAATGCTCTTCCCATCCAAATGCCAGACACCAATAGACAGTCCATCCAGCTGCAGGAAGTGCTGTGTCATTGACCAAAAGGAATGAGAGGGACTGACAGTGGTTTGGAAGGGACAGAATGACTTGTGATGAGGTGATAATGAGCTATCTTTAATGAACGATTTGAGAGCGTAATTGCATATTATGTGGGAATAATGGGAAAAAATGCATCCTACATTTATTCAATGTAATTGATTAATTTTGCAATATTTATTTGTAACCTAGTTTTTTTCACAATAATGCAAATTACAAACACAATTACATCCTTATTAAACACGAATTGTAGATGAAAATGAGGATGAAAAGAGGGACAGAATAATCGCTGAATGTAAAAACAATATATTATGTGTATGCTTATTGCTAAAAATTAACTTCATGCCAGAGACTAACCACCAAAGACTTACCAATTTATGGTAAGCTGCTTTATATTATCTTAAGGACAATTGCTAAAATGTCTTGAAGTTTCCCAAAGGTCAGTTCAAAATTATCAATGGTATGAAATTGATGCATAAGTAACCTTCCCAATAATAATAAAATGAAATCCAGCACCAAGACTTAAAATACTATTTTGAAAAATAATTTCTGTTCTGTGTATTAATATATAATGCAGAAAAAAATATAATTCAAAATCAAATGACTATTTGCTGTTTAAAAAAATTATGTTCTACATTGAAAAAAAAATAACATGCTTTTTAACTATCACAACATAACTTTAAAAACTACACTTTATCTTTCAATAAAATTTTATACTTTAAATACTTGGTATTGATTATATACAAAATTTCTAAACACAATAAAATATATCAATTAATTACTTGATGCAACATTTATTGCCATGGGGTCAAGCTTAAAAGGAAGGAATATTGAATGAATGTTGATTATTCATCAACTTTAATGTTAATTATTAATCCCTTACAATATCAAATAATCCCATTATTGCACTTCACATAAAAAAGCACCTGGTTAAACAAAATGAAAAAGTGCCTGAATTTGAAAGACAATGGGCTAAACGAAGGGTACTCAACCTTTTTTTAGCACTAGGCCACAAACATCTGACAGGTATTTCATGTGGGCCGCAACATAAATATAATGTGGAAAAAACAGTATAGGGCCAAAGTAGCATTGATCCAAATATTAAATCTCTCATTTTTAGCTTTTATTTTAGTTCTTTATTAACCCTTCTGTCATATACACACACAAATGTTTACTTTTATACATTTTTTTACTGAATTATGGGGTAATTTCTATTTTCATTCATCCATGACCAAACCTCCAGCTTACATTCTACAATCAAAAAAGGCAAATTAATAGAAAAATTTATAGATTTTATTGTTTCATTGATAGAACTTCCCACTAAATTTTTAGTAAATTGTTCTAAATAATTGAATTTATTAGTGCAGTGGTCCATAACCAGGTCATTCAGAAAAGACCACCAGGCCGCAGGTTGAGTATCACTGGGCTAAACGTATGATGGTCAAATATAATAACATATTCTTATTTAAAATTGGCATTAGACTTGTTGTTCTAACTGTAAAACTTTGATAATATTTCAAATTTGATTATTGGGTAAAGATGTTCAATTATCAAGATTCTTCAAAAAGTTTTTCAAAATTTAAAAAAAAATTCTTATGCATGAATTTTTGAATCCAATCCATTTTGTTTACTTATGTGTATTATTATTGTTGACAACTACATACTTTTCAAAATAAATTTTCAAAAAAAAATTAAAAGCAGACATCACTGACAAAAAGTTGAGCAATAAATCTATCAGCTAGAAACTCAGGATTGTATTTATATCATGTAACAATAACATCACATAAATTTATTAACTGATTAGCACAGAAATACGCTATTACATTAATCGGTGCTAATTTGATATCGGGGGTAGTAGTGCCAAGTTGTTGTTTATGTTCGCCAAGATGGGCGATAATATTACAATATGGTTACCTTAATATTTTTATCATCTGTCAATGTGGTTGCCATGGGGATAACGTATATTAGAAATAACTTTTATTCATTTTTTCCCGCTGTAACCCTTTAATTTCAGACGATTTCTTCAAAAATTTAACCATTTTCAGTATAAATTTTTTTGATTTGCGTCTTCTGTATAATTCTGGGCTATTTTCGAATATGGATATTTCTAAAATGAGTGAGTAATAGAATATTTTTTTCTTAAAAGAATAAGTGTTGTGCTTTTAATTATCGCCATAAATCATTTATTTTTGTTTTAAAAATGTTTTTTTTACGTTCTTTGTTCGATGAAATTCGTTGAAAGAACTTACAGTGCAAGTTTCATATTGCACGCTTCCACTACTTTGTAATTGATATTCTAAATTAATTTTAACATACATTATGTAATTATTTTATTCATAATGAAAAAAAATGCAATTATTACTATGTGTAATAATCATATAATATTCGTTACTTATAATTGTTTCTTTTAGCATTTATTTATAAATATTACTACAGACTTTGTTATTTATTTATAATTAATATTGTTATTTATTTATAATAATTATTATTATTATTTAATTATAATTATTATCTTATTCATTTATAACTATTTTTGTTTATTTATAGCTATTATGTTATTTATTTATAGTTCTGTATTTATAGTTATATTCTGTATTACGAGTTCTCTTATGCATTATTTTTATTTTTTTACAATTCGACGATTATTCTTTTTAATAATTACTATTTAATTATATTATGATTATTGTTTCTAATAACTGTTATATAATCGTACTATATGAATATTACATAAAATTACGATAAACTAATATAATGAGCTTATTATATGCTGCTTATAATACTATTATTAGTACATGTTACTTTTTATTACATATTAATCATTATTTATTGATTGATCTACATTATTCTCAATCTCTTCCTATATCCTTTATTTGAAATACATTTAAATGTATTTCAAAACATTTCTTTAAAATTGTGTATCATTAAACTACCGCTAGGCCGCCATATTGGATTTCAGTCCAGCAGCAAGAAACGCTGCTTGGCGTGATTCTTATCACGCCAAGCAGCACTTGGCGCTATTACCCCCGTTATCAAATTAGTTCCCATTAATCATGTCACTATAATATCACATGAATTTAGCCCATTCAGGAGCAAAAATTTCAAGAAAAACTTACATGATACAGTTTAAAAAAGGTTCTTTCCAATTTTTTTTTCTTGTGCATGAGAATATTTTAAAAGGAATCACCTGTAAAAGTAAATAGAATATATTATTTATCATATCACAAAGTACTTAAATCATTCACCAGCTTGAAATTTAAAACAACATTTATAAACAAAATTCTAAGAAAAAAAGACAATATACAGATAAAATATTCATTATCTTTCAAATATTTATTAATAATATAAAAATAAAACATAACTACTTTATTCTATGTAAAACTTTATTCTGTGAATTGCAATTCTTCATAAACTGAATTTTCTAGTTAGTAAGCTACAACAAAGTATCGATTGCAAAATCACAAATTAAGCAGAACCAAGAAAAGTATTAATGCAACAAACATAATTATGGCTAAAGTAACTTTCTTTTTAAATCAAATTCAGGATTTTCTTTAATCATAAAACTAGCACATTTAATTTCTTACAGTTTCACAAATTTATTCTCCTACCTTTATTACAAAAGATTTACATTCAAAGAATTTAAAAAAGAAAATAAATGCCTTCTGATAATACTCAAACTAAAATCAATGAATCTACAAATATGTTAAATCCTAGAAATCTAAAAAACACAGCAATAATACAGGATAAAAATAGTAAAATTAAGCAATAAGATATCACAAATCAAAATTCTAAAACATCGCATTAACAAATCTCACTGCTTGAAATTCAAACAGATTCCTCATAGCACGAGCACTACAACAAAAGTAATTCTTGGAAGTTAGTTCAAAAGACAAAAGATAAACTCCACAATTTTCAAAAACAAGCCAAAAAAATTTAACAGTAACCCAGCTACTTCGTCAATTATAGACTACGGTGCCTTCAACGAAATCGAGAATTACTAGTCCGGACTAGCTACTATTATGTCTTTTTAAGTGGAAAGTGAAATACACAGAGGGAAATCTCAAGCTTAGAACATGTTCTATGCATTGAAAAATAATTAATTTTAATATTAAGATGAATTTTATCTTATTTTGTGTAAACTACCGCGGAATTCGGTGTTTAGTGCACACCGGTTATGATTTAAGTATTTAAGTACTTATAAATTAATTTTACGGCACCAAGAAACCAACTACAGTGGTCTAAATAAGTATTTCATATGCGAAGATTTCTGCTTATATTGAATTAATAAATAAAAAACTGTATAAAAAACAACTTTAATTGATTTTAAACCAAAAACTATTAATTATTAAATGCGGCATATTTTACAATACATTAAAAAATATAATAAATATTCAGAATCCCCATTATTTCATTCAAGGACAATTGAATAAATAAAAAACGGGTAAAAATAATGCAGTGCAGAAATGGTCACTAGTTGAAGCTATTTTCAAAAATCTCTCGCTCTGAATGTGTTGTCCTTCAGAGTAGCTATTACTTATCCTTCTTGCAAAGAAATAACTCTAATATGCTAGCAGCATATCTGGTTTCTGCAAATGAATAAAGCAAAATAATTTTTAAAAATTATAACAATAAAAATAATTCTAAAAACGATTAAATATCCAGCTGTTTTAAAAATAAAGAAAATAACATTTATTCCTCAAAACCAAAACAAAAACTAACAATTGCCAAAATACAAAAACAAAACTTTAGCTTAATATTTACATTAGGTTACAGTGAATGCGCACAAGTATAGATGTCATTAATTAATCAAAAAATAGACTCTGAAGACATGACAGTAGCAACCCCTCCAAAAGACATGCAAAAGCGCAAAATTCAACATGGCAAAAAAGTGAAATGATTACAAAAAAGCATTTTAAAAACTTTAAAATCTGAAAAACATTGTAAAAATATACTTTTCAAAATTAATTTTATTGAATTAAAGCCGCATTCACACCAAGGCAGTCAGCGTTGAGCGTCTAGCCAATGAGAAACGTCTCGGGCGAGATGAAGTCTCTGATTTGCTAGACGCTCAACGCTTGACGCTGACTGCCTTGGTGTGAATGCGGCTTAAAAGTGAACATTTAAAATATACTATTTTCAAAACTATCATTTTTTTGCCTTTTTAACCTTTCTTCCCTCTTAATTTCATGCTTTTCAAACATTTAGGACATGGATTCGACTATGTAAATAAATAAGGTGACCAATTTTTCTACCTATTAAAAAAAAGGAATGTTCTCCCTAAAGTAGGACGATTGGTCACCATAAATTAAACCGCTTTTCATGCACCATTCTAACACAGCTTTTTTTTTCCCTAACTAAAGAAACATCAAAAAACCTCTCAGAATACTAACATATATTCATTCCCAACCGTTACGATACTAATATCATTGGTGGTCATTGTGAGTAAGTTTAAAAATTTATGTCAAGAAAAAGAAACTGACAATGAAAAAACATCCACACCCGAAGGTCAAAGCTAAAAACGATCTGTCAAATATTCCACGAAAAAGTAGACGTAGAAATGCGTCAACGCTAACTATGGAAATGTTCAAGTTTGTGAAAAAATCTTTTCAAATTATAAGGGATACCGCCGCAAAAATAAACCAATAAAAAATTAATTTTAGTGTACCATAACAATAACAACAAAACAATATACTTTACATCCAGTGGCGTAGATACCAATGGGCTAAGCGGTGCTGTGCACCGGGGCCCTTAAGCTCGGAGGGGAGAGGCATCGGACTCTGACCACCAAGTAAGCTGAACTTACGATAGTTTCTTCCACATAACACTTAAAATATAAATGTTAAAAGGTTACAACACAACTGTAATCATAGCAACTCAGTTGAAAGTAATTTCAAACGCTCAGGGAATTTCCCTAAATTCTTTCCATTGTTTGCACAGAGTTACGAACTTTACTTATTGAAAAGTTTATATTATTTTTAATTTTTTAATTTCTTACGAACTGTTGCTTGAAAATTAACTCCATGAAAAACCTTACATTTTTAAATATCTACACAAGTTACATTTTCCACAATCTACCCCCTTCCCGCTTTCTGCTCTTTTGCATAAGTGTTGTTTTTTTCTAAATAATTATTCTATTTTTTTGTTCATATTTATTTTTTGCATCATTTCCTGTCTATCTCATTGGACCATTTTGAGGCTCTAAATTCTCTGGTGGGTGAGTTGGATCCTCCCGAAAAAATAAATAAAATGCCAGGGATTTTCTAACGTCGTTTTGTAACGTAGTATTACGTTTTCCCTTCCTTTTAAGGTCAGTAAGTACTCGAGCATGTACGAATCATATTGCATAAATTAGAAAACTAAAATTATGGATATTTAAAAATAAACCCTGTGGTGCGTTTAAACGCAAACAACCCCAAGGAAGAGTAAGTAGTACACAAAAATTGCCCAAAATTTTTTTACATTGCTTAGTCAGCCTTCTACGAGTACTTCTGGTCCAAGTATTTCTATTAATAGTGACTTATATAATGTGGTCACTACATTGTTGCTTGCGAAGCCTACTGAAAGAAATTCGACAGTTATTGCAGTTAAAGATACCGCTACTCATGTCAACGACGACCATGTATACATGGGACATGTAAGAATGGAGGAACCATCAATCTATACATTTTTCGAAAATGTGAACGAAAATTTTTTATGACTTGGGTAACTTCATGAATAACATATAAGTGATATTGATAAACGTCAAATTTTTGGTATGGGGCCTTTATAGCTTTCAGTGCCTTTTTCAAAAGATACCCACCAGAACAACGAAAAGTGTTTTTCAAAATCGAACTACTTTTCAACTTCTAAATATAGACTAGTTAATTATTTTTGGCTGTATTACTCAAAAATACTGGATGTTGCCTACTGTCAACGCTGCTGGTTATTTACTTCGCAAAGGAACAATGTTTGGTGTACGGGCATTAGGGATTGAAGGCGTTTATCAGGAAGAATTAGACAACACAGTTTTTTGAGTGGCCATGTAGAAGCCAACGCCTGAAAGATCCTTTTAGCAAATTAAAAATGATTAAAAATTATTTAAGAACTTGTGTGGGTCTAACTCGACTCCGACATTTATCGCTAATAACCATTTAAAACAAAATCGCGTCAAGCCTCGATTTAACCGAAGTTATTGAAACTTTAGCGAAAACTAAAGCTGGGAAAAATTTTTAAACCAAATTCTTAATATAGGTATATATATATAAGTCCTATCTTCATATAATAAACCTTTTTGATTCTTTATCTGTATCGTTTTATTTTCTAATACCTATGTAATTATTTGTAAGTGTGTTCGTTATTGTTGAATTTTGTATTTTCTACTACGTCTCGTCTTCTGGTTCCGGCTGTTCCTAAACTCCTCATAGCTGTTCAGGAAGAGGTCTGTCGTGTTGTCTAATTGAACCTAGGCCATCACTAAAGCTTTCATACGCATAAATGTAGGTAGTATGCAGCTTTGCTTTCTATGTTCTGCAGAGGACGATAAAGAACTGATGTTCAAGTAGCTTTGTATATTTAAAGTATTGATATATTTTACTTTTTTACTGGAGGAAATCGAACCAAAATAAGGCCCTCGATATTTTTTTTTTGCACCAAGGTCTTTGGATACCGAGCTATATCACTGTTTACATCAAGTAATTTATAAGAAATAAAAAATAAATAAAACTCTAAAATAGTAATTAAAAACTAAAAATATGCTTGCAACAACAGAGCTTAAAAGTACTTCTCGAAATCGTCCAGGTTACTACAATTGGAGCGCTTAGTAATCAGGGCAAAATCGGACAATGCACTAATTCATGTTTACGTTCGCAAAACATCGGGCCAGCAGGGCCAATATACTTAAAATCGAACGTAGAATAATACATATACAACATTCATAAGTTCGTAATTATTAAAATTATCAAAATTTGTTAGAATCCTAAGGAAATTATCCACGCATTCCAATTCTTAGAAAACTACCACCTACCTCTTTCATAATGCTTCCAGCTTCTGAGGAATTCACTGATGCAACTCTAATTAACCTTTCTGGCACATCCATTTCAATTGCACTTTCTTGGCATAATCCATTGCAAACATCTCGACCGAAACATTCCGTTTCAGTAAGAAACCGGTGCTCTCGGAACTCCCCTGTAGGAATAAAACATGGTTAAAGAATGTTCCGGACTCTATGCAAATATTTCAATCAAAACAATTAATCAAAAAATTATAAGAATCCTAGAAAAGAATTAAGAGCTCCAATAGTTAAAAGTCGAACATCTCAACAATGGAAGGAAGATTCGGCACCCAGAGAAAGGTGACTAACAGGACGTTTCGAAATGTTCTTAAAAAGGTGTTCTTCATCGGATTGAAAAAGCACCCCAATACCTCTCTTCGGAGAAGGAAGACCGGACCCAATCAGCCACCAAAGCAAACGGTCTTTACAGTTATCTTCGATTTAACCGCACGTTTTATAATATAATGCCACAATTAATCGAAAGTAAAAAATAAAATAAAATTGGAGAATCTCAATGTTAGAACACAAATACATTATTTGTAATTTTTAAATTTGTAATAGTACCTCATTCACATAAACATATTCACAATAATTATCTAGATGGCTTATAACCGTTACTGAAATTAATCAAATATAACAATTTCTGATTAAGTTATTCTCAAAACTTCTCATTTTAATTTCTTATTTTGAAAAAAATTATACACTCAGACTTTTAGAGAAAAGCCACGTACCTCTTCACAATGCTCGGCTTTCCCTTTGTTCCAATTCCAGAGATATGTAGAAATCCAAAATTTCAATACTGCTGACGTACATCTCCTTTCAGGAATGGCCACCGAAACCCCTACAAAATAATTTACTGTGTAGAAAATATTCAAAACATTGACGACACGCACTCAAAACACTTTGAATCATAAAAATGTCTCCATGCAACAAACGATTTAAAATTATATTTTATGAAATTCATCTTGCGTACAAAACGAAATATTTCGCAAACAATAATTGAAATAAATGTACCTTAAAAAGATTCTTCTTTTCTGTAGCGTTATTGGTATTTCGAAAAATACTTATGTTTGAAAGTTCGATCGCAGAACTATCCTCTTATCTCTGCTTTGCTGGTATCAAAGTAACTTGAAAACTATTCAAATTCGTACCAGAATTGCTTGAAGATGTAAAAAGAACAGCTTCCGAAGAATTTACTCACCTTTGGCTTAATACAGAGATAAGTGAAAACTGTGAACACGACAGCCATTCCTTCTGAAGATTTCGTGATTACTGACTTCGATTAATGCAGTGACTTACTGCGCAGCTTGAAAGGAATTGTTTGAAGGAATCACGGGACACACGTCACGCGCTGTGTCAGCACAGATTCAAATTTTTAGTGAAAAACTGCAGTCGTTTCGTGGTTAAACTAATGGAATAAATTCATGTGACGTCATTAGTCACATGATAACTGAGCCACGGGTTTTCGGCCAATCAGTTCATAAATTAATGCGACGTCATATTTATATCATAAATATAATCACGCGTTTCCAGCCAATTAGTTCATGTGCTTCACTGTTGCCAACTTTTGATTTTTGCAGGAACTTTCTTTTAGAAAGTACATATTTGTCAACGGTATAATAATGCACATAGTTAAACAAAATGCACTTAATTTAAAAGTATTCGTATAATGTAAGTATTTTTTTTTTTTAATTTTGAAAACTGTTTGAAGAATTTTAGCACTTGAACTCTTTACCCAATCATTAAATTTTAAATGTTATCTAAACTTTACAAGTTGAACAACTTAGTATGTCAATTTTTAATCAATGGGAAACACGTGATTGTCGTTTTCATGTGACCATCATGAATTTAGTCCATTGTGACATTGTTTGTGGGAGGGCAAAGATAAAATGTTAGAACTCCTTCTCTTCCAATGGGAAAATAACAGGCGGCCAATAGTGAATCGAGCTATGGTAGCGCTTTGAAGTCCAAATCTCCTTCACCCTTTTTGCTATACGTTGCTTTTCGATTGGTGAATCTCTGAGGCAACGTTAAGTCTTTAAAAAGGTGCCTCTTTGAAGCAACCCTCAGTTAGAGTAAAAATTTTAAGTAACAGAGATACGGCATCCGGTTGAAACACGGGCTTGGTTGTCATGATGTGACGTCATTTTCTCTTATTTCTCCTTAAAAAAAGAAACAGAATCAACTGGAAGAGTGGTTTCCCACTCACCCCTTCATCAGCGTTGCTGTGCTGCACACAATGAGGACTGCTTTCTAATTTTATATAACTTCAACAAATTATTCTATTTTCAACTAACTCTGTTCGTGGATAATGGAGCTTTCTCTAGGGTTCCACGTAAATGTATAACAGTAACCGTTATGAAAATTTCGTCCGTGTGAGGTTCGTACGTCGAACATTTCTCTTGCTTCCAAAAGCCAATTCTGTCGTGATTTGCGTTTTGATTTGTCAAGCCTAACCGTGAGTGATACAGAAATCATGACACATTTTAATTTGATATTTTTCACATTTTTCATTATTTAATTTTATGTTTCCTTTGATAAATTTAAGGTAATTTATTTCTAGATTATACATTCTAACGAGACAAATCGTGTCACACTAGCGAAATGTAAACAATGAAGCAAATCTATCAATGCTGCTTTCCTTTCTTGAAAAAGAAATTAGTCTTAAAACTTCGTTAAAGTAATTCTTCTGCCAATCATCATTATAATTTTTTGCTTTAAAAAAATTTCTTACATATCAAAACAATAGTTTGATGCTTAAAATTTTTTTTAAAAGATTATCTCATTATTATTTTAGTTAATAAACAATCTGCGCAGCAACACTTTAGAAATATTGTGTTTAATCCATAATAAGCTCTTGCTTTTTAGAACTCTAATTAATAAAAGATATATACTTTCGGAAAGTATAAAATAATTTTTTCACATTTAAATACCAAAAAGAAAAAAGATAGTGTTTCATTGAATTAAAAAATACACACACACTTTGTAATCAAAACTTTTATATTATTATAGTACAAAGAGAAGTTCTTTTAACAAGATTTATTACCTTATTACACAACTTAAAAACTATAAATTATTACAGAATGTAAGAAACAATTTCTTTTCATGAGAAAATTATGTCAAGAAAAGAGTCTCAAGAGCATCTCGTAAAACAGCAAATAAAATTACTTCCTTGCTTATCGTACTGAAACTATCAATTAGAATTTGGGACCACTCTTCCACCAAAATGAAAGACGATAAATCTTTATTTTATTAAATCAGATATTGAAGCACATGGAGTATTATTTTCTAAAAAATGCTTAGCATTTAGATACAATTGGAAGACGGTACGTGTGTTACAAGAAGAATCAGTGTAAATGGGAAAATAAAAGAATTCAGAATTGTTTTTTATTTCGCTTAAAATGTATGTAATATCCAAATGTCCCAGAAAATTTAAAAAAGAAAATGGATTTTGAGAACAGTATTGCGAATAATTTGTTTTAATTTGCGGAAATAAAAAGAAAAATTAAAACTGTATTGTTTTAATCATGTTTCAAACTACTTCTTTTTTTACCTTTTTTTTTCTGAAAGGAAATAAGTTTTGAGTCATCACATATATGAGAATAATTACTTTTAAATTTTAGTATTATTTTCCCAACTAAGTAATCGATGCAAAGAAATTGGTAAATCCATACTAAAAATTTAGAAATAATAAGAAGGGGAGGTCTCTGAGGGAAATTACCTGTTTGATTCGTGCTGCCATCTATTAAGGATTTTGAAAAACAAATAAAATATCATTACTAGAAAAAATAATTTTTAGAGTGGCTGAGGGTTAATTACTTGTTTAATTCGTTCTGCCATCTATTAAGTATTTTGGTAAAAAAATAAAATATCATTTTTAGAAAAACTAATTTTTAAGAAATATACCAAATTTATTAAGAAAATAATCATTCTGGTTCTGTTTTGAGAAATATGCTTAATTTACAGTGTTAATTTTATGATGGACGTGCTGAACAATGCCATGTATCGATGTTCTTTTTTTGAAATCATTTTGAATGTATATGTGTTTTCAAAGCGGTTTGAATACAAGAAAGAGCCTCCGTCTAAGTCAGTTCGTGGAACCCTTAATCTATGACGTGCTTCCTGAGAACCCTATGTCCAACCTTTAGAAAAAATATATCTAAATGTTTAAAGTACATTACCATTTCATAAATATCAATATAATAATTTGATATTTTAAAAAATTTTAAGGACTGAGATAAATTATTATTTTGGTAATAAACAATCTGCGTAATAACGCAATAGAAATATTATGTTTAAATTATAAAAAGTTCTTGCTTTTTAGTTTTGCTAATAATAAAAAATATATACTTTAGAAAAGTATGAAATAATTTTGTCACATTTAATCGACTGAATTTGTTTTTTGTTGAATGATCTATTTTTATTGAAAACAAAAGAAAGCTTTATTTTGTCTTTTAATATCTTCATTTCTCTCAGATTTCATACAGCATTTCATTGACTTAAGTTAATTTTTCATTAAAGTAGAGTAAAAAATGTATTCTCCATGTACATAAAAAAACTTAAATCTTATGGTGAAATAAAAGAAAACGGGCAGTAATGATTTCCTACTGCTTTGCTCCGTATTACTTGCCAGAAATTTTAGAAATTCATATATGATATTTAAAAGGAGAAAAATTCGAAAGCTCAAGAAACTCCGATGATATATTTCTGAACAAATGTAAATATTTTTCAATGCAGAGTTCACACAAAGACAAATTTAAATCTGAACGTATATTAGTGCAAACAATGCTTAATTTTAAACAATATTTGTACGGTAACAATGATTTTTCTCATGCCTTTCTATTATGAAAAATTATTGTTGAGTATTTCTTGTATAATAACTTGAAAAATATATGTTTGAGTTGCTTGTTGTAGCTTTAGAAAATAATTTTTGCAAATGTAAAAGCAAAAACAAAACAAAAAATAATTGGAAGAGATATATACTGTACTATTAATATATATAAGATACTTTTTTTTTTTTTTTTTTGGAAAAATATTTGAAATGGGGCTGAAATATATTTTTGGTTAACTTGGCAAATATAGACACCAAAACACTTAATTTTTTTTTGAAAATATACTACACTAAAACACTCCAGTTTTTCCGATATTAAGGTATTTCAAACTTTAGAGTGTGGTATTTCCAGTGGTATATGGACAAACCTCTAACTCTTGTTTCTGTCGTCTTGTAATTGCAAATTAACCCCAGTAAATTTAGTAAATAAAAGCTGTTAAATAGGTAAATCTGGTTTACATTTGATTAAATTTTCTTTTAAAATTAAAGTCACAATCTGTTTAAGGCTATCGTAGACCCCCATTTACACCTCATGGATTCCCAAATAATTTTTTCGCTGACGTGGACCCCTTGCAGGTCGTCGTAGACTTCTGGGGTTCCATATAGACCACTTTGGGAATCACTGCCCTGCACCATCAAAAGTTAAGAGTTTTCCTGATTTTGCAGGAGGGGGGGGGGTAGTCTAATATTCTCTGTTACGCTGCTAGTTAGTAGTATAAAGTTATACTCCAAGTTGATTAAGCTCGCTAGAACGATTTGGAAACGAAAAAAATTACATATTTCCTGTTAATAAATCAGTATATTGCCTAATTTATACAAAGATGACTTCTAGAGATTACGGATGTTTGATAACTATCCGTAAGTTATACTAACGTCATTTTTTGAATTTATTTCTTGTTGTGTTTTTAATTCTCTTAAAATATAGGCAGGAAATATTTTGATGTTGATAAGAAGATTTCAACTTCCGGTGCGTGTGTGTTGTTATTATTTATAAAATCGTCTCATATTTTAATTAATTCCACTTCTACATTTCGTAGCTTCAAAAGAAAGGTAGTTTTAGAAAGCTAACATTTCAAATATTTTATTCGAGAAATTAAAAAAAATATATATATATAAATTTGATACCCAAGTTTTTAATGTAATCGGACACTTTAATATGAGTAAATAACGATTTGGCGTCTTTATTTTCATTCATATCAGTAAATCTCAAAATTGTTACTGTTTTGTTTCGCATAATGAAATAGTCGATATCTGAGCCAGGGCCAGCTCTAGTAGTTTTGCCGCCCCGGGCAAAAATGGAAAATGCCGCCCTTCTCTCTAAAGCAAAAAATTATAATCATAAAAGACAAATTGTTCACATAAATGCGCACCTATGAAACTTGAATTATTCAAACAAATAAATAGGCAGCGCTTAACAATATGTACATATATATATATATATTATTTTGTATTAAAAAATTCGAAATTAGGGACATAATTACTTGTTATTATTTCAAACGAGTAAAATGTAAGCGAAGGAATCGTCCATTTCATCAAGTCACTTCTTCGAAAAATAGTCTACTGATGGTGGGATCACAAGCGTTTATTTCAACTTATAGTAACTACACTCATGACTAAAATAAAACATCTCCTGTGGCTCTTTATCTACAAAAACCGCATTACCCCTGTCCCCTTTTGGATAGCTGACACCGGACATCGTAAGGGTGTAAGTAATGTCCGTTGTGACCTCACTCCTGGATGGGGTGCAAATTACTAGTGAAAGATGTGTAAATATATTAAATTTCATGACTTAACATATACTCCCGCCTTGAACTTCACAAATTTCCACATAAAAGAAAACATTCATTAAACATACAGAGTACAAAATAAGAAAATAAGATACGTTAAATGAAATACCAAACTCACACCCAATAATATTTCAGAAAGTATACAATTTTTTTTGTAACAAATATATATATATATATATATT
The DNA here is from genome assembly GCA_019973955.1 of Trichonephila inaurata madagascariensis. Classification (NCBI taxonomy): domain Eukaryota; kingdom Metazoa; phylum Arthropoda; class Arachnida; order Araneae; family Nephilidae; genus Trichonephila; species Trichonephila inaurata. The sequence goes on from BMAV01010898.1 coordinate 178,607, forward strand.
CCAATTCGATCCAAATGTTGCCCTTAAAATTTGCCGCTCCAGGCAGAGTTCCGGTTTGTCCGGCCCTAGAGCAGCCCCTGCAGTTGTTGAAAATATAACAATAATGATCGAATGCTTCTACTGTTAAATAGTTATTGTTAACTATCATTAAATAAACAAAATGTCAGTTGTTTGTACTGGTGTAGGAGATTTATCTAGATTTTATCAACTGAAATTTTATAACTGAACTTGTTGCTAAAGTACTTATCTATAAAGAAAATTTTATGGTAAAATGTGGCATTTTTAGTTAAATGTATATTGTACTTTTTTATTAATCACTGGTAATGGCAGATTTTGTATATTTGTGATGTATTTCCATCGTAGATACTACTACTACACTAATATTGAAATAAATTTTTTTTTACATTTTTTTTTGTTCTCTTTAGTTATAATTTATTCCTTACATTGTTTTATTTTTAAGGAACAAGATTTTAAAATTCAGATTTATGCATAATTGTATAGTATAGTAGAAAATTATTAGTTTTTCTTTGTAGCTTAAAACCACAATTCAGAATCATAAATAAATTCTTTTATTTACTCGATCTTTTCGTGACTTATGACCCAATACTATTCCCACTTACAAGTTATAAAAATAAAACTCGCTGCAAGAATAATTTATATTTTTCTGCACTTTCATTTAAAGGGTTTATAAAAAGACATAAAATACAAAAGTTAAATCCTTGTTCACGTATTGTTGTACATAATGTAAAAAATACATGATATCTATTCTGTTGTACATATTATCATCTTACTAATGGGGTTATTTCTTATTTTTTATACAGATGGTCATAAATCACACAAATTTCTAGCTATATGCTGCATTGAATCAAAATGTTTAATACTTTTCATGCTATGCATTCCATTTTTAGTAATTTTTCATAAAATAATTTATATCAACTGTGAAAGAGCTTAAATTATTCAATATATTTTTATACCTGCTATTAAATACTTTTTTCTTATAATCCTCCCCACCCCCCGAAATTACTACAACCTTCCACCTTTAATAGCTTATTAATAGTTCTTTGAATATATTTTCAAAATTTGTCGGGGGAAAATGCCATTAATAAATTTTATAAATATGTTTCAATTTAAGAAAAATAAATCTGAAAGGAGAGTTTTGAGAATAATATGTATATATAATTCTAAAATAATAGTCTCATTGAAAGAATGCAAATATATTTATTAGCATCAACCATACAAATTTTATCTACATCATTGATGTACACTTTGAACACATTTTGACACTCAAAGCTGTGCAAAAAAATTTTATATTAATTTTGAGTGCAAGTCTGTAGTGAATACAAAAGTGTCTATAACTTTCACAATTTGAAATACCACTCTTAACACTGTAAACATATTTTCTTCAATTAATTCGTTTTGAAATATCTTCCTAGATTCTTATTTCATACTTTGTAGAAATAATTTTTCATTCTATGTTATTGTGCTGTTAATGTATTATTTTGCCACTTTAAATTTTGTCTGTGGTTTTTCAAATTTTATTAAAATTCCAGTTTGAAATAATCTCATTTTCTGCAATGAATTTTTTCGTTATATAGTATTGAATAGTTACTTGTGAATATATATCAGAATTATACATGTAACTTTAAATTTAAATCTCTTTTTACCATTTATCATTTTTATAACATTTTCAATTAAAATAGTTTTGCATAATATATGCTAGAATATTTAAAGTTTAAAAAATATTTCCATCCAAGAAGGTTATGATTTTTTTCTTCGTAACATATGAAAAAGTTTATATATATATATACTTATTATATTAATTATTTAGGTACTTAAAATTCATATTTATAAAATTTGAATATCTGACAAACACAATAAAACAATTGTTTTTAGTTAATAAACAGATATAACGAAGCTTCTTGAAACTATTAAAAACAACTTTGTACAGGAATTTGTATAGTTTTGAAAGTAAAACTTTTTATGTATTTCAATATTAAATATCTTAAAATTATAAAATTTGTAATTTTAGAACTTAATGTCCTTTTATTTCAGAATGAAAGTCCATAATCTATTTTTATTATAAAGTTTTGAAATTGATTTGTAAGTAATGATGTAAAGTAGTGATTCACAATTGTGTTTTTTATGTTGTTTAGGTTATGTGTTGAGCAATATAGCATTATATAACAATTGATTGGGTTGTTCCCACAGAAAGTTTGTACCAATTTTTAAGGAAAGTTCAAGAAATATGTAATTTTCAGAGTTTAATTGTAGAGGATAATTTTGTTTCACGATCTCTATTATCTTTTCTGCAAATGGAAGTTGTCAACTAAGAACTTTAAAGGGCAATACTTTCATGTCGATGAAAGAGTTACAGTTTTTGCTGCTCAAGGAATTGTTTAAGAATCATAATGAGTGAAAATATGAAATAATATAATCTGGTGAATAAGATGAGTCATTTAAATAGAATCCTGGCCCAGCTTTGACTTCTGTCGAGTTAGTGCATATCTTCATTGTAACCTTTCTTAACTGTCAAGTTATTTTGATGATTTGGGTACACAAATTGTCAAATTATCCTTTTTCGAACCAAAGAACTTCTAACCTCTAACCTTTGAAGTCTTCAATAAAGTGTTGCCATCTTTTGAATTGAGCGCACATTAACTTTTCCCGAGAATCAGTCGGGTTTGACAAAGAGATGAAGCTGAAATAAACGTCTCCCGATATATATTCGGGTAAAACAATACGATACATTCAAAAAAAATTACCCCAAGTAATACTCGGGAGTGACATTTTCGAAAACCAGTGCTGTGCCCGAGATTATCTCGGGCATGACAGTTAAAAGGTTAAAAGACAAACATGAAATACATACAATGAACTTTTTTTCCTTTCACATTCAAAAACGCCATTCATGATAAATTGATATTTCCAAACAAAAGTTTTTAAAATTAGATGCAGGAATATTATCTCTTTAGTGTATGTGTATATAAAATCAATTTTAAATAAAACATTAAAAATAATTTTAAAAAAATCTTTTTCTTTTGTTTTTTGTATAGTCTGATTTTTTCCGTTCCCCCTGCTGAAAATTGGCACAAACTCTCTGGAATGAATTCAATTTATCATACAAATGATTTTTTTTGTTATCCCCGTTATTTTGTAGCCTGTAGCAATGTCATAGCAAGCAAGCTCAAACTGCTGTACCTTTTACTTGAGCTATAAAACATTTCGAATTTGGTTCAATTATTCGCTATATACACAAGCTCAGTTATACTTTGTGCACCACACATTTATGGCTGTTAGAAACTATTTAGGTGATTGTATGCGTGAAACTTTTACTACACAATGGTCTAGCTATGTTAGTCCTAAATTTAAACATTGCAAAACTATTCTGATTTAAAAAGAAATAAAAATTATTTTATTAAAAGTTGGAAATAAAAAAAATCAATCTCAAAAGTTTATTGCTGAGAAATTTCTATTATTTAGTATTTTTATTCATGGATCGTTACAATAAACTTTTATGTAAACTAAAATACGTCACAGATGAACTCTTTGAATTTATATGGGTTATAGGCAGCATATCGATTCATCTTGCTGCATTTATTTCATACATTAGAAACTTTTCTTTAAATATATATATTAATGACAATCGATTATATTTAAAACTTTGATTCCTTTATGAAAAAGAGCATTAAATAAATTTTATTAGAAATTAATTCTATGCTTTTCGTTCATGAGATTTTCAATTTAAAAAAATTCTAAGAATTATGTTTAAAAATCTTTTTTTATATAAGTTTTTTTTAAGGAAATAAATCACTTTCAATAGGATTAATTTATTTCTGTCACTGAGACTATTTTGAAAATCAAAAGATCCTAGTAAGAAAATCCCTCTGATTTAAATAAAATTAATTTAAAAGTAGCATTTTATTCCATAAATTATTTTTTGGTACGATTGATTCAATATTTTAAGAGAATTGTAATTTAATTTCTTACATACTGTTTTGAACATATTAAATAAAATGTTCAATATGTTCTCACTGTGTTTAAATAGAATCTGTAAAATAACAGGGAACTGAAGTTTATGAATATTTTGTGAGAACATATTCCTTTTATGAACAACAAAACATTAGAAATATTTTAGAACTAACGATAATGAGTTCAGATTTGTTTCTGCATTTCTGTTCTATATAATGAATATTATAATATATATATGTTAGTTCACGACATTGTTTTTTTGTTTTGGAATTGAAAAGAAACTGTGCACCCGTTATGTGACAGTAAACTGGACAATTATTGTATGACTTAAAATTTGGTCCCTATTTTTAATATCATTGAAACAATAAATAGGGAACATAATTCAAAATAAATTACAAATGAGTTGTGTAGTAGAAGAATGAAGGGTTGTGTGAATTCAAATTTTATGACTTCCTATTCTGTTCTTTATTTTAAGACTTTCATGAATCCGATTAAAAAAAAGTTAAAACAGCAAATTGTTTGTTCTGTTTAAAGCTCATTTTGCCTTTTGTTATGCACAAATTTAATTTTTTATGTATAAATCCACCCTTATTTTCATTTAATATTTATATTTTAGTGTTGATCTGTTTAAAAGCATTAGCATTTTTTATGAATCATTATTGGTATGCAATATGTCATTCTCTAAATATATAGCTGAAAGAAAATGTTAAAATTGCCCTAGTCTAAAAGAAATTCTTATTGCAACTAACACAACATACATATTTTAACGTCAAAGTATAAGAATGTGCATAGATTATCTCACAGAGCAGTGGCATCACCAGACATATCTACAGGGCATTCAATAACCGTTTACGGATTCTAAAACTTCTTTAGAAAGTGACCATTTAAGGGACCCTTTATATACTTTTTCACTCGCCTACCAATACCTAAATTTCATATTTTCTGGATCTTCCACTGACGTTTAGTCTCTTTGGTCATGAATTGAGACATGTAGATTGTATAGGGTCTAAGTTATGGAAAGAATACCAATGAAACTTTGTGCCAAATTAAATTTGGTAACTTTAAAACATTTGTAATACATAGCTTTCAAATTAAAAGAAGACATATAAGGTCAACAATGATTAATCCTACAATAATATATAACAAATATTAGTTGAATTTTGGCTTCTGGACTCTAAAATATACATGCCTCAATCATAAAATGGCCTGTAACTACACATCTCATTCATTATCTGTTACAACACATACATTTCTATAAACATGACTAGCTTTGATTTGACACACAAACTGAGTTAAATAATTCGTGTTCTCATCCTTTTTCAAGCGACAATTAATAATACACTTGTTCGTGAATTTTTCCCCATCAAAAAGTGTTTTTTTGAAATGCATTAGGAAGAGGAACCATGAACTTCCGTTAAAATTATGCAATGACACACACAGTCGAATCAGCAACAGCTGGGCGCTTCTGCTCCTGATCTGTATCCGTTTCACTAGGGTTCTCTGCAGGAGAATCTAATAATTGTCGATTCGCTGACTGTATCTTTGCCAACAGATCTGCTTTCCTGGTTTCCAAGTCCCTCGCCAAGTTTTGTGTCGACTGGTTGTGATCCGGGAAAAATGCGAACATACTTTGTTGTTTCTTGAGCAGTTTGTGTTTGGCAAGCTTGGGTTTTGGTTGCATGTTGAGTGGATCTGATGGTCGAAGAATACCTCCCGTCAATCGTCCCTTTGTTCCATCCCATACACTTCCAGCTGAAGAGAGAGACACTGGCTGACGTTTCAAATCGTCCAGGTTGGGCAGAAAATCGTGTCTAGGAGAGCTTGATTTCAATTCCCAGAAGAGCGAATCGAATGATTGTTCTCGCTTTAGATTTCCTCTTTGCAAGACTCGTTTGGGAAGTGCACCGGATGGACCTGAAATAAAATACCTGCAGTGTTTATCATTTTTCAATTCTTAATTATTGATTTAGAAAAGAAAACTGCATCTTTAAAACAAACAATTTTAAAGATAGTGGCACGTCTGGAGAATCATTTTTTGTTCATTTAATTGGATTCAATAGGAAACACACATAAATTCGATTCAATGACTCATACTGATGTAAAGTTCGATACATGATTTTCTACACTCACAAAAAAGATAAGCGGAATGATGGAAGCTTAGCACAAAATAAAGTGATAAAAATATCGTTTCCTAAACTCCTGATGTTGTACTACAAAAATTTAACAGGTACTATAAACGTTAAGGAAATATAAGTTATTTTGATGATAGAAAGGAAATATTTTTGGTTATATTTAGCTATTGAAAGTCTCAACACGGTATAACATAGTAAAATAATAAATCGCCGGTACATTTGTTCAAGTATTCGTTATAACATAAAAACTTATGGACTGATTATTTATTTACTTCGCATTCAGAAGTAACTCAAAGGTTATTGACAACGGATATCGTAATTTCGAACTACGGTCTCGTGTCGAAGACGACATCTACGTTTTGACGAACTTCCGTATACACCGATCTTACAATTCAATGCACAAATTATTAACTTTTACCGGCCAATGACTGACTACCTATAGCTTTAGTGCATTGCAATGGAGTATCTGGATGGTGAACAGAATAAAGGATATTCCTATGCTGAGGCATAGCTTTCATGCAAACAGTGCCAGTTTATCATTGTGAGCTTGGAGCGGGCGTCCAGGGGCCTAGAAAAGCGGGACTTAACCAGATTTTCTGGTTATAAATTTCTAACCGCCAACGTTAAGGGCGCCTGCAGATCTTTTGCGCCCAGGGCCCGAAATGAGCTTAAATTGGCACTGTATGCAAATGAGGTTCCAGTCGATCCATGTGGACTGTACCAATACCTTGCACAGGGAATCATGGATACTACAAACACAGATGTCACAGGATATGCAATTAGATGAAAGGAAGATGTGTCGAATTGCAGGATCATTCAATATTTTGGTTGGAGAAATGCTACCATTCGACGATGGTGGCAGGAACAGATGAACGATAACCGTACAGGGTGCCAAAAAAAGTAGAGGCTGACCTAGAGAGCTACGACAGAACGCGAATATAGAGTGATCGTTCTTAGCCTTTGATGCGTCGTTATCAACTATGTAATGTTTATTAGGCATTCGTCATCATAGATGACTTAGCGGATGAAGTCAGATTACGAAGAGCCAATACACTGACTGCCCCTCACCATTGTACAGTTACAGGTACCTTTATAATGGTGCTGAATGCATTCTACATAGAATCTCCTAGACTGGAACAGATTTGCTTTAGCCATGAGACTAGCATCAAACTGAGCTTCGATACATAGAATGCCCAGGACTGGAGTAGTTGTTTTCAGCAATGAGACTCTTCCCCTTTCAAAGATTTGAGCTTTGATGACCAGCAAAGACATGTCTAACGATTTTTAGGAGAGTAGTGCCGCTGAGTTCCATCCAACACACAGCTCCCCAACCAGGAATGAAGTATGAAGTCCCATCTAGTTTGATAGCCAAATCCCTTTCGTAGTCCTCTTGACACTCTCACACCATGGTGAAAGGTATATGAAAGACTACGCCTCGTAGTAATGCTATTCCTTTCACAAAACAATGGACTTACCTGGCTGCACACAGCACACATTTCTACAGCTTTTCTTCCTACTTCTCCAATACTTCCCTGGCCAGTGTGATCACCCATGCTCTCCCCAAAAGAGCACGTTTTGGCTCTAATGAGTAAGAGCCTCCAGTTTTTCCTGAATATCGCTTGGAATCTAACTCATCAATTGCTATACATAAAGCGAGGATTTCCTCAAAGGGATATATGCCAACTGAAAGCCCAACTGGATACAAACTTAATCAGGGCAGGAGAATATGATTTTCTTTTCGTCTTGTAGTTATGTTTCCTGGATAAACCATTACATTTCTATGATACTATTAGCGTTTCGGTTTCAATACGTGGTGTGCATTACATTAATCAATTTTCGTCCCATTCGGATAATTCTTTCTTAGTGCGTCGCTTTTTAGGCTATATAATGCATATTACGTACGTAATTTTATTTATCCAATGCCTGGTCATTGACCATCAGGTCATTAAACAACGAGCTCTCTCCAATACTTTTTTACAATACAATCTAAATTTTTAAGTGCAAAGCGCGCCTTCAAATGAGCAGCGTCCTTGACTTGTCCAGAATCACATAAAACACGTAAATTTGAGACAGAGAAATTAAAATGAAATTATTACTTATACGTAATTAATTTTTTTTCAGTAGCATCTCGAAATCATAAAATACAGAAGTGTTGTTTTATGTACATTATAAAAAAAAATTATATATTGTACACATGGTAGGAATATTAATTTACTATTGATATTACTAAATTTAAAAAACACGTTATTACGAAACTATGAGTACCTAATTAACCATTATGTAATGTGTGAAATACTTATATTGATAAAAAAAAAAAAAACTGAAATAAATTAATACTTTACCTACAAGAAATATTTTTTGATATTTTATGAACAAATTAATTGCGTGGAAATTGCGATATGAATGTTATCAAAAATTATAATCGGTCTTAATATTTTTTTGAAAATTACCTCTTGATAGTTACCAATAGATATTTCCTTTGAATTCTCGATCAAACTGCTTTTAATCAGATTTCATATACATAGTAGGATTCAAAAGCTCCCGGACTAAATCTATAACTTAAAAAATATTAACAATTTAACTGCTGAAACACATCCTTCTAAATAAGACCTTTGATTAACAACACACTTTTACCATCGCTTGTTAAGGTCATCGAAACATTTCTGGAATCCATATTTAACCATGTCCTTTAATTCAGCCTGCGATGCCCGTTTGACTTCATCTACAGATTGGTTTACCTTTCGTCTGGGGAACGATGTGTTGACACACCCTATGAAAGTTAAGATCCTTAGTCAGTTTCCATTAACATGTAGCCGAGGATATCTCAATTGATTCTGCTATTGTTTGAAGCTTGTTCTTACGTACCACCGCAAAAACCTTTTCAATGTTTTTCATTGGTGTGGGATGTCCAGAGCTTACGTCGACACTTTACCTACTTTGAAACATCGATGCCATTCAACAGCTATGATTCGCGATAATGTATCACAGCCTTAACCCCTTCGTGACGGGCAGTGCAAATGTGCATTCTTGACGGACGCATCTCAGGGACGGGCGATTCAGATGTGCATTTTACAAAGATGCTGTGGAGGGACGGGAGGTGTTCAGATGTGCATTTTCGGCTGGAATGTTTTTTTAATTGTCATTAAAAAAATGGCACCCTATGTCCATTATATTGAAATCGAACGTAGCTAGAGTAACCTGATCTTCAGTTAGTTTATATTCTGCTTGGATTTGATATTTTCCACATCAATTGAGTGGGGGGAGGGGTAATTGAAAGGTCAACAAACAGAGCTCTGCTCATAAACTTTCCTCTTGAGATGAAACATTCGCGCTTCTTATTACTCATCGAATACTTTTTTCTTATTTTTTTTACAACAGTGTGCGGTGTTTTAGCGTCAGTTCTGCTTAAGATTTTGTTATTTTTAGATATATTTAGCGTATTTTTCTTATTTCAAAAATCTTGACTCCAGGTTATTATTTGATTGTTTAGAAGGCATTTTCCTAACCTTAATATGAACAAAAAGGGTGAAAAAAGCCAAAGTGTATTGTCACAAACCGTGTGTAAATAATAATAATAATAATAAAAACGTAACAAACATTTTATGCTTGCAAATCTTACAATGTAGGACTTTGCGTTTCTCCATGCTTCGAGATTTTCCACACTCAATCTTCATTTTAATTTTGCCATTTCTTTTTGTAAATAATCTTTGTCGTAATTTTTTTTATTAATTTGAAAGTGTATTAATGTGTTTTGTCAATGAAAAGTTTGGAAAAAAATGAATAGAGCTTACGAAATTTATTTTCCAAGGTAAGTCTCTCTCTCTCATATTTTTTTATATCATTTCATGTAAGTTAAAGTAAAAACGTTATTGAATTCTACTTTTAAGGTAACTGACAACTTGTGTTATAATCTAAAGGGGTACCAAAAATTACAACGTTAGGACTGAAATTTTATTATTTATGCGTTTTTTTCTTAAGTTAGGCTTAGCTACAAAAACGCCCCGTCTTGAAGGGAGTAGTCCTTACGCATTCACCCCGTCCCTAGCGAGCGGCTCGCAGAAAATCGCCCCGTCCTGAAAGAGTTAAACCTGCTTCAACATTTCGTATGTCTCCGTAGCAATTTTTCCCAAACGAACACAAAAATTAACATCCATTATTCGCTCAACAAACGCAATTTCTTTCAATCGTTGTACGACTAAACACATCCACCTACAAAATACGACGCCGTGGCAATCCACCGACCACATGATTTAGAACAAACTTATTCTTAGAAAAGGGAAAGAATGCAATAACACAGAAATGTTACTGTAGTCACTTTACTGTAAAAAAATTTCACGTTATAGATTCAGTCCGGAAAAAAAATAAAATAGACAAAAACTGGTGATATATTGTGAATATATAACTTCTTACCTAAACTTTTTAAATCTTCCTGGTGACCTGGTAACATGTCCAGGGTTATACCTTTCGCCGGATTGTTGTGAAGACGAAGAATTGGAACTGAAGAGCTCTTCGCCAACTGAACAACAACGTGATTTAAATTGAAACTGCAACTCATGGATATTAGCTGTGCATGTAAGTCTAACATGCTAATACGTTCTCCAGTATGAATGTTCCATAACTGTATAGTATTATCCGCGGAACCTTCAACAGAAAATAACATCATAATAATTTATCATTCCAAACAAAACAGAAAAAAATGTAAAACAAGTACCGTAAAATTCGGCGTATAACGCGCACTTTGAACACAAAAAATAAGATCGAAAATTAAGGGTGCGTGTTATACGCCACGTATAAAAACGATAGCTTCAAAAATAACAAAAAGGATGGGCATAAAATATAATTTACTTCAAGATGTATCGAAACACTCTTTATTTAAAAGAAACCACTTGCCTTATGAACAAGAGCAATTGTAGTTCTAGAAGTATACTATTTTTTCAAAAGTCTGGGATAATACCTCGAATAAATTACTTCAAAACATAAAAAAAATGTGTATTAATATTTCAGATTTCTTCGTTAGAAAGGGGGTGCGCGTTATACGGTGAATATACCTAAAAATTTAAAGAATTAGCTTGAAAGTATAGGTGCGCGTTCTACACCGGTGCGCGTTATAGACCGGATTTTACGGTAATACAAATTTTTAAAGTCAATTTCTACTGAGTTCAACAAAGAAATTTTTTAATTAAATTAATGAATTAAATTAATTAACCTAATGAATTAATATTTGAAAAAAAGCTGTATCATCATCTACAAGTTTAAAAAAAATATATTTGAAGCCAAGAACAAATTCGTTAGAAAAACTTACTGGCTCCATCTGTTGGTTCTAATTCTAATTTCGTCAGAAATAACGCAGAATAAAGTTAAAATTAAAAAATAAAATTTTATCAATGAATTAATATTTGAAAAAATACTGTTTTAACATCAAGTGTCAACCACTACAAGTTTAAAAAATGTATTTGAACTTCAGTGGATGAATAAAAAGTATTTTATTAATATTTGAAAATTTGAACAAGATATATATGTAAATAAATAAATAAACATATATAGGGAAAGAGGGAACCAATAGTAGGAATTGTGAAAAAAGGAGGGATAAGAAGAATTTCTCGTATTACATAATTCAATTTTATATTATAACTATTAGTTTTTTTCTCTCTCTCTCTCGGTATGGTTATAAACTATAATCAACATAATCATTAATAATAATTCGAATTTGTTCTCATATCATCTATCGATTTAATAGCATAATTTTTTTTTCTAAGTAACTCATTTTGATGACTCTGAATTTTATAATTTCATAACCTATTTTTTTGAAAAAATTATGCCCCTCCGCCTTCAAGGTTCTTAATTTTCAAGTACCCAAATAAAAAAATAAACGCTTTAATCAAATGTGTTACTAAGTTAGTATTTTAGAAATATATAATGCATGAGTGATTTCTTTAAAAAAATATATTTTAGTATTAACTAATTGTCAAGGTGTTGTTTAATTAATAGTTTACATGCTAAAATGTTTTAAAAAAATAGGATTATATTTAAGTTAATAATTAATCAATATTTTATAAAGAAGTATTTCAGTGAACTTTTTCTGAATCAGAAAGCCTTTCTTCTTGAAATTTAATCGTAAATATGTTAATTTTTTCAGGACTATGTTAGTACGTTTGACAAATTTCGTTCATGATTAATCTGTACTACACTGAACAAAGTGAATGATTATTTTTGATGGCTTACTTGGAAAAAGTATCATGTATATTTTATTTATATTTCTGGATCATTAGCATGAGTTGGCTACTGATGGTATTTTCATTACATTTGTGATAAAAGTAAGCATTGAATATTAAGAAAAAGCAATACGGTTGATGAGGATAACAAGTTTCCAAATGTAAACCATTAGTATTCCATTAAATACTTTTTGTAAAATTATAGCAAGTATGCATTTGTTTAACAATTTTTGAATTATTATTTGTGGTTTATCAAAAAAATATTCTTTTCTAACAACATAAATACCTGATAAAAGCGTAGAACCGTCTGGAGTCAGGGAAACGCACTTGATTGTATCTTTGTGACCTCTAAGTGTTAGATTGTCAGTACCCGTTAGCATATCCCAAAGAATGAGAGTACAGTCTGAGGATCCAGAAACAACTAAAGAAGGACTCAGTGGAGCCAAAGCAACACATGTAACCGAACCTTCATGGCCAGCTAGTACCTTAAAAAGAGAGAAAAAAAATATGCATTACGTGTTTTTAAAAATGGAAATCACCTGAGAAAGATTGAACATGTTCGCACTTATGAAAATATTGCATATATCGGCTTCAGTGGTTTAGAGATAGCGTACTCGCATCGTAAGTCTAAGATTGCGGGTTCGATCCCGGCTGGAGTCGATATATTTTCTGAATGTGAAAGTCGTAGGCACGCATGTCATATGATTATGTGGCATGTAAATGATCCCTTGAGTATCAATTTGGCTCTGGTACTCTAGGCAATCTTTAGCATCCGACGAGAGCTTGAATTAAAAAATTAATTCAGCGTCCAAATTTGGTAACGAGGCCGCCACAAGATGGAGGCAGCATGAAATGGCTCTCACGTTAGAGGACTTGGCGTGTCTGCAAAGGCTAAGTTGCTGAAAATACAGCCCCATTGGATACATAACTTTATGAAAAGGAAAACAAGCATTGGATTAGAACGAAGTTTATTTACTAGTAGTATTTACTAGTTTATTTACTGTGTAGATGTTTTTTCTTTCTAGGAATCTCCTCATTTTACTGTATTTAACACTACTACACATTTCCCCCTCGAAATACGTATTTCCGGCATTTCTTTCTTTTTTACTTTTATTTATGTCTCGAAGGATGGACAACATTTCTTTGATAACTCTGCCGTCACGCTCATTTCTGATAGCAGCCATACGGAACATTCCAAAACATTTCGAGACTAAGTTCTTGTTGCTAAATACCAAAATCTGAAGCGTTATATTATTTTTACTATTATATATTTTTCAAGTGATACATTTTTTAAAATACTGCACTGTATCTATATGTTTTCACAGAGTAACTAAATTTAACTCTCGGGCAAGAGATTCAAAGTTTCTTTAAAAATTAATAAGTGAAGAGAAACTTGCATATTAAAACTGAAAATATTCAAACTATTAAAAGTCCATTCTTATATTTATCTTTAAGAACGTTCTACTTAAAATAAGCTCATTTCACTATATTATTAAGTATTACTAAGATATAGGTTGCGTACAACCAGTTTATCAGTATACACTGATACATACTCCTTTAAACTTGTACATTACAACCTATATGCATTTAAAATAAATTCATCGTCATTCTAATCTCCTTAATTGGAAAACTAATTACAGTAAATCTCTTTAATTGGACGACTAATTATAGCAAATAATAGAAGTGAAGCACATATTTGTATTACCAGTTGTTCCTAATTATTAATGTGTTCCGAGAAATTCAAGAAAATCTGGAATTGTAAAGTTATTTTGTATAAAGGTTGATGTAAATGAATTGTTTATTTCCTAATCCTAAAATAAACTGACCATAGTCGTCATTTTACTAATCATTTATCTATTTAATGAGATAAAAAAGTTTTGTAAACTATGTACCTGCGTGAGTTTACCCGTTGCAACTTCCCAGACTTTCAATGACATGTCATTAGAGCCTGTAATGACTGTCTCACAGTCATGAGTTACTGTATAACATAAGATTGAGTCGCTGTGACTCACACTCTTCTCGGAGTCCACATCCATTAGAGGCCAGAATTTAAGTCTGAAATAATACATATTTTTATTCAGAATTACAATGAAATAGAACTCAGAATTATATTGCTACTACTTAAAATAAAATTTCAGACTTTTAGAATGAATGGAGAATATTTTTAATGCATCACAGATTAATTAACTTATTTCCTTAGCAGTATCTAGTTGATTTTTAATTTTCACAACCCCCCACACACAATTATGGATACAATTAATTTACTAACTGATTATTGATTTATTTGTCTAACTTTGCTGAAGAACTGTAAGATGACTGTTTTAATTCTTATACCTTAAATATATTTTTTTTAAATCCTGATATTTAGTTCTCTTTGTGTATTTTCCTGTTACGAGAATTTATTAAAATAGTAAATTAAGAAAACAAATAATTTAATAATACGTAAAAATTTATTTAAAAATATTAATTTATAAAATAAACTAATACTAATTAAGTAAATTGCATATATAAGTATGTGTTTAGACGATATATAAAGTGTTTTTCAGTAGTTTAAATATCGTACGCATATTCTCCTCTTTAAGTACATTGAGTAATAATAAATTCAAGTACTCTTCGATAATTAAAATTAACTTTTACTAGAATTTATTACAATTTTATATAGCCTCACACATAATTCATAATTATATATTTTTTTTTGTATTAAATATTTTAATGTTATTAATTGTAAATTCTGAAATATTTTAATCGAGTTTTTATGTTTTATAATATTTGCAACCGTGAAAAAAATTTCGTTATTATTGAAGTAACAGTTCTAGGAAATAAAAAAAAAATTCTGAAACTACGCTTATATGAATAATTTTTATCTAAAAACAAATAAAATTGTCTCAAGCAAAATGTGTATCCAAAATATTGTAAAATATAAATAATAAAATAGTAACTCTCCAATACAGTCATATGAATTTAAATCAAATTGATAAAAGTTTCACTAATTGTCTTATTAGTTGGTTCTAAAATCCTATAAGAAACTATCTAAAATGAGAAAGGGATTTCTTAAGTTTTCAATCGTTTTAGTGTAAAGCAGATGTATAGATAAAAAAAGAACAGAAATATTATACATAGAAAGACGTACGCAGTATCATTTTTTCCCGAAACAGTAAAGACTACATTGCTGTGAAGAGTGACCAGGACGGTTGATTTGGAAATGAAATAGATCTGGTTACCGTTATCTGCTGTCCACAGTCTATGGTAACCTTGATTATCAGCTGATAGGATGCGACGGCTGTCAGAGGCAACACACACACCAACAATTTTTGTTTGATGCTCCTGTGGATAAATAATAAAGTTGCAAAACGCATACAATTACATCAAAATAATGTGTCAAGTCTGATATACAAATTGAAGCAGTATGAAGTTGTTCAATTGCGACAAAAACATATGGGTAAGATGAACCACGCAAAGGAAAAGCAATGAATACAGTTTCAGAACTATCAGATTATTTATTCCAGAATTCGATCGAAACATAAAGTGAGGATATCAATAATACGCAGATTTGCTTCTGGTTTAGGTGCAAGTTATCACCTGGTGTAATATAGACCAATAAAATTACCAGATTTTTTTTCCTGTAAGATATTTTTCCATATTGTCTTCAACTATCGGATTAAATAGCAATATTGTAGGATGGTTTCCGACACTTTTCTATCAAAGCACAAATATGCTCTATGGAAAAGGGAAAAAAGACTAGGCTATCGAGTTGGCCAGAGAAATGTTCTACAACAGCGTTTCTCGATCTTTTTTTTTTGCTTTTTACGTGCGTGCCTCTTGACCTTACAACATTGATCCATGCCCTCTCCTCCCCATTATGTATAATTATTAATACCTCCATGTACAGATACAGTAATCACACTATTAAACAGATATATTTTTATTTTTACCATTTGCAAAAATGATGTATATTGTTAATTATACACATTTAACTTAATGTAAAGAAAAAAAAAAATTAACTCAGTGGCACAACAGCCTATGAGGGCCAAGGTATACTGTGCCCAACTCAGTATACGCGACCTTGGGCCCTGAGGTGCATGAGCAGATATTCCGGTCAGGTGATCAGTCTGACGTGAAGCCCCAAGTGTTTAGTTCCCAAGCAAGCTTGGTACTCATTTATCGACCCACTGAAGGGATTAAAGGCTGAGTCAACCTTGCCCAGCCTGGAGTTTGAACCTCTGACCTGAGTGAGATTGGATTGTGGAGATAACGACACAATTCTGAATTATATAAGCTATTTAAGGAAGCAGATGTTATTAAATCCATCAAGATTGGTTGCTTGAGGTTTGCGGGCCGCATCTGCCGCATGGACCTCACATCCTTGATGTTCAGAATTTTAAATTACAAATCTATTGGAACTATAACTAGAGGTAGGCCCAAATTGAGATGGGCTGATTGTGTAGAGGACGATTTTAAAGTCTTACGAGTGACTGATTGGAGAACTGTTGCTAAGCGGTGATCGGAATGAAAGAGGGTTATTGAGAAGACATTGGTCCACCCAGGGCTGTTGTGTCGATAAAGAAGAAGATTAGTAAGGCATAAGTTATACATGAATATTAAAAAATGTAGTTTATATATATTATATATTGTACCTTAAATGTCGCCTCTATTACACCTTGCATCAGACCAAAAACTCTGAGCGTAGTATCTTCTGATCCTGAAACAACAAATGAGCCATTGGGAGCAAAGGCAACGCATGTTATTGGAGCTGTGTGTCCATCCAGAGTTTGAGTGACTTCTCCACTCGTCAGATTCCATACTTTTAATAGATTGTCCTTAGAACCTGTAACGAGATATCACGTTGCATAAATCTGTATTTATTTTATGTTATTTCAATCTTTTGCTTGGGATTAAATGTCTTTATCAATAGGAATTAAAGTCGTAACCACTAGGAATTTTTTTATTATACGTTATTAAGATTTCAGTGAAACATATATTTAGATATATTATCTTTATGTTTTAAAATTTGCTGGTAAACACACATAGTAGACGCAACAAAAAATAATTCAAGAATTGGAAAATTTTTTTATATAATTTATATATATTAACTTAAAAATAATGGAGATTTTAGAGGGTTTTCTATTTTCATGCAGACCTTATGACTGACAATCAGTAAAAATATTAAGAAAAATACAAACAAATATGAAAATAATAAAATTATTGAAACTAGAAATGATTTTGATTATTCACAACGATATGTAATATACTGAATATAAACAGAGGTATCATTTTCAAGTTAAACTTTGCCATTGTTCAATTGAAAAAATTCTAGAAATAATGATGCTATTCCAACAAAGAGGATACAATAACGCATAAAGGTAGCAATCTCTAGGTATCGAAGTCTATCCGTCTCACTTACTCATACCGAATAGCATCATTATATATCTCGCTTTGTCGCTTTTTTTTCTCTACTAGCCACCGCACGTATTCTAATTTTTCCATGTCTCTGAATTTTGAATGCACACAAGTATTGTTTCGATATTTGGTTTTTAAAATGAAGATATTTTGCAAATAAAAAATGGCAGTAGTTGTCATAGAAAACTAGTATGAGTTGTACTATTCAGAATCTTAACTAAATGGGTTATCTTTTGAGTGAGTTAATGTTTATTGATCCTGCACTATAAAACACCACGAGCGCTATTGCTGACGGACCTCGTAATTTTGAACCATGGTCAAGTAGCGAGGACGACACCTCAGCTGCCACTCCCTTTCCGAACTTCCCCACAACGCCAATGGGAAGACTTTTTAGCACCGACAGGTGGCCGTTGTAGCTTAATGATTAAGGTCACTGTCTCGTGGCCGACGTGTCATGAGTTCAAGCCTAGTACCGTTGAAGACTCGCCGTGAAGAGGGGGTAGATGTACGTAAGTATGTCGAGATTCAAACGTCCTTCCGTTGTTGTGGTGTGGAAGTTAGGAGAGAGCGGTGCCAGCTCAGGTGTCGTCCTTATCACTTGACCATGATTTAAAATTACAAGGTCCGTTGCCAAAAGCCCTCGATTAGCTGAATAGTGCGACGTTAATATTCATTCACTCACTATATTCACCATGCTTTAAGGCGTCCCTGGCTGTACGGGAACTGATATTTTCTTCTTTTCTATCTTTGATTTGCACATATTTTTAATTCTTACAGCGAGATTATTAGTGCTACTGTTTTTATGGGAGACAATTTGTCCATGTTACCGAAATACCTCTCATTCGAGATTTTCTTTTTGGTGAAGACTTGTAAATATTCATTGAAGAGCAGGGATTGTTAAGGCAATGTTCAATTTGTTGCTTGAGAAGAAATGAAAATGGAAAGATAATTTAAAGAAGCAGATATTATTTCTGTCCCTATTGCAATGCGGGACTGAATATTACACCGCGCTTCAAATTGCATTCGCACGCACACACACAATCCTCAATTGTTTGAAAAAGAGGTAAGAACATATTTTCTTGTAAGTTTGAGAGAAATTCTTTTAAGATATATGAAACGGTTTTCATAGCATGCAGAATGTGCTTATAAAAAGCAAACATTTAGGATTTTTTTGTCTTCCGCCATTATAAAGTAAAAAAATAGCGTGAAAAATTAAAATATTCTTCCATTTCCGCATTCTGTTAAATATTATATTTAGTTATATGCAATAAAATAATGTGCCTTTTTCGAAACATTTTGAGGGAAAAAATTTACCACTTAAGGGGTTAAGTGTCATTTCATTCAACAAACATGTTGTTTGTAAAACTGAATTGCCCAAGACCGAGAAATTTTTCTGTTAAAGCGTTCATTAATACCGTTTGGCTTGGAGATAACGATACGAGAAAAATTTAACGTCGAAATAACATTTATTCATAATATAAATAGTTTACAGTTAAATTCTGATGAATTCAAAATCTAATTTACGTTTAAAGTATCCGACTACGTTCGGAACCATGATTTTAAAAAAGCGTATAAATGGATAATATTTATGATATTTAGTGTCACTTGGATTAGAAGATGTATATAAAATTGTTTTAAGGATAGTATTACAATAAAAAAATATTTAAGTACAATATTTTGACAGACAATGAACATAGAATGACCCAATTTCAAAATGTTCTCCTTTTTTGAAAAATGCTTCTATTGTACTAATATTTTGCCTGTATATAGCTCTAACCTCTGTACAGAGGATCAACTAGAATAACGATAATTATTTCAATGGGTTGTAACTCTGAAAATAATGTGAATTTTTCAAAATTCATAGTTGAGCATCTGTACAGAGGTCTGAGCTATATACAGGCCAACTATTATTATAATAGAAGCATTTTTCAAATAAGAACATTTTGGAAAAAGCTTATTTTAAGTTAATTTTTTGCCGAAATATTGTATTTCAATAATTTTTTTTTGTCAAAATATTCTTAAAACAATTTTATACATGTATTCTAATCTAAGTGACACTGAATATCATGAAAATTATCCATTTATGTGCCTTTTTAAAACAACGGTTCCGAACGTAGTCGGATACCTTAAAAAATATCGTAAATATGTAATTTGTTTATTATTTTTTTTATCAATTGAATATCTTTATTTCTCATCGTAAGTAAATTTACTTTGATATCTAGCTGATGATTCAATTTACCTTCATCGATTAAAAAACCTTTGAAGATTTATAAATTCAGAAGTATATGTGGGGTAATTTTTTGACTTAAAGTGTCTCATTAAAGTATTAAATATCTTTTATGTACCGTAAAATCCGGCGTGTAACGCGCACTTTTTATTCAAAAAATAAGGTCAAAATTTACGGGTGAGTGTTACCTGCCGGGTATAAAAAGGACAGCCTTAAGACAGCCATGGTACGATTTACAGAAATTATTTTAATTTAATAATTTTCCAAATTTTTTTGCTTGCTCCCTATGTGTATGTATTATGCAAAACAGATTTTTTTTTGTGTGTTAAAATTTCATAAAAAGCCAACCATTTAGTTTTTTAAGGAAAAACAAAATTTATATATGAAAGGATTTTAAAGACACACAAAAATTGACCTACACACATAAAATTTGATTTATAAGTACGTCCAACCATGTATAACAAAAGTCGGTATGGGTTTTGTGATAACATGATTGTGTGTGTGGTGTTCATAAAATACTTCTTTTTATCAAAGTTTATTGAAAATTACTTAAAAAATGTATGAATTTTATTATCTTTTTTAAAAAATAAGTATTGCTTTAATTCACAAATACGTACCAACTTTTGTTACATGTATTATTAGCAATCATTTGAAAAATACTAAAGCATTTGGCTCAATATAAAAAAAAGCCTTAACATTTTAAATAAAGACAAACTAGTTATTTTATATTTCAGAGGTAAGTCAATTTAAAGTTTTGATTTATGATACATTTTTGAGATCATTTTTAAAAAAGATTGTACATCGAAAAATATAAATTACAATGATATAAAATGTTATAGATAATATTCTTATAATTATATAGAAATTCTGGATTTTTCAATAAGCTATAAATGTAATGATCCCAGTATAAGTTTTAAGATGTTTGGATGAGAAATTTCGTTAAGTTTTAAAAACTCGACTGTCTTTTATACTTTAATTACCTGAAACAGCGAGTGTGCCATCTTTTGATACGGACATGCACATAATAGGCTCCCGATGACTGTCCAGTCTTTTTACCTTCTGTTTTTTATGAATATTTTCTTTTTTAGGAAGCGTGAAACTCCATACAGCAACTTTATTACCACCAGCTGTTACTAGAAATGTATCATTTGCCTGAACCTATGGAAATATCGAATATTTTTCAATTAGAAATGAAAATAATATATCATTAGACAGGGTGTTGAAAAATAAGTTAAAAAGTATGGTGGTTGCGTTAATTGGTCACCTAACCTGAACCTGACGCTGGGAAAAGATTCTTCCTAGACCCTCCAAAACATGTTCGATACAATTGAGATCCGGAGACCTCAAAGGACAATCCATACGGCAAATATACTTTTCTTCAAGAAATTCTTCAACATGGTGAACTTCGTGTGCAATATTCATAAAAGTGCAGGCAAATATCCCAGATGCTTAAATGGTCTCAATCCAGAAGTTAAGCAAAAACTATCGCTGAATGACTCTTTATGTAAGCCAATGATTGACATTGTACTACCCATTGTTTAAATTGTATGAAATACAAATTCTATCTATTTTACTGTTAGCAATTTAGAAATATGTCAAAAACCCTGTATTTTGGACATGAGTGTAATTATAATCATAATAATGAGTTAAGAACTCGATATTCAAGAAATGTATCAATTCATTTTAACAGTTTCATCGCGGCAATGGCGCGCCTTTGTCCCACCCTCCACGCTGAGAGTCTGCACCACTCTCGGCAGCACTAAAATTGAAACAAAACACAAATTAGTTTAAAAGTTTATTTTACTTTTTAAAATAATAATAATGTGCTGCAATAAATAACAGTTCTCACTATAATGATTTATTTGGGGATCTTGGAAGACGAGTTATCTCGTGCCTCACAATGAAAGTATTAAAGGTAGATATTTTTCCTCGAATCCTGCTTATTCCTATTGTCCTCATAAATTGGATGTTTTCAATCTTTTACTTCAGGTCTTGAAACAAAATAAATAAAAACTTAAGTAAAAAAGCTAAATTTTCCCCTCCTCCTAATACTTTTAGTTTTTTTCGCTTTTATGCTTTGGATCTTGGTCTTTTTGGGATAATTTTGTAAAATTTCTTTGTTGCCTTTTGTAAAGCTAATACTGTTCTTAGAAACACAAAATAATCGTCTTTTTCTTGTGTTCGTTTCTTTTTCAGGACATATATATTTTCGTATAATTCATGTAACAGAAGTATAATAGACAAAAAAAAAATCTGAAAGCGTTTATAAATAATTTGAAACTTGTTTCGAAATAAGCAAAAAAGAAAAAAGAAGGATAATCCTACAATTTGGCAATTCCATCGATTTATTTATGATTGATCCAAAAAATTATGTTATATTCTGAAAACGATATATAGATTGTTTAAATATTTCAAGCTCTTGTCAAATAACGCAAGATGAAGATATATATCATTATATTTCCTATTCAGTTTACATAGTTTAAGGGTAGTACTATTGAGATTGCGAATATTTTGGAATGAGATACATCTTTAAAATTTAAGCTTTTTTTCATCGCTCTGAAATTTTGGCGTTCTCAAGATTATGATGTGTTAATTTTATGGTGATATAATTACGAGCCAAATAGTAAATTGGTTGTTCCATAACTTCTCTTTTAAAATCTTGGGGCCAAAAAATGTTTTGTACATAATTCGGTAATTTTTCATCTATTTATTGATCTGAAAATAAAAAAAACCCGATTATATTTATAATATAGTAAGTTCGTTCTTATAAATTCTTCGATCAGATTTTACTTTAGAAAACTTGGAATTTGCAAGTAATTTTCAGCTTAATAACAATAAAAGTATTCCAATTTGTTTCGGTTAAAACAAATTTAATACTGGAAAACAAAATAATGTTATAATTTATAATATATTTTAAGGCATTCTTGCGTGAGAAATGGATTTTCAGAAACGTATTCAATACAAGAATCGGGAAACTGAGGCACTTCAGATCAATAACATTTCTTATAATAAGAAAAATGAACAAAGACATAATCTAATACAATAGAAATTGTTCAACAAAATTTAAATTTTTTTTGAGAAAACTGCAATATATGTGCACACAAAACAATATACTTAATTGAAGAGAAACTTCTCTTCACAAACCTGAACGCTGCAGATAGCTTCTGAGTGTCCACTGATGGTTGCGATGAGGGAAGATGCGAAGTGGACATCGAACACGTAGCACTTCCCATCGGCACATCCCACAACACACCTACAGTTATCGTGTCCAAAGCAAACAGCTGTCAGCTCGGACGATAGTCCTTGAATGACGTGAGCCTCAGAACCGGTGGTCAGTGATCGAACGTGTAGGGACTGGTCATCGCAGGCAATAACCAGGAAACTGTTGTCACGACTGATGTCCATCTTGCGGACGGCTGATGGTAGAGTTATGGTGTTATATAAGGTAAAATTCTCCAAACTCCAAACGCAGACTGTTTTGTCGTTTGAGCCTGAAATGGAGAGAGATAAATTTATTCCCGCTTTTTCTGAAAAAATAAAATGAATTATAGGTATATGATTTATGGTAGATAAAAAAATATATTTGAGAATTTTTGAAATTTATATACATAAATTTTGCGTAGCTTCGCAAAAAACCGAAATTTTTTATCATTACGAGATGATAAAAAGGCTACGATAATTTTTTGCACAATATGGTCTATTATAAATTTGAACTTGAGTGATATTAAGCAACAAATACTTAACCCTTTGTTGCATGAGAAGAATAATTATTAAATAATGTGGAGAAGTTAAACGGAAATGTTTTCCCATTTAAAATAGAATAAGAAATAACCAAAATATTTTTTATTCAAATTTCGTTTAAATAGCTGCTACAGTTTGTCAACCATAGTGTCTCGCCAACATAAACATGTATTTGCGATTATTTTTTGAACATCTTGGTGATGAAAACATACAGATTTTCCATCAATGTACAAATACATTTGATGCAAGAATATGTGGACTTTATACAGCATAAAATTCTATTTTACATCTTTGCATTTGGTCAAAGGAACTGCTGCACTTTACCAAAACGGACATCCATGAGAACGAAGCTTGACTTATTGGGAAAAGTTTTCTTTGGATAATTATTGTATTTGAGTGAATGAGAGTTATATTAACGTCGCACTAGATGCACGAGGGCTATTGGAGACGGATCTCTTAACTTTGCACCATGGTCAAGTGACGAAGACGACACCTAAGCCAGCAACTCCCTCTCCTAACTTCAACTTTACACCAATGAGAGAACGTTTGAGCCTCGACATATTTAACCTGCATCGACCTCCTCTACACGGCGGGTCTTCAGTAGTACTACGAACTAGTACTTCAGACTACGAACTCATGACACGCCAGCCACGACTCCGTGACCTTGACCACTAGGCTACGTGGCCATTATTGCATTTGAAATCATTTTCTAATTTTTTTGCGGTAACCAATACCATCTTCTAACAGGTAAACCTATTACTGACATATACATACAGATCCTTCAAAATACCTCTATTTCATTAATAGAGGTTGGATTTATTTTACAACGACTTTTTTCAAATGATATAGAATGAATAAACATGAAGGGGCATTTATGAAAGGGAAAAAATAGTTTACTGCAATGGACATGATGACACAAAGGGTCAATCCAGCATTGAGTTATTGGGAAAAGAAAAATAAAGCTTTATGAGTATAAAATTGTTAAGTATTTTGGAATATTTATAAACCTTTTAAAGAAAAAAATAATTTACAATTAGGGGTTGCAATACCGGTATACCGAATACCGGTATTTTGAGCCATTTGTATAATTTTGTAATGCAATACCGTTTTTCAGGTATTTACAAGAAATGTTTTAAAGTGTCTCCACCACTTGTTCAGAGATCGCCAACATTGCAAAATGGTATACGCTTTTGTTTTTTATCTCTATAACGGGCGAAATTATTTAGACTGTGAATACAAAGTTGCATCGTACAATCAAGAGAAGTGATAAAATATGTGAATCATCCAAGGAAGTGGACCAAAACTATCCTATTGCAGCTCAGAGCGTTACTGCACACGCACAGGATTCGTAGTCTGATATTCGTATCTGTGAAAACAAGGTTGTAGTTGTAAAAAAAGTGCGCAATATTTCGATATTTTTCAAATTGATGAGTTTGTTATTCACATTGTATTCTCATATCCTACTTTAGGGTTCAAAATAATTTTCAGATTGATTATATACATGCTCATAAATAATAACTCATAATAATGGATAAGAATAACTAAAAAAACATAAAAAATCAGTTGATAATGCTTCGTTTTGTTTTCATTATTTATATGATGAAAACCACGGACCACAGACAGAATAGTAATATTTACACTTTTTTTGTGATTCAAGTAAATAAGATGTTCCTGTACTTTTATGTGATTCTTTATATATTGTTATAACTTATAAGTTACACCTTTTTTTTGTGATATTTACACTTTCTAATAAAACTGGCAAATAAAACAAATAAACACATGTGTTTTCTTTCTTTTTCTAAAATTTCTACTACCGGTATTAAAAGCGGTATCTCGGTATTAAGACTCGAACTTTTTGTCCGATATTGCAATCCCTATTTACAATCTGAGGCAGAAAATCAATATACATCAAAGAATCAGTTCCACATTTATAAATTTAAATGCATAAACAACACGTATTCATATTTATTAAACAGAAAAAAAGTTCAGGATACTAATAGAAGTATTTTTTTATGAATTTTTAAAAAAAAAAATATATTTAGAAACTTGCAATCAAATACTTGTCGAAGTAATCAGAAATTTATTACCATGATGTGAATAATATTTCATATACCTGTAACAAAAACGTCGTCATCCCAGTGTACTGAAATACAGCTAATGAGACCCCTGTGATTATCCAGGCGTTGTATTACTTGACCAGTGTCCAGAGTGGCTACTATGACGACACCTATTTCCGATCCACTTAAAACACGGGATTCTGAATGCGTAGTGGTGACGCACATCACACCCGTTATGTGGTTACTGAAACAGAACATTAAAATTGTAATTGAATATGAGATATAAATGAAATAACTATGTTCTGAAGTTAATATTTTTGTCTTGGTAGGGACGATTTTTTTTCAGTTTTATACTCTTACCTTAGATTTATATTACAAGAAAATCTGTAAAATTCATAAGTTGCGATTTTTAGCAATTGAATTCATTCACATATATTTAATTACGTATAAAATGACACACTTTTGTGTTTTATTTCTAACAAATTTCCTTTTAAAGCGTTATATGTGTGTTCAATGTATTACATAAAAAAGTTGATAATTATTAACTTTTAACTTAAAAATATATTTGCTTTTATTATATTGACTATATAAATTCCTTTTCCTATTTCTAAACTCTTTGACAAGGCTAAAGTAATTTATTGTTTTTCACATTCAAAATTTTAAAAATTCTTATTAAAAGTTGTCAAAATTATATTATATATTTAATATAAGTTTTCTTGTATAGATGAAGTAAAATCTGCGTATTTTTCTTAAATATTTTATTATACTATAAATGCTTCAACAATATGTTGTAAGTTTCATGATTTTTCATTTTAAAAACTTCAATCATTTAATTTTGGAGAATGCTATTCAGAATGAAATAGTGCCTTTCTGAAAGGGAATTATTAAAATTAAATGAATATTAAAATTTAAATATTTAATGTTAAAATATAAAATTATAATTCACAATATTAATTTCAGAATCAAACCAATTGTTCAAAAAACATACCGTTTACTGACGTTAGGGCATTAAATTTTTTTTCATTTTAAAAAATTTCTAATAAGCAATAAGGAAACAAGTATTCTTATACCATACGAAAATCCAATAAAGTGCAATAGAATAAATACAGAATACAATAATTTATACCACAAAGTCTGAAATACAAAGAATTATCAAAAAGAAAAATGTGAAAGATAAAAGTTACATATAAAGAGTTTGAAACACAGGATCAATTCTGCAATCTGTTTAAAAATGTCTAGCTTCCCAGTATCTAGAAAAAACACTATTCTGGTGCTTCAATTATAAATTTTCAAAATCTGGTATCAATCTTGTCAGGTTTAACTCTAAATCGGCTCGGTTAGTAGTGTCCCTAATCTTACTTTTTTTTTCTTTCTCTTTCTGTTTTTGTTTGAAGATTGACAACCGCGCTTAAAGTCCTTCTCACAAGGAAAAGGAATTAAAAACTTTATCACGATATTCCGTTATTCGGGATAAATAGTAGGTATGTCTTTTTAAAACAAAAATTGCTGACATCCATTTCTAAACATTACTTTAAGATCTTCGTTAGTGCCTATTTCGACCACTTCCTATTGCAACATGACATTTTTTTTCAATGTGAGCATAGTCAAAGCATTTTCAAACCTTGTTCCAAAATCTTAATAAAGGCCATTTAAATCTTAAACGTAGGTTAAAATGTCTTGACAGATTGTCTGCGACAAATTGAGAAAATTCGCAGCTTCGAATATTATACTTTTTTAGCTTAATTCCAGAAAGAAACGCTTAAATGGTCTTTGTTTTAATAAAATTTATACTGTAACTTTGTAACTGCAAATTAACAATGATTTTAGTAGATAAATCTGCTAAATAAGTAAAATATGACCGAATACATTAAATTTTCTTTTAAAATTAAAGTCACGATCTGGTTTAATGAGAGCCACTGTTACATAGACCTCCTTCTACACATCATGGACCCTTAAATTATTTTTTCACTGACGTGGACCCCTTGAAGGTCGCCATAGACCCGTGGGGGTAGATACAAATCATTTTGGAAGTCATTAGTGTAGATCAGGGATACTCAATCTTTTTTTTCAGCCGGGCCACATTACATATGACAACTATTTCTCGCGGGCCGCAATGTGAGGATTAACGGTGGAGGAGGGCGGATGATATAAGATCAAAGATACTATATATCAAGATAAGATCAAAGATACTTAAGATGCAGAAATTGGTCAAAATGTTAATAGTATTGGTTTTCATTTTTAAACTATATTAAACTTCACAAACTCGACTCACACTCACAAACACACAAAAAAAGGGTATAATACATTTTTTTACCCTGTTATGGGGTAATTTCGATTTCCTTTCATCAATGATCCCAACTTCCCCACCCTCAAATATTTAGTTACTGAAAAAAAAGGAGGCATTGAAAGATTTGTGTATAGTGGTATAGTGACGAGCAAAGTTATATATATTTTTTAAATATAGCATTTTCATGACAAGTTAAACAAGTTGCTCATCCATGTTTGTTTTTTTCTACGAAACACAATCATGATCCCAATCGTTTTGAGATAACAAATATTATTTTGATATTTTTCACCTGGAATGCTAAAGGGTTACTTAAAAATTAGTATTACTCATAAAATAGTTACTATTCTACTGTTATTCGTTAAACTAACGGTAACGATTACAAAAAGAAAAAAAAGTTATCCCAGAATTTCTACTGCACCACATCGATAGCAAAATCTATGAATGGGATTGCTTGATTGATAGAATTTCTCACTAAATTTTTAATACAGTGTTCTTAAGAAATTGAATTTGTTAGTGCAATCGCGGGTAAGAGACCGGGCCACTCAGAAAGGTCAGGTGGACCACATGCGGCCCTCGAGCCGCAGGTTGAGTATCCCTGGTGTAGATAGTACAATCAACAACTAGGCATTTGTGAAGGTGAGCATATTAACAGTCATACATTGTAGCTGTAGGAAAGGTGGCTACAGCGCTGCTTCTGAGATAGTCTGGGAGATTATTGATGCTATTCTCGCAGGCATTAAAGCGATACATTTAAGTGAAAAGCAGACATCGTCTAATTAGTAGTCAAGAAATGTAATTCTATTTAAAATTGATTTTCACACAATACCTCATTCGATGTTTTATTTGCCCAGAATCTATGTTCCAAATAATGACATCAGTGTCTTCAGAGCCACTTATTAGCCAATGACCGGACGAAGTAACATGGAGGCAAGTAATAGGAGCTTTATGACCTGAAAGCATGAATAAACTTATAGTAATATTTTCATTTTATATTAAAAAGTCACATAAATAATTTCATGAATTGTATGTTTACTTCAAAAAATGACTTAACCCCTCAAGTGGTTATTTATTTATTTATTTATTTTACCCAAAATGCTTAAAAAAAGTACATTTATTTATTGTTTGTAACTAAACACCATACTAATTGCCTTCACCACAAAAAATGCTGGACGAAAAGCATTTCAGTACCATAGACAAACTGTATCACCTTTTCAAAATACTAGCTCTAAATAATACACTATAAGAATTGAAAATAAGCGCAAATCACAAAGTAAGAAGGAAAATATCAGTTCCTGTACATCAAGGGTGTTAAACTTAAAGAGAGGCCAGCTTAGACCAAACAAATAAGGTTTAACTTAAGGTGGGCCGTAAAAAAAATCAATGTTCGTAGAAACATAAGTTTATTTTGAATAATACATTATAATATAAACTTGAATAAAAGAACAAGATAAATTTACGTCCTGACACTTGACATCTCTTCTCTCCTATTATCTTTCCTATTTCGGAAGAAATTTTGGTATTCTATTATATATTATTATGTGCCGATATACTGACATTGCCACAAAAAGTGTTCGTTGTGGGCCGCGAATTTGACACCCGTGCGCTACAGCGTACGGGCAAACCATTTGTGATCAATTTTCGTGATTTGTGATCAAATTCAATTTCTTAAATTTAATTTTCTCGGAAGCATAAAATCAATACATAGACTCAATTTGTCTAACGTTACGAAAGATGCTTAAAAATGATCTTTCTGACCTTTCTTCAAAGAAAATATTGGTATTCAAGTACAAATATTAAAATTTGAGCTGAATTACATACGGATTAGAAAGATAGCTTTGAGAAAAATTGAGTTCATATAATCTTAGAAACGAAAAGAAATTCGAAATGAGTTTGTTTTGAGATAAAAATATATTTAATGGAAGATATAAAGAGGCTTTTATCTTTTTCTTCTCATACTCCCATGCCTGATATTTTGAACAATGAAAAAATATCAATACACTTTATTTCACGTCTGAAAAAAATTTGCTCTTTTTGCTATAGCAGTATTAAAAAAAGTATGAAAATGATCCAATACATTTTAAAATTAAATTGAAGTACAATAAGATCAGGCGTATAACGCGTTCTTTTAACACAAAAAACAAGTAATATAAAAAAAAAAAATTAAGTTAATTTCCATTTAGATCAACAAAGAAAAAAAAATATTTAGCTACTTTTTATTAAATAGTTACAATTAATAGAAATATATATATACATATGACAGAATCACAGCATTAAGTGGTAATTAATTATAATTAAATTATCATATGCTTACCCAAAACAATAGTGTATAGAAAATTTCAGCTCAAATGAGCGCTTTAAAATGTGAGAAAAAAACCTTTTCAAGTTTTGACACAAGTCAACAAAATGGTCGCTAAGTCACCAAAAATGATGCCAACGTGGCTGTGTATGTATTTGTAATTCTTTAAATAATTAGTTTTAATCAATTAATTTTTATTTATTATAATTAAACTGCTGTATTGTCATCCAAAATAATCGTGTGCATAAAATTTCAGCTCAATTGAACGCTTTAAAATGTATTTTATTAACGATTGAAAATTCCACGAAGATAAATAAATAAATATAGAGAGAGTGTAAGCTAATAGCCAGGAATTGAATAAAATCGAAATTTACGGGTGCACGTTATATGCCGGGTATAAAAATGAGAGCTTCAAAAATAAATAAATAAAAAAAGAAATAAGCAAAGAAAAAAAAATTAAGACTTCTACATACATCGAAATACTGTTTCTTTAAAAGAAATGATATTTGTTATGAATTTACGGAGTTGTAGTTTTAGATGCATACAATTTTTTACTAAAACTCGGAATAATACTTAAAAACTAGCACCTAAAACTGAAACATTTTGAAAGTATAGGTGTTCGTTTTACGGTTGTGGGCGCTATACGTCGTGGATTTTAAGGGTGATAAAATTTTAAAAAGAATTAAAAACAAAGCACGACCAATTTTTTTCCTACTTGTAACACACACATTGTAAATTACTCTTGAGCAAAAATTGCTTTTTATCAATTCTAGATACAATTCTAGATTCATATTCTAGATTTTTACAGATATCTGATAATAAGAATTTAAGAGATTATCGACTAGGTTAAAAGAGCTTTCATTTCTTTTAAAATAAAAATGCGTAATATTCTTTCGCAATTATTTCATTTTATACCTTGAAAAGTTCGAACGTGATTTTTGGAAGGTAAATGAAACATATTGATTTCTTTTTGGTTCGATGCGCACATCACGTGTTGACTATCAGGTGTAGTGACGCTATGTGTGATGGTGTGCGGTACGGTCATGGACGCCACCTGAGGTGGAAGGCTCAGTGTCAACCACGAATTCGTTGGAACAAGCCGAGGATGAACAGATTTATTGCAGAACTTCAAAGCACTGTTTACGAGGTTCCTCACTGAAGTGGAATCGGAAATATCTGTAAAAGTAAAAAAAAAAAAAAGGTATCAGTAGATATAAAAAGTTTGTCACATTTATTAAACTAATTATTTTTTTTAAAAAAGAGAGATTAAAAGATAAAAAATTAAAATGCAACACAAATTTTTTATTTATTCAAATGCAAGAATATATTGATACTAGGATAAAAAATATGAAAAAATGGAATTATTTTAAAAGACGAAACTCAGAAACGTACTCAACGGATTCGTGTTCTTCTAGGCATTCTGAAACTGTTTACGTAAAATATATAACCGTATGGAAAACAGTTTCAATGTATCTCAAGTGGTATTCTGTTTTTCCTTTAAATAGCGCTAATTGTTACATACATAACGTTAGTCGTTGATGTGCGTCTCCCCGGAAATGGTAATTATTTGTACGTTCTGTAGCGGAATGAATGCAGTGAAAGTCTCAGTGGCGTAACGGAGACGATTAGGGCCCCCTAGCAAAGTCAGGTTTTAGACCTCAAGCCGTATCTTACAAAGGATACGTACTTGGCGTCAGTTAAGCTTTGGACCTACTAGAATCCTGCCTCCCCGATATCCGGGAGTTACGGGGTGTTCGTTACGCCGCTGGTGAAAGCTTCACGCGGTTTGGATATTACTTTCAAAGTACTAGATTTTGGGTAAATAGCAACGTATATTTTAAAATATTGGGTCACAGAACTCGAATTTTTTTAGTATATAATACTCATACTGTGTAATTAAATTTATATAAATTCCGTTTCATAATTTTATTATGTGTGCTTGTCGTTTCCTTTTCCTTTAAAAAATAAGCATAAAGT
This sequence comes from Trichonephila inaurata madagascariensis, assembly GCA_019973955.1. Lineage (NCBI taxonomy): Eukaryota > Metazoa > Arthropoda > Arachnida > Araneae > Nephilidae > Trichonephila > Trichonephila inaurata. Next base: position 210,899 of record BMAV01010898.1, read on the forward strand.
TATTCAGTTCTTTTTTTTAAAAAAAGTAATATGGATTTTTATAAAATACAGATTTTAAAAATATTACTAAAGCATAAATTTATAATCCTCTTTGGCGTGTACTTTAAAAAGACTTGAGGTACCTATAAATGGTTTAAGCCAGTTCAGTAGTTCAGTTGCTAACTGGGATGGGTCTTGACTTAAAACATCAACAGCTTGCTTTGTTACAGCGGACAGCAATTCCACCTCCCAGTCGAGAATCTAAATATATAAATCAATACTTCGATGAAATATTTTTTTAAAATAAAAATTAAACTACTAAAACTGATTATTTGAAAAAAAAATATATTAGCGGAATTATTTTTGTCTATTTCAATTGAGTTGCAAGGAAGAAAAATAGTTTTTATTCTACATATGATATATTATTATTAACAAATATAAACAGTGAATAGTAATCGTAAAATTCATTCATTAATTCTAAAATGATATCAAATGCAAATTTTTTGGAAATTAATTACATTTCATGTTCTTATTCCTAGTAATCATTCTAATCGTAAAAAAAAAAATGTATATAATATTGCAATAGTTCTCCTAAAACGGAATACATGCTTTTTAATTTTACAATTGCACTCTTTTGAATTTAAAACTATTCAAAGTAGATGGAGAAGTATTTATAAAGTAATTAATTGAAGTTATCTCTCCTTCACACGTCAGGTCTTCAGAGGCACTAAAACTTGAATCACGGCTACCACACGGTCACGTGTAGATGATCGGATTGGATGCGTATGACATAATCGCCTGTCAGAGTCATCTTTGAATGTATCAGTGGTCTTAAATCACATTAACTGCCTACGCCCCCCACTATCAAAGAGGCTGTACCTCAGGTTGAGCTCCCATCACTGTTTCTTGTTGACATATAGGGCTCATGGATTCATGAGGTTGATTCCATATCTGTTCACGCCCAACTAGCTAGAACAATTAGAAACGAGATTCGTTAGACCAGGTAACATGCTTCCAGTCATCAACACTACAATGGCGGTGTTGGCGTTTCTTGGTGAAGCGTACATCTTAGAATCGTGCCGTCAGTAAGTGGACCTTCAGCTCCAGCGGTCCATATCAATAATTTTTCGTTGAACAGTTCACTCGCTGACCATTATGGATGCTCCAGCATTGAACTCTGCGTTTTTTTGAGAAAGCGTTCTCGTGATTTATCGATAACCCCATTTTTTCAAGGTATTTTATTGCCCACATCCGATGTTCATGATATACTCGTTAAGTTGTCAAACCAGGTAATCTAAATTTTTTCTATACTTCAGAGATGCTATGTCTCATCTCTCAAGTACTGAATAAAATGACGCGTTCAAAGCACTTAAATCTTGATAACCTGCCACAGCAGCAACAGGAACCCATCTAACAAATTCCCCAGATCTGTTGTCTTATGTAGGAGCTGTCAATCATTTCGCTCTGCCCTGATTGGTTGTATACCACTGTCATTAACATTAACTCACTTGACTCATCAACAAATATATAATTCATTCAACAACTTTACCTGCACAGTTAAAATGACTTTGAATTAATGATTACACTATTCACTTACATGGCACTTAACCAACTCCAAGAGGCTTCTTACGTAACTCACAGAGGCTCCACTCACGGCGCATTGAAGAAAGTCAAAGTTACAGACGACCCGATCCTTTAATTTCTTGCGATCACCTTAAAAAACAACGCATGGATGCAAAAGTTAAAGTAAACCTAAAATAAGTTGCGTATATTAAAAATACAACACTAAACAATTAATAAATCAAAGCAACTAACTATAAAAATTAGTTTACAATGCAGAGAATGATTATTTTTATGTATGAAAATAAGTTTATATTTGTCTAATAGAGTTTAATTGTAAGAAATTTAAAAAAGTTAGCAATTTAATAAGGAATGTTTAATAAATATTTCGTACCACTTCGAAGTAAATGAAACCATAATTCATCAATTTCTCTTAGAATATCACACCAATCATCCTTTCGTAAGGCTGGATCTTTCCCTGAATTTTCCTCCTGTGAAATTAGAAAAAAATGAATATTGAATACCATAGAACGAGCCAAATCAAATAATTAACTTAAGAAAGTTTACATCCCTGATTAATTGTGTTGTATTCTATAAAAAAAAATCTGAGTTTATTAAATGTACATAACGAAGTGCACTTCAAATGTATTCGTATTTCTGAGTATTTAATTTTTTCGATGTTTTACACTCACTTCATTTAATGTGAATTATTTTCAGTACTTTTTCAATTTTAAGTTCATTTATTGGATTTAATTTTTGTAGTGATGTAATTCTTGGCTTTTTTAATGATACATTCTTAGATTTTTGTTTAAATATGTAATTGATAAAAGGTAATTAGTTTTTTTATAGTAATTAACAAAAATGTTAAAGTTTATAAAGTAACCTATAAATATAACTACTCGATTTGCTTATTTAATAAATTATTGTTAATGAATCTTATGTTTTTCATTCTTTTCAAGAATTTTTTTTATTACTTCATGTATACGCGAACATAAATAATTTATAGTTGGATATATAATATTGATTTAAATCTTAGTAATAAATTTCAGTTCTACTTCAAAAATATATAAATAAATAATATGTAAATGAATAATATATGAATGATAATATATAAATAAATATTATCATTCGAATTGTCTCATGCGCCCTAAATTGTGAATTTGGCTCAGCGCAAATGATCCAATGGACGCTTTAATTATCTATTGATTACTGGATAACTGAGTTAGCACGATATTTGGTATCTTTAAGAATTTTTTGATTTATCAAAAAAAAAAAAAAAAAAAAAAGTTGTGGAAAATAAAAAAAAAAAAATTATCCGAGGAGTTCTTTTGTAATGTAATCTCCGTAACAAATTAACAGCTTCAAATTGTATGAAAGGGATGATGATTAAATAGCTACACACGCAGCTTTGAATGTCAAGAATCAGGATGATAATTGAATAATAAATTGAAATAAAACTCCTTATTCGATTCTATAAAAACTGAATTTCTCTTCATAAAGACAGATGTTCCATTTCCTTTTTTATGCCTTTTTTATATTTTTATCTATATTATTCCCATGGGATGGGTATTACGATATTCCATAATGAAATTATCAAAACAGGAAAAAACCCACCGAGAAATGAGGAGAAAAGTAGATCAGATTCTTTAGGGAATATTTCGGGAAAAATTAAAAATATTTTTCTGGAAAAAATAAGAAAAAAGCAATGATCGAGTCGTTTTATAATCTCATAACAATCTACTAGATATATATATTGTAGGAGAGGCAATACCCGCAAAAATACCCGCATTCGCTCTCTTGAGAATGGTAGTTAGATAAATGCGGAGAAATGAGCGACACATTTTCAAAATAAAACATTATGAATTACTTCAGAATGTAGAATATTTTATTTCCACGGCATAAAGGAAGTAATGGAATTACGCAAACATGATTTTTTTCAGATAATTATTCCATAACATTTTGAAGAGAAATTACATACAATGTAAGGCTTTTTTTATTAACAATATCATCGATTGATCTAATAAGCGCCTTTTATGTTAAAAGAGATGCATGTTCAGTAAAATAAATGCGAAAAATAAATGTCAAATTGAAATGAAGAGAAAAATTTATTTAAAATTATTAGACTTTTTATGTTTCTGACAAACTGATATATTGACATATAAAGAGAGAGAAAGCAAAAAATTACTATAATAAGCTCATAAGTAAGATTATTATCTTCTTGTATATGGGACGCTAACCCTGATGAGAAATGTAAGTGGTGAAACACCTTTAAGAATATAAAAATTAAACATTTAAATTAGTCTACTTTACAAAACACGTTAACCTATGTCAGTGGTCACCAAACTTTAGAAATTCATAGACCCCTTAATGTAAAATTTTGAGCTTGATGGAACACTAGTTTAAAAGGTAAATACATTTATATACCTTAAAATCCGGTTTATAACGAGTGCACTTTTTAATTTTTAGGTAAATAGCAATGTTATGTTTTAAAATTATTTTTTCGAGGTATTACCCCACAGGCTTTTAAAAACTAGTATATATGCCTTGAACTATAACTCTTTAAGTTCATAAAGTGTTATTTCTTTTAAATAACAGTATTTCGATCTATGTAGAAGTCTAACTTCCTTATGCTCATTTTTCTTTTTATTTTTAAAGATATTATTTTTATATCTGACATGTAGCGCGCACCCGTAAATTTCGATCTAACGTTTGTGCGCGTTATACGCCGGATTTTACAGTATTAATAATCAGAACTCTCACTTCCAAACGTCGTTAGATACACTTGGAAAAGTAGTTAAAATGTTACTAAATTCAGAGAAAATTTCATTAAAAGTAGTAGATAAAATTTAAGAAATAAAATAGAATCCATTTTCAATTATAAATTTAGTTACTCGTCCTTTTTTTAAACTATATCTTCATAAAAATACAAATATTGTTCCAATTTTTTGCAGACCATCAAAACTTTTCACAGACTACCTGTTGGTGACCGCTGACTTAAACAACACATGAAACTACATTCTTTACTAAGGTCATATTGTAACTTTCATATTTATACAAACCAAGATTTGAAGAAATACATATCCTATTTATTCGAAAGGCGAATGTAAAAGTGAGAAAAGAAATGTTAGCAAAATTCATGACAATCTTATTTCGTTTAAAATGTGCAATCTTGTTTTGCTAAATAAACTTAAGAGGGGAAATATACAAATGTAATATTTCTCGATTACCTTCTCTTTCTCCATTAAGAAACCTAGGTGAAAAGCATGAGCTAATTCTGTGTAACAAGCTTGTAGATCTCGAGGTGTCTTAACATATGTATTCATGATGTATTTGGCGATGGTATTGTGACTCCAGTGGAGATAAGGTCTTCTATCTACATAATACTGTTTTAGTAGAGGTTCTGAAAACAAATACATAGAGGTTTAAGATAAAAATAAGAATTTATTAGAACTTTTATCAAACATTGATTAAGAAATAAATAAATAAAAAAAAATGGTATTTATATATAGTCAAGTTGTTATCAAAGTTCAAAAGGTCTTTAAAATACGTTTTTAAAAAAGTGTACCATATATTTATTTCATATAAATTTTTCAGCTTTTTTTTTTGTTGAGAAACCCACATGCAGTATTTTTTGATATTTTTTTAGGACCACTAGAATATATTTTTACTTATTAAATTTGAACAAGGGGATTGGATATCCAATAAGATGCACATTAAGAAGTTACGTTTTATTATTACGCTCACAGTTTTCTATATATATATATATATATATAATGGGTTTCATCAAAAATTAATTTTATACCTTTAAAAAGTAAAGTATACTCATAGATATTTTTGCTTTTATCAAAAATATACGTAAAATAATTTAAATTACAGAGCATATACAACAATAATTTAAAAAAAAAAAAAAAAAAAAGAATTACTTCCTTTATAAACTCATTTTGTTTGTATTAAAGTTTCAATATTGCTGCAGAAATTGAATTAGTATCGTTTTTCTTCTCAATTACTTTAAAAATGATGTGAAAATAACAATTGTACAAGCTAATGTCCCAGGATCTTAATAAAACATAAATTATTTCATCAGTAAGTCGTAATACATTATAAAAACTACTTCATCCAATATTAATGGAATGCATAGAAAGCAATAACTGCAAATAAAAAGGATCTTTTTAAATCTCAAAGAAACACCAACAAAATAAGTATAAAACAAATAGAGAACAACTAAATGATTCCGTTTAAAGAATTTATACTTTTCTTGCTACTGTAAATTAAATGGATTAAATTATTTCCATCAAACTAAATTGGAATTTTTTATTTCTGTTTCCTATTGAAAATGCACACTCAAAGAAAACAGCCCCAAAATAATAAGAACCGAGAAATAAAGCCATTGATTTTATTTGGAAGAAAAGCGCATTTTTAAATTCAATATAAATGCAAGTAATTCGCTTTTAAGGATTATTTTAAATCGTAGGAGAGATGAATTTGCATTTATTTATTTTTGCAGAAATGAAAGGCTTTGTTTTCCCAATTCCTTTTTGCGAAAGCCTCTTCGATGTAAAATAATAAATTTTTAATCTGATTCCTCATTTCCGTTTTCTAATTTAAATGTACGCCTGATGGGTTTGCTTATTTTGCAGTTTTGGCTTTTTCCTGTTATGTACAAAGTCTTAAATGAGGCTTGTGTACATTTTAATAAAATAACGGAACAATTGAATTCAGATGAAAAAAAAATATTTCTGCTTGTTTTTAACGTGAAACAATTAACTTTTGTCTTATTTTGCAAGACCTTTTCTGACTTCTATTAAATTTTGAGAACATCACTATAAGCATTAATGAGGACGAATGATTTAAAAGATGTAAGTTGTAAAGAAAGAAGAATAATTCAATTATGTATAACCATGTTTTTCATGTAATTTATTTATTATTTTGAAAATTAAATAACATAACGCACACAATTATAAATGTACCATATAATATTTAAAATAACTTAAATCTGTTTGAATTTTTATTGCCAAAAAACATAGATGATGGCCTAGGAAGAACCCAGGTATACCTTGCAAGGCTTATTGGCTAAGGCCGCGTGTAGGTGGAAGTTATCTTGCTAGTGAATACCATTGAATATGCTTTAAAGGAAATGTAGTCCTGTTCATTGCTGTACGTCATACACATATCTTTGAGAAATCATAGTGTCACAGAACGGACCAGAGGTTACAGACTTTCGTAGGCATGACTTTCCAAACCATGATGCCACGTTATCACATGGTATTGCATTCCACGGTTACGATCCCAAATCAAACCTATTGGTATAACAACTCCAGTGTAGTATAAAACGACTGTCAATATCGAAACAGAAATGTGAGTGGTCACAGGACACGACTCTTTGCCATTCCGTCTTCCGCCAGGCGAAGTTTAACACCACTGAATACGAAAGCGTCGGTGCTGTTGGGTCAATGAAATTCTTAAAAAGTGTTATGAATGGAAGCTCCTGGCACCCAATTGCTTGATACTGATTTTGGTAGATATGGAACTTCCAGGACATCCTGAAAATACTGTAACAGCTCATTGAAATTGTATTGTGGGCTCTGAATCCCTTGCTGGTAGATACGTCAGTCTGTGCATGCTAAGTCCTACTGGTTGAAGAGGCACTCCTCATAGATGATCCATTCTGTTTTTTAATTATTTTAGCTACCTCTGGTGTACTGTAGATACATGTAGAAAGCTGTCGATGTTGGACAGATCAAACCTTTCTTCTGAGTCCGATTATGTAATTTCTCGTGAATATTTGCCTGTCTGTTAGAACTACCTCCATTGAGAGTGAACTGACATCCTTGCTACAGCACGTTTGTTTCTACGATAAACAACTTTATCGACTGGTTTTTCTAGCCTTTACGTGACTATTATGGAATAAGCAGATCCTTCTTTTTCTCATTCACCGTATACGGAACACTGAGCATTACGGATCATATACATAACTTGGTGAGTTGCTTCTACTTTAAATTTGCATATTTTTCTGATAACTTTTTTTTTGGTATTACATTTTCATTCTCAGCAACCTTATAAACTTATTCTGAATTTAATTATTGCGAAAAGTTATTGGAATTATTGGAGTGTATAATTTGGTTTCTCTGTTATTAGAATGTATACTGATTTATTTTGCTAATTATAAAAGTTAAAAATTATCAATAACTGCAATTTTAATTATTTTTACAAAATAATTCAGATAATTTACATTTAGTGGAAATATTTTGAATGATAACTGTATTAAATTTTAATTAAAATAATATGCTTTTCCTCGAGGAGATAGATTTTTCACTAACAAGGAAAATTTAAATTACTTATTTTGTTTAATAGAATCTAAAATGCTTAAATACGATTCTAGTTATAATAGGAGCCCTAATAAATAGAATATTGCATTGTTCTAATTATAAAATATTCCAATTAATGAGAATTTGTTCTGCTTTTGTTAAAACTATACATTTCATATGTAAAACTATTATTCACATTACTTAGCATATTACCGTGCTCTGAAGATCGTACCTTAACTTTCAGAAGCATAACAAAACGTTCAGTAAATACAAATTTTGATATTTGTTCTCGAACAATTAAAAAATATAATGATCAAAATTTTTATGATAAATATTTTAAATCTATTCAATAATAAAATGAAGAAAAATATTCGAAAGTAAAATAAGTTACATGAAAAAATTTATTTCGTATTTTAAAACTTACAATATTGGGAAAATTCATCGTAACGATATTTATAATTATAAGAATGGTCTTGAAGGTATCCGACTACGTTCAGAACCGTGATTTTAAAAAAGCGCATAAATGGATAATTTTCATAATATTTAGTGTCACCTAGATTAGAACACATGTATAAAATTGTTTTAAGGACATTTCGACAAAAAAATTATTTTAATACAATATTTCGGCAAAAAATTAACTTAGAATAACCTTTTTTCAAAATGTTCTCCTTTTGTGCAAAATGCTTCTATTATAATAATATTTTGCCTGTACATAGCGCAGACCTCTATACAGAGGCTCAACTATTATTTATGAAAAATTTACATTATTTTCAGAGTTACAACCATTTGAAATAATTATCAGCGTTTTTTTCTTAAAATTTCTCCCCTCTGTTGTTGTAAAACATAAATAAACCCACTTCTAAGTTATATGTTTCAAAAATTCTAGTTGAGCCTCTGTAGAGAAGTCTGAGCTATATACAGGCAAAATATTATTGTAATAGAAGCATTTTTCACAAAAGGAGAATATTTTGAAAATGGGCCATTCTATGTTCATTTTTTGTCAAAATATTGCACTTAAATAATTTTTTATTGTAATACTATTCTTAAAACAATTTTATATACATTTTCTAATCTAAGTGACACTAAATATCATAAATATTATCCATTTACACGTTTTTGCAAAATCATGGTTCCGAACGTAGTTGGATACCTTAATACTCAAAACTTGTTACATGTATTTAAACTAAGTTATACTTTATCGATAATTTATGCATTTGCAAAGATGAAAAACTGCACCGGAAAAATTTCCGAATAATCCTTTTGGTAGCAAATATTCAAAGGAGGAAAACGTTGTAGATTTTTAGAGTTTTAATAACTCGTATTTGTTTTAATTAAGATATTGGATGAACGAGACGATCCAATACAACTACATACTGGTAGTACCTACTCATTTCCTTGACTGTCATAAACCATGTCTTGGGCTTGGCTAGCTTTTGGTTATCATCAGTAGCTTCCACTGAGGATGCTAACAGTTCAATGAGTTCATTTTCCCTGAGACCAAATGTAGTACACGCTAGAAAAGTGGCTACTTTTCTCATTGGCCGAAATCCGTATCTGCATAGAAAAATAAGGCTTGAGTAAATAAAATTGTAGTGTGTAAAATCTTTTCAGGATGTTCTAAATACACATACGAGAATGACAATAAAAATAAACTAAATACTTCTGGCAGTAAAGTAATTTGTACATATTTCATTTTGTTTCAATTGTTGAAAGTTAAGTAATTCATGTTTTCTTACAAACTCTTTATTTCCTTGCGTGGGATTCAAATTTAGTCTTAATGTAGTCTTGTGAATTGTCTCCATCAGATTTTATACTTTGTTGAAAACAGTGGAATAATAAAGTTATAGGACTACTGACTATCTTCAATGTATTTCTTAAAGAAATTGAAAATTCCTCACAGAAAATATTATCGCACTAACCGTAAGATAATGCTTGATGATTCACACAAAAATTTTAAAATGGTAATGAAACTACATTCCAATCGATGCTACTTTAACCTAAATAAGTATGAATCTAACCCAAAGTGTGATAACCAGACGTTGGTACTTTATTGTATGATTATGAATTTATATGTGAATATTAAATAAAATATTTTTTTACAAAATTGGTGAGTTTTTGATATTCAGAAACGTTGTAAATTTACACGTACACGCCAGAAATAAATCCTTTCAAAGTATTTAATCAAAAAAATGTTTATATAGATAGTTAGAATTCTTTTTAATATCTAAAGATGTCTGGTGTTTTTGATATTCAAACAAAACGTAAATAAAAATCTGTATACAATACCGAATCGTTCAAATATTCAAATAAAAAAGTATGAAAAATTCTCTCGTTTGAAATATGAATTTTGTAAAAATAAAACAAATAAAATATATTTTGGGCCAAAATGAGAAACTTGTTATAATGATCAAGAGTCATCGAGAAGACATAGCCAGTCGGGCTCTAATTTTGAGAATGAATATATTAAGTTTACCATTGCCCAGGTTAAGTTAAAATATTTAATATTAAAAATAAGTTACTGAATTTTATGAAGAAGCTTACTCTTCTCCTGAGAAATTAAAAATTAACGAGGAATAAGCTTTTTTAAAACTACAAAAAAACATCAAAAGCGGAAATTTGTATAGTGGGCGGGGCGACAGCTAGCCAATCCGGTTATAAAGAATAAGACCGATATTAATGTAAACAAAGCGTATAATTATAATAAATAGAATCTTAATTGAATCTCTTAGAATACGAAAACAAAGAGATGATAATCCTCAAATCTAAAATGAAGAAGTTAAGTGGATGGAGAAATAATGGACTGTGAAATGTAATTCGTTAAATTTAACAACACACAATTTGCGGAGTAAAATTAGAAGGAATGTACGATGCGGTGTTAAAAGGAATAAATTGTTTTCTCTTATTTGACAACTATGCTGAAGTAATAGGATTAAGTCTTGCAATTTGCAAATAATGCAACTGAATTTTATCAGTAAGGTTGAGAATATTACATTACCTGTTTCAGATCTAATTGCTTAATTAAGTTAATTTTAATGCGAAAAAGTAATCTTCTGGAAAATCAAATTATAATGTCACATGTTTCGTAAATTGTCTTGAGGGAGGAAAGTAAAATCAGTTTCCCTCAACTTGCTATTTAGCAATTTGTTTTCTTTAAGAAAATTTTTTTTATGAAGCCTTACTATACATTTCAGAAATTAGATGACATATTTCTTTAAATAAGGCTAGTTAGACATATTTTTATTCTAGAAAACAGTTAAGATACGAAATTATTTTATTTTCTAAATATTTGCATGTATTCAAATACGTAAAAATGTTACACATTGAAATAATAATAATACAGTCGGTTATAGAGCGCAGTTGCTGCTGGAAACCTTTCAAATTGCATAAAATTTGTTTTTGAACATACTCATGGCCTTTATAACATTTAGTATCCTCAAAGTTAATCATTTTCGAAGAACACATTCAAATGATTGATAAAATATTATTACCAATGTTACATCTTTTCAAATATAAATATAGCGCGTACAAATATTTAAATTATTTTAACAAAACTATAAAAATACGATGGAAAATTTAAAAAAGGAAAATATTAAAAATGAGTGTAGAATATTTAAAATTTAAACGAATCACGTAAGAAATGCTTATGTGTAACATCATTGGGTATATAATAACTCTTATATTGTTTTTTATTTCAATGAAGGCTTTGAGTATTGAAATTCGAGCAAGACTGATTTTTTTTCGAATGGCGTGAACGATATGTGCTTATGTTTTCTTACTCCCCCCTCTTTTTTAGAGAGTTTTAGCCTTTAAGAACTTAAAAGGCATCAAACAAAACAAATTATATTATATCAAAAGAAAATATATTTTCTCTTTCAACAATAATTTTCCTTTATAAGTTCCCTCACTGAAGAAGTATTTCATTACCTGCGATGCTACTTACCTTTCTAAGTTAATGATATTCTTTTTCCATCTTTCTATTATTCTTTTCTATGTTATAAACTTAGTTAATAAATTATAATAGTCTGTTATTTATTTTCCCCCAAACAGTTTAAAAATGTTTTTCAGTCATTCTAGTTGTGTGTTTCAGCCTGGGACGAGGATAGGTGAACAGAAGACATGAAATAGAATTACAGGAAGAATATAGACTTTATTACAAACGATGGTCCCAGAATAGAACAGAACTTTTCAATAGAACACTTGCTTTCCATTCGTGACGGGAATCCATTTGAGGCGAAAGTCCGACTTATTTTTCAGAAGATGCTTTATTCGGGATTTGAACCCGATCCCCCGCGTTTACAAGCAGAAGGTCATAACCACCATACTGGATGGATGGCTCTAGTTTCGTTCAAAATATAATTTGTAACTATATTAATTAATAGTTTAATTATTGTTACAAGTTTGAAACTATATGATAGATATCTAGATAATCATATTGAATCATTCTCATTTTACTTCAGATATAGTAGTAGGTCATGTATATGTGTGAGCAATAATTCTTCATTTATACTTCCTTTCGTGGGATTTTCTATAATTTATGATAATCTTGAAAATTTTAAGACATCGCACCCAGACATTTGATTTTCCTTCCATCTTAACCGCAACTACATCTCCCAAGAAACTGACATGTAGACACATGATAAGGTGAAATGATGCAATATTGCGTCGAATCTAACCAATCAGCGAATTAAATCCTGGAAATCATATTATTATCAAAGATAAGGGAAACTTCTGGTAGGAAAAGGAGATAAAACTGAGATCTCTCGAATGAGGAGGCCTTTTCCCGTTGTCGCCTTTCCGTATGTGTTTGTGTTGCTGCTTTTGCTATGTGTGTGTATGTTAATAAATTGTGTCACTAAAATAAAGATAACGTTTCTTCAATTACTCGACTGCAATCAAATAAAAAAGTATCTGCATCACGTTTGATTCCAGTGGAAAAACTAAATATGTTTATGTATAATATTGTTTTATGTACCTTTTATGAAAATATTTGAATTGATATATCACTTTCTTACTTTTAGATTATAAATCATTATTTAATAAATTTATCAAAATATATATGTACTTTTTCTTAATATATATTTTATTTATTATATTATTTTAATAACATAACCACATTAGATTAGTTTTGTACTTCACCACAGACACAATGATGTGCATAAATATTGTTTTCGTAAAATATGAAAGTATTTTGCAAAAGCTTCTCTTTTATGAATACTAAAATCATTTAAGATATCCGACTCCCTTAAAATCACGATTTTTTAAAAAAATTGACAGATTTTTTTATGATTTTGTTTTATATATCATCTTACTAGCTTTATAAAAATGCCAAGCTTTTTATTTTCCATTCACTAGAACAAAAACTACAAGTGTTTTAGTAAAAACAGATGCTATAATTTTACATAAGATGTCAAACTTTAAAATGCGTTTTACTCGAAATATGTTTTTTTTCGAAAAGCTAATATGGATACAGCATTTGCTCAAAAAGTTTTTAAAATAATTTGCTGAAATTTTTTGTGCATGTTCTGTATAACAGTGGAAGTGTTTTAATCTTCAGATTTATGAATCACTGTTTTATTATAAAATTTACAGTTCTTTACGTGAATATAATCACTGTTTTTTTACACGATTTCACATAACTGAGATAAAGTGCTCTAGTTTTTCTAAAAATTAAAATACATTTTATCCTGAAGGTCATTTCAAAAAACAACAGCAAAGTAATACATCAAATTTGAAAAATTGAAAATTTGTCCATTTACTAATTGTACAGAGTGAGCCCCGTTTATGTATAATAATTTTTTGTCAATTTTTACCCATTTTTTCCCATTTTAGTAGTAATAATTTATTTTTCGCTTCATAATTTTAGCTTTTCTTCCCCTTAAAAGATTCTAAATAAATTAAAAACCACAAAAAAATCTCCATATCTCCATTTTTTTTAAAGAAAATATTCGCAAGTAGTCGGATACCTTAATAGAAATACGTAAGTATTTCGACATTATTAACATCATATAAGATATCCCAGAATGTAGGATAAACAGAATGAAAACTAATACCTTTCTTTGAGAATTGACAGAAGGTAATCGATGACTTCCTCTAGTGTACCTGGAATTGAGCTCACAACTACTTCCACCCAGGAATGCCACTGCTCTGCAATTCTGGACAAAAGCTTGATATACAATGAACTTGAACTTATAGATGACAACCTCTCCTTTATGGCCTCCAACTGAGTAGTATTCAAAGTACGTTTTCGGTCTCTGAGGTTAGATTGAAGCATACTTAAAGCAGCACTTGGCCCAAGTGGTGGAATGTGTACAAAATTGTCGCTACAGGATGATCGAGATCGTAACAGACGGATGACTTCTTCCGCATCTTCGCTGATGGAGCACACAACGTGGACATTGGGTGGTAAATTCCACGGAAGCCAACCTAAAATGGCGGATTGGCTGCCTGTTGGTGATCGCAGCTCGTGCAAGTCGTCCAAGACAATGACGAGGTCGGTTGATGTAGATTCCACCATTTTCAGTAGATCCTTCGAAATAAAATATAAATAAAGCCTACTGGTCTATCAGTAATTATAAATAACTAGGACAACTAATTAGGATATGAATTTGTCTGTGTCTCGGAGATATATTTTAGAAGTGATTATATTTTGGTGTTAAGAATTTATTCTATAAAATCCTCCAAGATATAAATCAACAAAGAATAATAAGGCATTCTACTCTAGGTCATTTGAATAATGTTATTCTTTATGCATTAATGTTTGTTTTAAGCTTGTTTCTTAATTTGCGCTGTTCTAAAGAGAGAGAGAGAAAAAAGAAAACATTTTAAAATTGAATTGGATTTCCCTTCTATGTTGATTTAAAATATTCTTTTTCCAAAATAATCAAAATGCGGATAATTTCCCTATAGGGATTTCAATTTTAAAAGTTCAAATCACAAATCATGGAAGGAAAGTAATAGCACATAATAGTGCTATACGTTCCAATCTAAAATAATAAAAATCGAGGTTTCAGATACATATTTTCAAACTTAATAATTTTTGGCATTTTAATTTTTGAAACAACTGGGCGATCTATTGAAGAATCGCAACTATGCAAATAAATTTTTGTATTGCGCTTAGACTTCATTTCTGTATAAATAATTCCTTTTAAGTTCTCTTAAAATATATGTATTTTGGACAAAATAATTATTAAAAAAAATTCCTGATACCAATGTGTAACATTAGTCATTACGTAAGGCGTACGATTTGTGTATAGAATTCTACGATTACTTAACCAAAAGTAATTTCTTCTAGTTCAAAAGTTAGTTCTTACCGAAAAAATTTTTTTTTCGATACAAAATAGAATTTTGTAGTTTTAAAAAATTTCTTTAAGTGCCAGATAGTTTATCGAATCACCGGTATACATTACATTTACAACTGTATGCTTTACATTTCTGATAAAATATTAAATTAATACTTTTTAAACTTTCTTTTCATAAAATACTTATAACATGTTTATATACATTACATATTATTTTAAGATAAATTTTTCTAAGTATGTGTGTGTGGAATGGGGTTATATCCAAAACATCTTACACTCGTAGTTCTAAGGATTCTGTGAGTCGAAGAGTTTGAAGACCGCTGCCTTGAATTGACATCATCATAATCAAAGTTAAAACCCCATCAAGCTAAAATGGTAGTTGATTTCTATTCATTTTTCAGGAACAAGAGCAATTCACAGTCAATCATTAATTTCAACTCACGGCTTCGCCCCAAAGCATCGTTAACATATATAAACTAAAGCTCATTTCAATTCATTCATTTCGAAAAATCGGCGTTAACTCATTGGAAGAAGTAGAAAAAAAGAATGGAATTATAAAATGTAAAACTAAATTAATAACCCATCTCTTTCATTAAAAATGTAGTGAATGGGCAACACAAGAAAGTTTTATTAAAAATGTAGTGAATGGGCAACACAAAGAAAGAGGAACTTACTTGAAACCAAATACTCAGTTCTCCCAATTCGAAGCTGTGATGTATTGGATCAAAATCAAAGACTAACGAAATATGTAGGCAAAGATTTCTTAACAGTTCTGATGTGTATGTTGAGCATGGACTTTGACCAACATGTCTGACTATTCGTATCACATCTCCACCTAGCCATTCTGTACAGTAAGTGATTACCTAAAGTGAAATGTAATAATTATAAATCAATTATCTCTTTCTATATGTTGTTAACAATATAAGAATAATAAGGAACAATATAATAAGGAACAATGTAATGCATCCTATTTCAGAAGCAACTGATCAACATAACAACTTGTGCACGCGTGACGCAGCTGGCCTTTTTAGAATTGGCTAGTGTTTCAAATAAATGTACTTAGAAACAATAAAAATGGTTGAAGAATTGAATGTAGATATGTGATCTTTTTCACACACACACACACACA